>CM052082.1:3598854-3613459 GCA_028453745.1 Agapostemon virescens | reverse complement strand
ACATTTAGTAAATCAATGCTTCTAGTTGCTCCACAAAAGTCAAGTCATTTGGTTCACTTTTGAAAAAGTTATTTAAATTTAAAGAATGCCCGAAAACTTTCGTGAGCCACTGTATATCGTTGCAGAGTGTAGTTCGATCGGTAGTTCTAGTGTTAAATATAGTAGAAACAGAAAAGATTACAGAAATGAAAAAATTAAACCTGGCCTCACCTATTGTAATCGAGACGTAGCTATTTCTCTGACAGTGTAGAACGAAAGAAACACTCTTCGTTATTTGGTAAAAATATCAAGCAATAGAATCCTAGATCGATACTAATAAACCGTTTAATCGATCGCTTGGGAACGATGGATGATCGGGGCGAGGCCGTGCTAACTTTTCTACTTGGATAAGAGGGTTGGCTATTCCCGGCGTCGGCGTCGGCGTCGGCGTCGAGGTTTCTTTAAAGGACACGGCACAGAAAGGCGTCGCGAAGGAACACAAACAATCTTTTGCAAGATAAGACGGCGCACTGTACGACAACGTTGAAAATTACAACACTTTCTGCTTGAACAAGTTTGTTATTTCCGGCGCACAGCCTTTCGATGAATGATAATTAGCTGGACAAAGTTTATAACTTATTTTCGTAAAAAAATAGATGTTTGTCGTACGAAGTAATGTTTGTACAATAAGAATATTAATATTTCTCTGTCGGTATATATTCGAAATAAATGATGTATACAGAAAACTGGAGACCTATTAACTCTAGAACTACCAAATCAGTCATTTTGATTGATCCCTCGTTTTTTCTTTCGCAATTATTAAAATTATAAAAATGTTTTCATCAGAAATTTTTGGATGTACTTCTTCAATAACGTATTTGTTACAATAAGAATTATATGAAGTTTTAATAGATGCATTATTATTATTACAAAGCAATGTATATCATCGGATTTATTGTTGGGTAGTTCTAGTGTTAAACGGACTAAAATTTCTTACGTTTGCAATCGTGAAGAATTTCAGAAGAAATTTACCGCAAGGCTGCAAACGGAAGACTTAATTATTTTTAAAGGTTGTCATTTATTTTTAATTTAAATTAATATAACTTCAGTTCGTTTATCTTACTTTGTTGTTAATCGATCAAGTAAATCAATTATGTAATTATTTTTCAATTAAGTTCTTAAAATTATATTACAGAAGCACACACGTGGCACACAATAAACATAACAAAATCATATCGTCCTGTCGGTGCCTCGAATCGTAACGGACGTCGTCGAATGACTAATTTTAGATTTCCGATTTTACAATTGTTTAAGTAATAAAACTGCCCCCGTTGGAAACGATTCAGATAGCAGACAGATAGCATCGTACGTCCATATGACAGGACGTCCGTCTCGTGTGCAGTTTATGTCCGAACATCCTAAGTCCATTTGGGACATGCCTAAAACGTCCTCAGGATCTTGACGTACCTCAAATACGTTGAAGCATAAATATGTATAGCGCAACACCACATATGTTCCATTGTTGCGTTCGACGCTCAAGTTTTTCCAAAATATATGATACGTCAATATTTTTTCATGTTTTTATTTACATTCTAATACACGAAATTCGTCGCAAAAACATCTAAAACGCTCAACTCTTGGCACCGTGCGCAGCAGACGTTCTTTCCGAACGTGCAGAAAACATTCTAAGAATGTCTTAGCAGGACCGTCTTCAGGACGTCGCACATTGCAATAATAGGACTTAAGTAATAAAACTTTTAAACGATTTTCCAAGGGAACGATCACATTGCGATCCACGATTCCCTTTCCAAGTTTATTCCTCGTTCCTCGAAGTGGGCAGAACACGCTGCGGTCATAAACGAATTTCACCTTCGAAAAGTAGACGAGGACAATGTTCTGGCAAGATTTTTTCATAGTTCTTTGCCGGTCCAAAGATATACAGGGTGGTCCACGCAATTGTTTTAAGTCATAACTCCGTTATAATTGCATTTACGAAAAAATTCCAAAGGAGAAAGATAAATTAACAATTGCATCATTTCTTTACATAGAAATGCATATCTTTTTTACACAGTTCGATTCTTCTGTTCATTCTATGTAAAAAATGATTAGAGTACCATGGCAAAAAAATTATTAGATTTCGAGATATTTTCAAAAAATGTCTTTATTGAAGAAGATACTCAAACATTTCATGACTATGTTGTAAAGGTAAAAACCCTTTCGACATTGTTATAGCAACAGAAACTGTTTCGTACGAGTAAACATTTCATCATTCAGTAGCAATTCACGTATCGTAACTCGAGTACGAAAACTAAGAATAAGACATAAGAATAAAGACACTTCTGGAAAATATCTCGAGATCTAATAATTTTTTTTGCCATGGTACCCTAATCATTTTTTACATAGAATGAACAGAAGAATCGATCTGTGTAAAAAAAAATGCATTTCTATTTAAAGAAATGATGCAATTGTCAATTGCACATGCACTGCTGCATCTAAAAAAAATTTAAAGGCCTACAGATATAGTGCTCTTCGAACTATTTATCTTTCTCCTTTGGCATTTTTTCGTAAATGCAATAATAACGGAGTTATGACTTGACACAATTGCGTGGACCACCCTGTATATGGAAGACGCGACAAGACTGTACAGCCACTATTTATGAACTACTCAATTTTTTCCAGTTGGCCAGTTTTTCAAGAAATTTTTCCGCTGTGCGCAGCGCACTTCACGCCGACAACGTTACAAGTTGCAACATATTTTCTGCTCGGATGGGGTTTGCTAATTCCGGCGGCGAGGTTTCTTTAAAGTACGCGGCACGAAAGGGTGTCGCGAAGGGTCGCGTAAGGGATGAAAACAAAACAAACTTTTACTGGACGACATTGCAAGTTGCAACCCGCGCGCCCTCGGCGCGGAGTTGTTCCGTGGCCGGTCTATTTCTGGCCGTGTAAATATCGATTTGCTAGCAGCGACACTGGCACCGTGCGAAGGGGACAGGAGCAGAAAAACGACCAAGATGATCCCGATGCATGATGCAATAATAGGATTGCAGGACAGAGATATTTCCGATTAAAGAAGATCGCTAATCTTCGTTTGTTTTCTTCCCAATCAGATCGCAGCTCCTCGGAACTTCGAGCTATCAAAATTCTGCAACACTTTTATTCGACCATCGATCGTTCTTCGTGTCTATTCTCACTGATTCTGACCGAGTAATGCGTCCCATATTTCGTTTTACGAGTTGCGAAATTATGCCGATTACTTTATCTGAACGCTAAACGTGTGCCAGGGTACTGAATGCAATCGCGAACAGTTCCGAACAACTGCTCCATAAAAAATGGCAACGTTGAATTTCGATTTGCCATGATTTTTATTTTCTAACAGAGATTTATGGTTCACGGTTTTTCGTGCGATTCCTTTTCAACACATTTTTAATCATTTCAATACGGACAGTTTCTCAAACGCTGCTTTCTATTTAACATTAGAACTACCGAGTATTAATTCCAGACCGATGTGTATTGCTTTGTAATAATGACAAAATTGCATCGATTCAGATCTCGTGAAATTTTTATCGTAATGTCTGCTTCAATGAAGAAATTCATTCGAAACTTTTTGGCGAAAATGTTTTTATAATTTCAATAATAGTAAACGAAAAAAATCAGGAACCATTCATTTCGACCGTTTCAGTAGTTCTAGTGCTAAATAAATTTCTAACAGAGATTTATGGTTCATGGTTTTTCGTGCAATTCCTTTTCAAGAAATTTTTAATCATTTCAATACGGACAATTTTTCAAACGCTGCTTTCTGTTTAACATTAGAACTACCGAGTATTAATTCCAGACCGATGTGTATTGCTTCGTAATAATGACAAAATTGCATTGATTCAGATCTCGTAAAATTTTTATCGTAATGTCTGCTTCAATGAAGAAATTCATTCCAAACTTTTTGGCGAAAATGTTTTTATAATTTCGATAACAGTAAACGAAAAAAATCAGGAACCATTCATTTCTACCGGTTCCGTAATTCTAGTGCTAAATAAATTTCCATCGCAAATGTTCGGATTAATGATCGGAGTCCGTTTTCAAAGTATTAAAATCGTCATTTAATTTCGCTGATTCTAACAATCGAATTAAACGAATATCCTGGTATATTAGGATCAATTGAAATATTAATCGTTTGCGCACGAAGCGATATTCCATTGGAAAATCGAAACAATATTTTCACCTGTAATAACTCTATTATATCATATCTGTAAATAGCGTTGAACATATCGAATTTTTTGACAGGCAACAACTATTTGCGGACACCATCGATTTTCTGTTACCATTTGAAGAAAACTGCTGCGGAATCGCAAACGAATGCTTTTCGAAGCTTACAAGCCTCAATCACAGTACTTCGAGTGGTTTAAAAAGTTCAAGAGTGGCGATTTTTACGTGAGAAACGAAAAACGTGGAAGACCACCGAAAATGTTCGAAGACAGCGAATCGCAAGCATCGTTGGATGAGGTTGACGCTCAAACGCAACGTCAACTAGCGGATCAATTAACCCCTTGACTACGGCAGACTTTGAGACACACCGGCCGTACCATAAGGGTAGAAATTCAGTTGGGTCATACGCCGAAAACGGCGAAATTATGGGTAGGAATGCATTTTTGTAAAAACATATTTCTATAATCACACAACTAAATTTCACTATATTAACACTTAACACTCCGAAGGCTCCTCTGAAGAGACATTAAAAATTGCCATACTGTTATTCGAGACAACTTTTCTATCACTATATTTGCTTTTAAGAAGTCGCTAAAAATTCAAGTGTTGCACGTACGAGTTATAGTAATAAACTATCTGTGCACGAAAGGAAATAAACCATGTAAAATGGAGTTATTGTACATTGAAAAGTATCACGATTTTGGAATTAAAATTACTCGGAGTGCAAAGGGTTAAAACAATATTATTTATTTCTTTGTATTCTGAACCGAATTGCTACTATAAATATGAAAAATTTAATGTTAATTTAATGCTTTTTTCACGATATATCTAATAATCTAGTAAAGTGTGATATAATTCGATAAATGGAAAAATATATAATCCGACATCACACTTCTTGCATTCGTAATGCGTCTGATTTCTTTTGTTATATTTTCGACACAATACACATTTGCGTCTTGCGTTTTTTCTGATTATTAGGATTTCCACCTTTTGATTTACGATCGTGTACTCTACCCTATTCTATTTGTGTAAAACTTGTTTCATTAAATGTATGTACATAATTTATATTAATAAATACATAAATTTATATTAATAATATTTATATTAATATTTAAAGTACATAAATTTATATTAATAAAACTGTGTCAAGCGCCCTCAGTCTCATGCTACCACAATGAGATAAGCTCCTATAGGCACCCATAGTAGCCTAGGAGTTAAATGTGGCACGAGAAGTCGTCTCCATACGTTTCAAAACCATGGATAAGATTCAGAACATAAGAAAATGGATTCAAATACAATGCAAACTGATTTTGCTTTGCGGAAAGAAGAAAAACTTTCGCATGCAGTTTTCTCACCAGATGTTCCGTCCAGATCGAGGAACTGCCTGTCGAAGCGATTTGTTTGCAATTCCTTCGACGGGTTAATTAGAAAATCATTACAATGCCCATTAGAGTGGCACACAAAAGGGCCGTATTGCCCTGCGATTGGTACCGGGTCCAAAAGGTCTCCACCGACGAACAGAACAATTGGGCCATGAAACCATCCGCGCCATTGTGCGCGGATTTTCGAACACCGTCGCGCTAATCCGAAGTACTGTCCTTTCTTACAAAAAATTAATTAACATCGGCAACCCGAAGAAGAGACTTCCTCTTCCACCGTGGAGGAACGTTCGAAGAAAATCCTCCTCGAGATCCGAATGGAGGTAATTTTGTCATTATTACAAAGTAATATACATCGGTGGGATTTAATACTCGGTAGTTCTAGTGTTAACACGTTCCGTGGCATAATTATTTAACACGTTGAATGCGGAGCCATTTTGCTTAGTTTTCGCGTCACATTTTATTTACCTTTAAACGGAAATAATGCAACTGTGCATAAGCAAAAGACTCGCCAAGCCCATTTGTGCTTTTCTGTTTTAATCGAATTTGTTGAAATAGTGCGAATATTTCTTAACACTTTATCGACCGAAGCCTATTAATAGGCTTTTCAATATTCGTGCTGTATCAAAATGAAGCTTAAAATTCTATTTTTACATTCCAATTTGTAACAACATTATTATACAATATTATTGGGGATGCATTGCTGATCTACGATAAAAATTGCTGTCAGCCTTGAAGGACCCATTAAAATGTTTTCAGTCATAGATCATAGGCCTTACAAAAATTCTGAAATAATCGCCGGTCGATAAAGTGTTAATATCATATGAATTATCTTATTATATGAAGACGAGGCTTCCTCCTCTACCGTGGAGGAACGTTGGAAGAAAATCCTCCTCTTTCAGGTGAAAATTAACGAACGAGGTGCGGTGTGCATCCTACCGGCCACACCCTCGACTTGTCACACGGACGACACGAAGGGAAGAGGAAACGGACTTCGGGAAGAGCGATCAGAATCGTTTTGACTATCGAGTCGAGCAGAATCAATTTGACTACCGAGTCAACCACATCGAATCGTTTCGACTTGATCAACTATCCTGCGAGTCGATGAAAACTGGAATCTTTGACCATCGTTCGGGTCATAAGACAAACAAATTAGACTAAAGTTTGAGTGTAATTTAGAATCTCGCGAAATACACCGTCGTTTCGTATCTTACGATTCTGCTAAATATCCATCGTCGCGAGATCTTCCTAAGTTTTCGTACCCTGTAACACGGTTTACGTTAACACTAGAAATACCAAACCAGTCATTTTGACTGGTACCCAGTTTTTTCTTTCGCAATTATTGAAGTTATAAAAATGTTTTCATCAGAAATTTTCGGATGTACTTCTTTAACACTTTGATTGCCATGTCACCCATATATGGGTGACGGAATTATTTGTACGGTTTCTAAATAAATGTTTACGTTAATATATTTAATTTATAGCAAAGTTAGTGGTTATATAGAAAATGCAAAAGGTAGGGCAAGCACTTTACGGCATACATTTTATTTTTCCCATTTTTATTTCAGTCAATATCTCATTTCGATTTTTTTAGAAATTTTATGGCTGCTAGTTTGGAAGTCAAAGTGTTAATGACGTATATCTTATAATAAAAGTTGTATGAAATTTTAATAGAAGCAATCTCGTTATTATTACAAAGCAATGTATATCGTTGGATTTATTGTTCGGTAGTTCTAGTGTTAATGTTTTATAAAAACGCCGGAGAACATTGAACTAGTTGGCCAATTATTAAATTATTATTATTATTCCGAATTAAATAGTAACCAATTAACTCCACTGTTATTCGATCACTCGTGCATTCCTGTTTGGTTCGGACATAATAGAAGTTTTACTGTATAACTCATTGTAATCCGTAATGTTGCAGGAACGATGTGTGAACTTTTGCGGTTCACATTCAACGTTCGGACCCATGTAAACGTCGAGAGGCAGCGTTAGTGATGCAAGATGATCATTTAAAGGGCTAGCCACCCAATACGCCATCGTATGGTCAAATGATCAAGTGGCAATCGCTGTACACGGCAGACTACCGAATAAACAAGCGACCAGCAAACACATTCGATCGATCGAATGAACAATTCGACGCGCGACCTCTCTCCCGATATTAAATGTCGCTTTGTTGTGCTCACAATAAATTGCACGTTACTTCGTCGATTCATCTGACGCGAGCGTATAATTTCGCCAGCTCGAATTAACTCTTTCAACTGCAATTTTTGCGGACAGCAACTCATTATATCTAGAGGATTATAGGCGAGAACAGTTAAAGACACGGCCGAGGTACGTTAAATTTTAGAAAACCGAGCCAGTCTCCTTTCCCTTCGGAGCTATGTTAAATGGATCGATCAACGTGTAAAAGAACCGCTAAACACGCTAGTCCATAATAAAAGAGTCGCGCGCGTTCGATCGAGCCACGAACAGAAGACAAGCATCGATTTCAAGTTTGCTTGGCTTGCTCGAAAACGATCATACACTGTCTTTCATCGCGTGTTCTTTCCGTCTATTTACCAGATGTTCGTAATGTGCCGTGTAATTTTGCTGCGATCAAAACAGGGATGAACGTCAACGTATTCGCCAACGTAGGCTGCGTATTTGCGGAACACATAGGAGATCAAGGTATTTCCTTTACCATGTTCCATAAAATATAACAAGACTGCATTTAACAGTACGGTGTGAACTAGATCACGGATCCTTCTGCAGAATAAATATTGTTTACACGAACCCTCGGCTAACAAATCTTTCGAAACTTACGTAACTTTTGGGATGTGGATGTAAAGGGTGTCCCAAAATTAACGCAAAGTTTGAATTAAATAGAAAACACAGTTTTTAGTCTTTGGATTGTTATTTTTTTTAAATATGCTAGAATATCCCAGAATACACTGGAATAAAGCATAATATACCAACAAATGATATAACATAACAGAATATACAAGATTATAGTACAATGCAGCAGGATATACCAGAATGTACTAGAATACACTAGAATTCCCCATAATATTTCAGAATATACAAAAACATACTAGAATAACCAAGTATATAGTCGAATAAAGCCGAATATACCAACATATGACATAAGATATCAGAATATACAACAATATGCTGGAATCTACCAGGAAATACAATAATATATTAAATGCACCAGGATATACAAGAATTAACTAATAGGTATTAGAGTGCATCATAATATTCCAGAGTATACAAAAGTATACTAGAATATCGCAAAATATACTAGAATAAAGAAGAATATACCAACATATGACATAACATACCAGAATGTACACGATTATACTACAATGCACCAGGATATACCAGAATGGACTAGAATGCACTAGAATGTACCATAATATTCTAGAATATACAAAAGTATACTAGAATAACCCAGAATATAGTAGAATACAGCCGAACATACCAAGATATGACATAACATAACAGAATATGCAAGATTATACTAGAATGCACCACGATATACCAGAATGGACTAGAATGCACCATAATATATCAGAATATACAAAAATATACTAGAATATACTCGAATAAAGCAAAATGTACCAACATATAACATATCATACCAGAATATACAACAATATGCTGAAATCTACCAGGAAATACAATAATATATTAAATGCACCAGGATATACAAAACGTGACTAATAGGTACTAGAATGCATCATAATATTCCAGAGTATACAAAAATATTTTAGAATATCCCAGAATACACTAGAATAAAGCCGATTATAACAACATATGACATAACATAACAGAATATACATGATTATACTAGAATGTAGCAGGAGATACAATAATATTCTAAAATGCACCAGGTTATACAAGAGTTGACTCGGTTGTTCCAAAATGCAATATATTATTTCTCCACGGCTTTGCTGGCACATACGCACTCTTTTGTCGAAATGTTTCATGACCTTTCTGCATAAATGTGGCTGAATTTCGTTGATGCAGCGATTAATTTCCTCTTGTAATGCACGGGTGGTTGTGGGCTTGTTGTTATAGACCTTTGACTTCAAATAACAACATAAGAAGAATTCTAATGGTGTTAAATCACACGATCTAGGGAGCCAATTCTGATCACCGAAACGAGAGAGTACACGACCAGGAAATGTCTCATGCAGTAATTGAATTGTTTCACTGGCTGTATGACATGTGGCACCGTCTTGTTGAAACCACATATTGGCTACATCAATAGCATCCAATTTCGGCAGAAAGAACTGTGTTATCATGTCGCGATATCCAGCACCAGTAACAGTTACTGCTTGACCAGCCTCATTTTCAAAAAAGTATGGTCCAATGATGCCTCCAGCCCAAAATCCGCACCAACAGTGACACGTTGTGGGTGCATTTGTTGCTCGACAATCACATGTGGGTTCTCCAAACCCCAAACACGGCAATTTTGGCGATTAACAAAGCCATCAAGGTGAAAATGTGCTTCATCGCTTAGGATGATTTTGCTCGAAAAATCAGCATCCACTTGTTGATGTTCAATAATCCATTCCACGAACCCTCTTCGCTGTTCATGGTCATTAGGCTTCAGTTGTTGTGTTAATTGAATTTTGTAAGCATGGAGACACAGATCTTTTGTGAGTATACGCTGTAGAGAGCTTCTTGAAATTTGCAATTCTTGTCCACGACGCCGAATTGATATTCCTGGGTTTTCATCAACACTCTCACGCACTGCTTCGATATTGACATTTGAACGGCTTGTTTTTGGACGACAGATGTGTTTAGCGTTTGCAACTGATCCAGTCTCCCTGAATTTTTCAATTAATCTTTTCACAGTTGACAAGGTTAAAACACTATTTTGACCATATTCTGTATAAAATTTTCAAACTGCAGCTGCCAAACTTTCATTATTTTTGAAATATTGTTCAATAATGAAAACACGTTGTTGTATTGTATAACGCTTCATTTTTACTATCCTTAAACTCTCAGCTGTCAAGTTGTTCTTTTATCAGGGTTTCCAACAATTTACTGCAAAAATGGCAGTAAATTCAAATCTTGCGTTAATTGTGGGACACCCTTTATCTATTAGAGATGGATCTATCAGAATGTAAATAAAAGAATATATCGTTTCATTTAAAAAAAAACAACAACAGAGATGACCTTAGCATATTCTTGACACTTCTATCTATCAAAAAACTAGCAACATCGAATGATCAGCCCTGCGATACCAAATAATTTTAGCGTGATGCACTTTTTCCTGTCACCGATAGCAGCCAAGTGATTCTGATGGCCGGTTTTAAGTGCCTCACCCTGTATAGTCCTTCCTGAGCAAAGAAAGGTGGTTCTTCGAGAAGGTATTCAAGCGAACACATTAGTCGTCGCACCACGTACCAACTGACCAAGTCTGAAGGATTGAAAAATCCATCACAGACTGCAACAGTAGGAACTTTCGACGGTAGCAAATACGTGTTTCTTTTGTAACCAACGCTTTGAATTGAAATTTACGCTATCTTAATCACTGCAGAGTAGCTGTCTCTGTCATTTATAGTTGAAGCGATAAACATCGAAAGCCAATACACTACCTATATACACAGGATTGCACAATACGGATTACACAGAGTAAACACAACACCAGGATTACTACAAACATTGGTGTATTAAATTAACAGCAGTTGAAATGCTTGAACAATTAAAAATATCTTTAAAATTTTAACTTGTTAAAGTAATTTAGAAAAAAGAAATAATTATCTGTTCAGCTTCTGCATACTGTAATTAGTGACGAGATAAGACAATTTTTAATTTGTATAAAAATTCGTAGTCTACCAGCAACGTTCAGCTACTTCGTCTATTCTTCTTTGAACGAGTAAATTCGATGTCGCAATGCGACGTGCTCAGATAAGTGGTATTGTAAACAGTTTGATAGAGATGTAAAACATTATTGATACAACAAAATAATTGGGCAACAAGTTCTAACGACAGATTTACAACGTACGATTAACTTTGTAACACTATAAATCCTAGTCTTACCTTGTCCAGATTGATCTTTGTGGCGGGAAACCATTTGCCGACGAACACGACAACCGGTCGGCCCTGACGATCCACGCCACTCTGATACAGGCAACCGATCCCGGAAACTTCCGATAGATCCTCTGTCTTCGCTCTTCTGAGGAGCCTCTCGTATCTGAAACACATGAACCTTATGTTAATGAATTTATCTTCCAACCGAAAACTTCGTTGTACACTGAACTCTCGCATAACGTGGTTAATTAATTCCGTCTAATATCGGACGAACCGTGCTAACTCTTTGCCCTTGCATATTTTTCTTCTCAATTGTCTAAACACTAGAACTACCAAACCAGCCACTTTGACTGGTCCCTAGCTTTTTCTTTCGCAATTATTCAAGTTATAAAAATGTTTTCATCAGAAATTTTTGAACGCACTTCTTTAATAACGTACATGTTACCACTTTATCGACCGGCGGGTATTTCAGAATTTTACAAGGTCCAATGTCCATGATTGAAAACTTTTTAACACTTTGACTGCCGTGTCACCCATATATGGGTGTCAGAATTAGTAGTCCATGTTTAAAAATAAATTTGAACGTTAATATATTCGTTGCATTCAATTTAGTTGATACCTGAAGGATACAAGAAGGTTGATAGATAACTATATGCCACACATTTAAAATTTTCAATTGTTGCTTCATTAAATGAATTAATTTGATTTTATGGAATTTTTGAGGTCGTCAGTTGGGCAGTTAACGTGTTAATGGATCTCTCAATCTCTGGTTATCTAATTATAATGTAAATTGCAGTTTGTTGGGCTTCATTTTGTTACAGTGCAACTATTTAATGTCCTAATAATAGGCTTCCGGTCGGTAAAGTGTTACAATAAGAATTATATGAAGTTTTAATAGATGCAGTCTCGTTATTATTATAGAGCAATGTATATCGTTGGATTTATTGTTCGGCAGTTCTAGTGTTAAAAATAGAGTGTTGAGGTATTTGTATTAAAATGAAAAGTCTCGCGTAAGAAAGGAGTGAAAAATAACTATATATATATTTGATAGAGAGAAGGTGGAATACAATATTGGCGTCTACTAGACGGACGTACATTACGGACGGAACAGCGCAGAACAGGTCAACTAACTTTACGCTGTTGCAGTACGCACATTTATACCTATACGCTTATACCTGCGAGTACACGCAGGTATCCCTAAAGAAGGGCCACGTACAGCTAGAGCGGTATACGCTGTTTTTCGGAGGTGTGAAATTTTCCATGAATACAGAGATTCTCATTCCTTAACATAGAGAAACCGAAAATTTATATCCCTCGAATGTTTATCAAGTTCTTTGATACGTTCCGTGCCACGTGTAACCATTTTAGTAGTTTATTTAATGCGCTGAAAATATAATTCTGTAAAATGTATTTCGATTTTTGTAGCTCTATAGAGAGAACCACTCAATTGAGAACCACGTAGCATGTCGCAGAAGCAGAAAAATGTGAAGAAAATTAATAATGAAATATTATTAGACACTTGTTATAATGCTATCTCGTTGTATCGTATGAGATAAGTACAGAAACGCTTCCGTTGGAGTGCAAACCGCAACTGAGTTTGCATCAACAACCGCAACAAGTAATCGCATACGTATTCGCATCTTTCTGACATGAAATTAACAGCTTCAGTACAAAGATATAAAGAAAAATTGCTTTCGCATAAATTTCTTAGTGAAACAGAATTTTGATGGTTCTGAGAAGCATCGGGGAATGGACCTAGAAGATAACTGCTTGAGTTCATAATTATTCGCAACACTGTATACTGTTAATCATTACTTAATTTTACGTTGAGTGAAATTGGACTATGAATTGGCATTTAGTACACCAACATGCCTAACCTAGCTACTAACAGAAAACCACGCTAAAAAATTATTTTTTCCTTTCTGGTTAAATATGTAGATTTATACGGTAAAATAATACTAATTATCTAAATGCTTCCTGAATTAAAGACTGTTTTACACGTTCCGTGCCACGTGTACCATTTATGGTACGGTTAAACTTGACCTTCGGACCACGTGTACCGTAAATGGTATTCGCATATGTATTTATCGAATGCGTACAGAACATATACTTTATGACAAATTTAATTCTATAAAATATATTTTTGCACCAAAAATCGAAGTCAGACAAAGAAGAATTACGTCCGTAATCGTATCTTGAAAAATCTAAAAGCATTAACAATAGTATTATCTTATTTTAACCTTACATAAAAACGACGATAACAAAGTTAAATAGAATCGTTCGTTTAAGTAGAATGGGATTTTTCAAAGTCAGACAAAGAAGAATTACGTCCGTAATCGTATCTTGAAAAATCTAGAAGCATTAACAATAGTATTATCTTACTTTATCTTATTTTAACCTTACATAAAAACGACGATAACAAAGTTAAATAGAATCGTTCGTTTAAGTAGAATGGGATTTTTCAAAGTCAGATAAAGAAGAATTACGTCCGTTACCCTTTCTTGAAAAATCTAGAAACATTAATAATAGTATTACCTTACTTTCCCTTGTTTTACCGTTAGACAAAAACGTGAATAACAAAGTTAAATAGAATCGTTTATTTAAGTAGAGTGTGATCTTTCAAAGTCGGACAAAGAAGAATTACGTTCGTAATCCTTTCTTGAAAAATCTAGAAACATTAACAATAGTATTACCTTACTTTATCTCGTTTTAACCTTACACAAAAACGAAAATAACAAAGTTAAATGGAATCGTTCATTTCAGTAGAATGGGATCTTTCAAAATCAGACAATGAAGAATAACGTTCGTAATCCTTTCTTGAAAAATCTAGAAACATTAACAATAGTATTACCTTACTTTCCCTTGTTTTACCGTTAGACGAAATCGTGAATAAAAAGAAAGTTAAATAGAATCGTTTATTTAAGTAGAGTGTGATCTTTCAAAGTCGGACAAAGAAGAATTACGTTCGTAATCCTTTCTTGAAAAATCTAGAAACATTAACAATAGTATTACCTTACTTT
>CM052082.1:3563913-3598844 GCA_028453745.1 Agapostemon virescens | reverse complement strand
TCCTTGTTTTACCGTTAGACAAAAACGTGAATAACAAAGATAAATAGAATCGTTCCAGTCAGACCAGTGAAAGTGTATTTTTTGCGACTCGAATCAGATGATGTAAGAGAATTAGCACGCGGCGTTTCAAGAGAAGCTTCCCTTCACAAATCATTTGGCTTCGGTAGATTTGCTTAAAAGAATTCTGATAGACCTTGCTTCGATATAGTCCGGGTTTTGCTCCCAAACAGACGAATATACTACTATTCAAAAAGCACCTATCAAATGATAGAAGACGGCCAGCATCACGTTTTAAAGAAATCATCCGATTAGCCGAACTTATTGGATTCTTTGTAAACACCGGAACAGTATGCGGATATAGAATAGGATTTTACTCGTGTCGTAGAAACAAAGGTTACGGCGTAAAACTTTAATTCAATGACGGAGAATGACTGGCCACGATAAATTCGAACGATAGTCGAAGTGAAGTGAAACGAGATCGTTCGAAACGTATAGACAAGGAAAATCCGATTGAAATACTTCGTGTTTCATCGTGTAACAATGTCAGAGAGAATTGTAAATACATGATCGATTATTTAATTATTCTACAATTGATACAATCTACGATTTCTCTTTGGAGGAGTAAACTCCAGTAATTAAATGGGATACAAATTTCCTACATTCGATCTGGCCACGTAAAAGTTCATTTCCATTTCTGGACAAATATAATTCAGTCGCCTGAATATGGATGGCACAATTAAATGCGTTAAATGCGATGCAACAGTGTACGAACACAGAAAATCCGTATTAGTACACTTATCTGGCCGATACACAAATTGTGTTAATGTATACTAAAACAGTTGGTCTATATTTCATCGCGGGACCACTAACAGAACTTTCGCATTGCAAACATGTCATCGATGCTATTAGAGTTTTCGTTGGAAACGTTGTTGTCAACAAGTGCTGTTAGCAAAACAGCAGTCAGTGTCGTAAATATTCTTCCCCACTCAATGGACTGCGGACGCGAAGCAAAAATTCCATGGTTAGCTGGATCACCGAAATTAACGTAATTTGCTTATTTTCTTTCGGGACATTAAATTGCCACTTACGTCACGCGAAGACGCGTAAGATCAAATTATCACGACACGCAATGATGGAACACCGGTGTAGCGAGCATCGAGACTTGCAAATGGTCAAGGGAATTTATGAGATGCGCTGTCGTTTTGTTAAGGCGCGTACTGCCAATTAAACTTTTCCATTTTCTCGCCGGCTTGCGAGGACACCCTTTAGGAGATTTATCTCGAGTTTCCGAACTAATCGCGTTGCAAGATACCAGGTATTCGCAGGCAATACACGTTTCTAGCGTGGTTTCAAATCGACGGTTAAACTAATGCTATATTATTCGGACGAAACGCGATTTTTTTATGGCTTAGTTAGAAATCATTGAGAATACAGTAGATCGAGATTCATCAAATATTTTCATGAATTTCCATTCGCGCATCAGCTTTTTTACTGAAACATACAATGAACCCTGAAGTTATTTAACGCTAAACCTAGCGAGCATTAAAATTGACCGGTGTATATTGACTTGTAAAAATGCCAAAATTTAATTTATCTGGATTATTTGCAATTTTAAATAGAAAATACAATCGAGCAAAGAGATCTGTCGAATTGATTCCTATGAAGACCATTTTGTAGCTTCGATAATTGTAGAATAATAATTATGATTATTATTTAGTATTATTTCTAAGACGATATACGACCAGCCAATTTGAATCATACCGATTGAACGTAATCGGTATCGTTGCCCGCTAAATCACAAACGTAAACGCAACATGGCGGATAATGTGTAAAGAGCACAAGAGATGACGGAAGCTTCCGACAGGTTCGGTTCGCAAAGGCATTTCATATTCGTATCTTCAGTCGTTCTATAAATGTCCTAAACTTTTCAGCGACACTGTATGACATGGTAAAGCGAACACATTAATAAGCCATGGAGTTTATTCGACGTATCCGCATTCGGAGCGAATCATGCTATTTTCTACAGGGAATTAATCCTAGATAACAAGAAGCTTTTGATGCAAGCCGTACTGCCCCTTACGCGCGGAAATAACGACGCCAATTATGAACGTGAATATAATTGAACGACGATTTAAATTTTGCAACAACAGGCTGGCTCTTATTTTTCAATTTCCAATCCTTTATGCGATAACCCAAAATCGTTAGATTATGTATAATTAAGAATTTAAAAATGCTGTGTAATTCGGCAACCTGTTCCGCATTTCGATGAAAGTTTTAATGTTAATTTTTTAAGAATTGAAGAAATATTGCAAAGGAATAGTAGAAAGCATGCCAAAGCGAATTAGTGCAGTTTTGCAAGCAAAAGGGTTATGAACGTAATGTTAAAAATAAATTAACACTAGAACTACCGAGTAATAAATGCGATTAATGTATATTGTCTGGTAATAATGACAAGACTGCTTCTATTCAGAACTTGTCCCATTTTTATTAACAATGTCTGCTTCAATGAAGAAATTCATTCGAAGCTTTCCAATGAAGATACTATTAGAATTTCTCGAATTGTGAAAGAAAAAATTACGAACCAGTCATTTTGACTAGTCCAGTAGTTCTAGTGTTAAATATTGCCAAGTATTGGTGCAAAACCGAGTCAATCTACTCTTTTTTGTCACTGCTAAACGAGAAGACATTAATTATTGAAAAAATTTCCTAAGTTACTTCTAACTATGATAAATATAATTATAATGATTTTTTGCTACTCTTCTATATATTTAACAATAAATAATGTGTGAGAAGTTTGATATAATGTATTTAACACTTTGACTGCCATGTCACCCATATATGGGTGACAGAATTATTTGTCCATGTTTAAAAATAAATTTGTACACTAATATATTCGTTGCACTCAATTTAGTTCATATCTAGAAACTATAAGAAGTTTGAAGGATAACTATGTGTCAGACATTTTAAGTTTTCAATTGCTGCTGCATTAAATAAATCACTTTGATTTTATGGAATTTCTAAGGCTGTTCGTTGAGCAGTTAAAGTGTTAAAATTGATCAACCCAAAATCATTTAAATAAGAGAAACAAGTTATTATGAACACAATTATAAATAAGAAATAACACAAAAATATATGTTTGGACTAGACTGTGTCTGTCAGAGTGAAGGAAGCGTATCTAATAGATCAATATATTTATATCGTTAAGGAACGATTCGCTTTTCGTTTTATAGTTATATTAAAATATATACTTGGCTATAAATATATATATACTATATAATGATTTATACAAAGCTTGTGTGATTATTGGTTCAGTTATGTTCCTTACTGCAATTCTAAATTCTCTTTTTCTTTCAGCAAATAATGAACTCCAAAGAAATTCTAATCACTGCAAATCGTAAAGAAGGGGTTAAATCGTTAAAATGTAGAATCGTTGCGTGGCGTCGGTTATATGTGTGCTTCTTGACAGGGTATGCGACATTGTTGCTTATGATTCGAGCGATATGGACGTTGTTGCCTTTTCAATGATAACACGATGCCAAATTCTCACGCAGACGATAAAATCATTATACACCGTCGTACGTGCCTGAGAATTTGCGAATCTCCCAACAAATCGAATTCCATATCGTCAGTTTCGCGATCCGAGCTATTCAGTACGCTGCCAGCCAACGCGCGACGGCGGGTCGAAGTTGACCCGTTTATACAGGGCGAATGTAAATGCTGGAATCTCGATAAAGAATGGAAGCAATAGATAACCTGTCAACGATCGAGCGTCAGCTGAGCATCCGCTGAGCGTCCATTATTGAATGAGAAAACTTCTCGATAAATTGTTCGAAGTATTAATAAAAAATTGCATCAATGCACAGTGGCAGAGGGTTTTAATTTGTATGAAAATATGTATGAATCCCTAAATTTATACATCGATTATTTTATAAAACGTTTTAATTTTTATATTCGTTTAATTAAATAATTTTAAATAGCTTATATTATTTCACTTACAAATATATTTTATTGAAATTATATAGGTTGAAATAATTCTGTAATATTTCAGTAAACATTGAGTATAAAAGTAAATGTAAGTTTGAATAAGAGATAAAATTTAAATAACGGTAAATATACCTGCAATGATGCTAGCATTAACGGTTGTACTATATATTATAAGTTAATTACATTACATTATCGAATTAAAATATTGATAAAAATTTGATAATTAATAATTTTCTTGGTGAAATATAAAATTAATTAAGTGTTAAATATGAAATAACTGTGTTTTTTTTAATTTTAAAAACTAATTGTGATATCGATTTCGATTCTCGTAACGGTTATGGTTACACAGTTATGTGCAAAAGGAGTTATGGTTACAATAGTTGCTTTTTACTTAAAAATCGAAGTAATACAACGTGGAATACGATGACACGTGTACGTGAAAAGTAAAGAACAAAGAGAAACATCATGATACGATTTAAGATATATGGGAATGGTGAAAGGAAATCAATGATTCAAATGGATTAAGAGACAATGAACTTATGATACGGAGATGTAACAATAAATAAAATATCTGCAGTTTAAGAATTATTAGTTGGCAAGACATGAAAAAAGTTTAAATATCATACGACGAATATATTATCGATCTCTGTCTTTGCAGTTATTTCCTTTACGACTGCGCTTGCTTCGATGCTGAGATATAAATTAAAGAAATAATAACATTGCATTTCGTGTAAAAAAAAAGACGTCGCATTCATATTTGTTAAATTTTCTTTAAAATTTTTGACGCGATTCTGACTCGTCGTAACATGGCAAAGGGTTAATTCTCCAACTACAATGCCGGAATCTATTTTGATCCAAATTACCAAAACCATTATTTGATTTCACAAAATTCCAGCGATTAAATTAAATTAATGGCTATTGCATTAGGATCGAATGGTTAAAATATATTTGCAAGAAGTAAGGATAACAAAAGATATTTAAAAATAAAAAAGTTATGAACAAAGCAGCGAAACGTTCTAAATATCGTCAATTATGAAACTGTAAAACTGGTTTGTCGTCTGAGGATGAATAAATTCATCCTCCCGTCGAGCGCATCCATTGTGTGTGATAAAACGAGTCGGCCTCTCATCGTTCCAATGCAAATGGCTCAACCGTCGTTAAAATGGCAAATATTATTAATACGGTTCGCGCCGTTAGAATGTAATTTGAAGGAAGGAATGAACTGGTGAAGGGAAAAGAATCGGCAACGGGGAACTCAAACGTTTGCTCGTTAACTCGTCTCAGCGAGCTCTCTCGAAATGAACGTAGACTGTAATATAATATATATCACCAGAAATTAATGAAAATTTTTATACAAACTAACATTTGTATGCACAAGCACACACACACACACACACACACACACACACACACACACACACACACCGATTGTAAGCCACAGATGCTAATTAATACTCGAACTATCGAACCAATCAAAATCGCTGGTTCTTGATTTTTTTGTTTACAATTACTGAAGTTATAAAAATATTTTCGCCACAAAGTTTCGAACATCAATATTTAAGGTGTTTTTCTTAGAGAAAACTTTTCAAAAAACATTTCCAATATTTTAAAAAATGTTTCAGATTATAGAATTTCCAATAAAAACGTGTCTCCGATTTCCTAACCGCTATACCATATAGTGTAAAAACATTTAAATAAATCTATATATTTTATACACTTAACGCTAAACCTACCGAATATTAAAAATGGCTAGAATATACGGAGTGAGACACTTAACACTAGAATTACCGAACCTGTCAAAATGACTGGTTCCTGATTTTTTCGATTACAATTACTGAAGTCATAAAAATATTTTCGCCAGAAAATTTCGAATAAATTTCTTCATTCAAGCAGACATTACGATAAACGTTGTACGAGATCCGAATGCAGGCAATTTTGTCGTTATTACAAAGTAATATACATCGGTGGGATTTATTACTCGGTCGTTCTAGTGTTAACACGTTCCGTGGCATATTTATTTAACACGTTGAATGCGGAGCCATTTTGCTTAGCTTCCGCGTCACATTTTATTTACCTTTAAACGAAAATAATGCAACTGTGTATGAAGAAAAGACTCGCTAAGCCCATTTGTGCTTTTCTGTTTTAATCGAATCTGTTGAAATAGTGCGAATATTTCTTAATCCTTAACATTCCAATGGCTCCTCCGAGAAGACACTAAAAATTGCTATACTATTATTCGAAACAACTATTACCCCACCATAATTGCATTTAATGAATCGTTAAAAATTGAACTGTTGTGCGTACAAATAACAGTAATAAATTGAATATGCAAGAAAGAAAATGAACCATGTACAATATAATTATTCTACGTAAAAGAAATCATTCGATTTTGGAATTAAAATTGCTCGGAGTGCAAAGGGTTAATATTATATGAATTATCTATAACATATTAATTTGTCAATTTGATACCGCCAGTCCCCAGGAATTTACATAGCATTCAACGTGTTAATGCGCTAGTATGTTTATAGTATAACTAACGCATAATGTACAGGGTGAGGCACCTAAAACTTGACTGCTATCGGTGATAGGAAAAAATGCACCAGGCCAAAATTATTTGGCATCGAGAGGCTGATCATCCGATGTTACTTGTTTTTCGATAGGAGGATGAGTCAAGGAGATACGAAGGTCTCTGTTATTTTTTAAATGGAACGATGTTTTTTACTTACATTCTGATAAAATATTTCAAGACTAATGCAATGACCTATTGGAAAAGTCATTCTGAGTTAGGTTAGCAGAAGTTGTTATAACATTAGTACGAAGTTCGTGTTAGTATATTTTAATTTATGTACATTAGAATTATTTAAAGCGCGACGGATCGTGGACAGCCATTAAATGACAACGAAAAGGAATTAGTTATTCGCGAAGCTCAAAAAATAATTTGTGTATAAATTTGTATATATTGTCTTATAAAAATAACAAGATTTAATTTATTTGGATTTTGTACATACGATTGAATAAAGAAATCCCGTTCAATCGACTTCTGCATAGGTAATTTTATAATTTCAATAATTGCAGAATTAAGTATCTGAAAAGGGGTATCTTGATCCATTGTAGTAGGTTTAACACTATGACTGCCATGTCACTCGTATTTGGGTGACAGAATTATTTGTACGGTTTTTAAATAAATTTTTACGTTAATATATTCATTTGTAGCAAAGTTAACGATTATACAGAAAGTGTAAGAAGGTGGAGAGAGCACTTGACGGCATACATTTTATTATTTCAATTTTCATTTCACTCAATATCTCATTTCGATTTTATAGAAATTTTGTGGCTGCTAGTTTGGTACTCAAAGTGTTAATATTAACCCTTTGCGCTCCAAACAATTTGAATTCCTAACTTCGAGGCATTTTTTTGTCCCAGAAGAATTCCATTGTTCATTTCCTTTCGTGCATATCAAATTTTTTGCTATTAATCGTTCGCGCAACACTTCAATTTTTACTAACTATTTAAATACAAACATTGCAATGTGACAATTGTTTTAACCAATACAATTTGACAATTTTTAGTGTCGCCTCAGAGCAGCCACTGGAGTGCTAAGGGTTAATATGTCGTTATAAAGGGAAGTTTCAACTCTCAACAGTATGACGATCCAGTCGCAAAAGAAATGTCAAAGTTTTCACAGACGTTTGAATGCATAATGTTTTCACGAGAAAAAAGAAACGCGTTTTCAGTATCTAAGTTACAATATCGTGAACAAAATTTTAGAATAAAATGCAAGACGTATTATGAAGCTAAAGGCCTCTTGCTTTAAAGCAAACTGCAAAATTGTTGCATAGTTATTTTATACGAAATTATCACAGTTCAAATATTGGCAATTCTTGGATAGTTAGGTATTTCGTGCTCACATATTTATTTATAATAATGCTTGATTTACGTTTGCTTTGACATTTCATGAGTTTATATTTTATCGAAAGAACTTATTTTTATATTTGATCTCATTTAACATTGTAAAGCGCGGAATGTTTTTCAGACAATTTAAAAGTTTCTTAAGCAATATTCTTATCTTGAAAGAATATATATATTCTTATACATATTCTATACATATATTCTTGTCTTGAAAGGATGCGTTGGAATTTATAAAATATTCTAACCGCGATAGACATTGTCGAAACAAACGCCTTAAATTGAAACATTCCGTTTCATTCGTGATACAAGTTCAATAAAAATTCCATGTCCTTCGAAAAAATATACTACATTACATACACACGTGAAATTTATATTTTACATAAATTCTAATTTCTGTTAATTCTATTAACCCTTTACACTCGATGTAGCGACTCATAGGCGTCACGAAAAATTGGCACACTATTATTTAAAATAATTTGAACATGGCTATCCTTGTATTTAAGAAATTTATAAAAATTGAAGTGTTTTGAGGACGAATAACAGTAAAAAATCCTATATACATAAAATGCAATAATTTGTTAAATGAAAATATCCTAAGTCAGAAGAAATGCTCTAGTTTTCTAGTTACAACAGCTTCGAGCTGCAAAAGGTTAACACTAAACCCACCAAGCATTAAAATTCACTAGCGTACATAGTCTTACAAAAATGACAAGATTTCATAATAATCCGATTCAATCGATTTCTGCAAAAGCAATTTTATAATTTCAATAATCCTAGCATAAAACAATCTGAAAATCGTCGTTTCACCCGCCGTGTTAAATACATCGTGAATTATATTTCGTATCAAACGGCTACGATATCATTTAGCCCACGAATCCAATGAAATCCTCTCATTGCATTAGCAACGCACTCAGAAAAACCGGAAAAAACAAACTGTTCGGAAAATTAAACATTGTAACAGCCCCTTTAAAGCGCATCGATCAGTAGAGGAAGGCAGCCCTAAGTACCGCCGCGCCGCCTTGGACCGCGACCAAATCGGTGACCCGTCGAAGGGCGAGAAACAAAACTGGGCGTTGTACAAAAACAATAATCCCGCGTACATACGTTCGGGGGTAAACCTCCGCCTTGAATACCACCCTCTACCCACATAGAGGACACCTTCGAGGAGTCGACGGTATTATCCCGGCATGAATCGAAATCCCTTTACATCCGAGTGCACGATTCGCAATCTCGGTTACACGCGACTGACTCTGCAGCGAAAATCAACGGCGTCGTAATATTTACGTAATGTGGCAAAATCAACGAGCAGAGAGATCCTCGGGATCTCCGAACGGCTACTGGACAAGACGAACAACCTAAGCAACGATGTAGGATGTATACACACCGATCTTCGTCCTCGATCACATCCACCATGTCGATCATGACCATTCTGACGTAGCACGCGCGCTTGTGTATATATATTTAAATATATACAATATACGTATATATGTATATATACGCGTGTGTGTACGTCTGTCCTGCGTTGTCGGCGGTCGTCCACGGTCTCGCAGCTTCGATCGGAGTTTGCCTCTACGTGGATCTATCTGGAGTAGACAGCCGTAAGATCTCCGGCAGTGACATCGGACTCCAAACACACGGACCCGATCGAACGCGGTCTGTCCGAGGTACGGCCACCGCTGGAGAAAGGGTGGGGGGGAGGGGGAGAGGTGATGCCGGGCTTGCGAAACACCAGGATCACTGAATCGCGGAATTTCCGGGAGATCGCGAGAAGAAGAGAGAGAGAGAAAGACGACGGTCGTGATTACGCCAGTTACCGATTATTAATTCGCGATCGCGAAGCGAGGAGACGCGCGGCGCGCGCGCGCTGCTCGACGACTGGAAGAGAGGAACGCGATTCGATGCCGCGACTAGTCGAGACGAGACGAGACGAGACGAACCTTCGCGAACAGCTGCAAACACACTGAGCCGCCCGAACGAGGAAGACGGGGGACTATGAGGCGCGGACACCGACGGCGTCACGGCGCGTAGCGTCGAGACGCGTTTTCGTCGACAACCGACTACGACCCGGCTGCGTCACGGCGCCTGCTCGGATTAGGGTATCCAAGCTATATGCTCGATGAGTAAAACGCGAGCCGGCGAGCCTGCGGGGGCGGGGCGGACCGGGTGGGCCGGGCGGCAAGGGGGAGGAGCGGTACCTGTGCCCACCGATCACAATTCTTATTAAGCGAGAGAGAACATTTTTGACGTTTATTTTTTTTTTTTGCAATCATTGTAATCATTGTCGCGTTGTCTTCTTTTTCTCTTTAGGATGATGAATTAGGAGAATTCGGTGACGAATGATTAGAAATTGAAGTACTTTTTTCTTTTGTTTTCAGTTTCCTTGCTGCCAATGATTAAAATTTATGCGTAGAAAGGAAATTCTGTTCATATGTTTTCTGTTTTTGAGATATGTGTTATTGGTTTAACTTCGGTTTCGCGTGGGTGTCATGTCGACATGACATGCCGTATTATTGTGAATTTGCGATTGTTGAGAATGTAAAGATTCGCACATGTTCGACGAACACGTTTCTTCTTGTATACTTATATTTTAATATATGGTATTCTGGTATATTTTGGTATAATCTGGTATATACTGATATAAGATAATATAATCTGGTATATTCTAGAATATTTTACTATGTTCTGGTGTATTCCGGTATATTCCAGTATGTCATGGTATATTCAGGTATATTATAGTACATTGTGACATATTTCGGTATATTCTGATGTACTATGCTACATTCTAGTATATTCCAGTATATTCTAGCATATTGTACTATATTTTGATATATTATAATATATTCAAGCATATTTTAGTGTAGTCTAGTAAATTCTGCTATATGCTGGTATGTTCTGGTATATTCTAGCATTTTGTGGTATATTCTAATATATTATAATATATTATAATATAGTCTAGCATATTTTGGTATAGTCTGGTGTACTCTGCTATATTCTGCTATATCCTAGTATATTCTAGCATATTGTCTATATTCTGATATATTATGATATATTCCAGCATATTCTAGTGTAGTCTAGTAAATTTTGCTATATGCTAGTAGGTTCTGATATATTCCAGTAAGTTATGGTATACTCTGGTACATTATAGTATATTGTGGCATATTCTGGTAAATTCTGGTGTACTATGCTATATTCTGCTCTATTCCAATATATTCTAGCATATTGTGCTATATTCTGATATATTATAATATATTCCAGCATATTCTGGTACATTCTGATGTACACTGCTATATTCTGGTATATTTTGGTGTACGCTGCTATATTCTGGTATGTTCTAGTATATTGTATCATGTTATAGTATATTCTGATAAATTCTGGTATATTTTGGTATACTCTAGCACGTTGTGGCATATTCTGGTATATTATAGTATATTTTAGCATATCCTATTCATTGTTTGACACAGTATTATTTAAAACAATTTTAATGGCAAATGGTATCGCTGGATAAGGTGGTTTATGATTTTTTTCGAATTTTTGATAACCTGCGTGGTGGCTCAAGAAAAATGCAACCGCCATTTTAAACGTGCTTCCGTAAGACTAAGTATGTACATTTAGGGTTTGGAAGTCATATTTTTGCATTGCAGATTTGCGTTCCCCTCGACGAGGCAAGAAAATTGATGTAGTCACGAACTGCCAAAGTTCGATAATGTTAAAATAACGTTAAAATAAGTAAACAAAATTAACCGTGCGAGAAAGTGAATTTCGAATTCAATCATTTGTTTTTCCTTTCGACGCACCGACCGGGAACGCTATTCGATTAATGATAAAATTGTGTGGATTTCTTTTTGTACAAATCGAAAGTATACGTAATGGAGTCTAGAAAATTGTAAATTAAAAATACTAACAATATCTAGTGTCACCTTGGGAGATGAACGAAGATAACAGAAAAGTAAAAAAATACGTGTGGCGGAGAACGACGAAACAGTGTATTTAAATAACTTGTTTAATTCATAAGAATAAATTAAAACGTACGAGAGGTACTAAACTAGTGGTAAATAATATTTTTAAAAAATTGTATGTTAATAAATTGTGAATAATAACAGTGTTATGCTGTTCCGTCCTCCTCCTACACGTGTGTCCTTCCCTCCTACTTTGTTCATCTTCCGCAGCCATACTAGATTTGCATTTTTAAAAATTGTTCAATTCTAAACGTACGAACGTACATATTTAAGTGTAACACATTTAGCAACGTCAGCATTACTGTGTTAAAGCATAAAACATATTCTACTACTTTGAAATAAAAGCTTCAACTCTACGCCCTCGAATGGTATCGCTGAAGCACCACTAAGCGTTATCATAATTCTAAACAATTTTTACACTGCCACATTTATCACTATTTGATAAACTGTTAAAAATCGAAGCACGATAAGAATAAATATCTTCCATTTCACTAATTTTCCTTTAGCCTTTTGCACTCCAAGCAATTTTAATTCTAAAGAGACACTATTTGATCAGAAATAATTCCATCGCTGATGGTTCGCTTCTTTTCGTGAATTTACTTTTATTTACCTTATTTACCTTTACAAATTTTTAGACACAAACATAGTAGTGTGAAAATTCTCTCAAATAATTGTTTGACAATTTTTAGCGATGCCCCGGAAGTGCTAACGGTTCAAAAAGGTTCATTCGACGAACTCTACGAATTTCATTAATCGAAATTCAGAGCTATGAATGAAACGAAGTGTTACCACAGGAGAAGAGAAAACGAATTCAGAGAAGTCGTTCGATACAGTTTATTACGAAGCAAGGCACGCCTTAAATTCGCGATTTCCACGAAAGGAGTGTCCTGAGTTGGTTATTTCGTCGAAGGGGCGCCTTGAATCCATTTTAATCGAGGCCACGGCCACGAAACCGCGAGCATGATCAAACACGCAACGCATTCGTGGTATGATGCCTATTCACAATCGTAAATCATCCTTAAATATCTTGACGATTATAGAAATCATTTTATTCATCATAACGAGAATGCGACTTTTATGCGTTTAACGCTAAACCTGTCGCAAAGGATCAAACGACACTTTTTGAATTTTTTATCTAACAATTATTTAAATCATAAAATTGTCTTTGCAAAAATTGAATGGATTACTTTATTGACTCGCATATTGTAGTAAAACTTGCACAAAATTTAAATTAATGAAATCTTGTCATTTTTATAAGACTATATGTACTAGCCAATTGTAATGCTCGGTAGGTTTAAGGGTTAAGAGAAAAGCGACGAGCAAGAACGGTTTCAGAGAATAGAAAGATTAAAATAATTTATAGAGATATCAATGTATCAAGGTGTTCGAAAAGTTCGTTTCGTTTCCGATGTACAGTAGCGCACGAAAGTATTCGGACACTCTTCAAACCTAAATAACTTTTTTAAGATTGGACCAAACATCTTGACTTTTCTTGAGCAATTAGTTGCGTTGATTTAATAAATGATATGCGAAATGAATTTTGAAAATATTGGAATTAGTACGAGTTACATGACCAACAAAAAAGGAACTTTTTAAATATTTTTTATTTGAGCCACGCACAAAAAATTTTAAAGACGCATCTGGTAGATCTATGATATTTATTATAGATCGACGTACACACGATCTACGTGCCATCGAAAATAGTGAAAATCGCAATTTTTCACGATTCTTGATCAATTTCTGCTTAAACTACAGAAATTCTTACATCTTTCTACGCGTGCCATTTTTTCTCGCGTCAATCGATTTCGGTGAGATTTTCAGCATGTGTATAACTAACAGAGTTCTGAAAAACGTATATTTTAAAATTTCATTACTAGTTGAAATAAAAATGTTTTAAAAAATGTCTTTTCTACTTTCCCACGTAATTTCTACCAATTAGAATTATTTCAAAATTATTTTTGCATATCATTTAGTAAATCAATGCTGCTAATTGCTCCAGAAAAGTCAAGTCGTTTGGTTCAATTTTGAAAAAGTTATTTAGGTTTGAAGAGTGTCCAAATACTTACGTGCGCTACTGTATGTATAGAATGCGAATTCCGAACAGTGCTCTGAGTACTAGCAAGTGGTATGATTAAATAAATAAAATCTTGAGAGGAGTAGAACATTAACAAAAAGATAGGCAGCATCGTTTGTATATGTTCGACTTAATGATAATGATTTAAATATATTTAATTCGATAATGATTTAACTGAATTTAAATCCTCGTAGATGATTCTCTACAATTTCGACAATCGTAAGTGAAAAGATTCGTAACCCGCCATTTTGGCGAACCCATAGATCTAGCGTCAACGAAAACGCGAAATATCAACAAGGTTTCTAATTTTCAGTAAAAAAATTTTATATTGTATAAAAATCCTACTTATTGCTATCTAGAACAGACATTCGCAAATCCTCGTCTTTCTGTTCGTTGTTTTTATATCTTTTTGTTTGACAATCCTTTGTTGTTGTATCTCTTCGATTGACGTCAATCTTTATCGAATACGTTAACAGTATCTGCGACTGAATTACCTGCATTACCAAACTCAGCAATGAGTTAGCAACGAGAGCAATCGCTTAAAACATTCCTCTTGAGGTAATAATAAACTATAACAATTCGTATAAATAAGCTGTAATAATTACGTAGAATATTTTTTAGTATTTAATATTTATTAAATCATGCATTGAAGGTGTTTATTTTAATTTATTAAATTGTTCATGTTGACACATTGGAGACCGGTGACGAGTTAACTCGTCATTGCACTTGCATTATCTATTTCAATTTATGAAACCCAGGGCGATATAGAATATTGCAAAAACTTTGCGCAATATTTTAAAAGTTATATAAATAATATGTCCAAAGTTTAATTTCATTTCATTCAGTATAAATAAAATATTTTGGAGTTTATTTAGAATGTTTTACTTTACTTCCATATTCAATTACAAAATAATAGCCGGTGACATGGCATAGTTTCTGTGTAAAATTGCTGGTCAGCAAAGAGTTAAGATGATTTCAGGGTGCTATTTTAGACGTGATAAAAGCATTTCGACGTCATTCCACGGTAAACAAAGCGGAAAGACAATTTTAAAAATTATTGCTATTTGTAAAATTTCGGAAAACATGACTTTACAACAATCTTCGTTCTACGAGCTAATCTTCTCCATCGAATATTATCATTTTTTCTCTTTTTCGAAAATATTTGTTCTGAACCTTTACGAACACCTAAATATTTCAGGGTGCAGAGTCAGGAGATGAAACTTTGAATGGAAGTCCCATTGAAATATTAATTCTCATATGAAAGCATTAATGTTAGATTATGTGATCGCGAATCGTGTAATCAAGATTCCATCACGTGAAACACGAATCGCGTTATGTCGAACGGTATGGTAATCGTTTTAAGTACCATTACGGTGGTGAAATGAAAATAGGACACTTGATTTCCTGGAACGCGCGTAGTTGCACCGAAATTTGTGTAGGATCCCGGTATACGAAGATTAATCATCGATCACACGATGAAGCATATATTAAGCTTTCCGCGAAATACCATTTCCGAGATTCTCCGAAAGCCGGAACTATAATTTTATGAACGCCTTTGAGTCGTTTACATAGAAATATGCGTTTCTATCGTGGTTTCTGGTCGACGGTTAAACTAATATTACATTGATCGTGCGAAACGCGATTTTAGGATGGCATCGTTGAAAATCATTGAGAATACAGTAGGATCGAAATTCTTCAAATATTTTCATGATCTTCCATTCGCACTTCAGTTTTTTTACTCAAACATACAATGGACCCTAAAGGTATTTAACCCCTTGCCCTACAACAACGAGTCAGACTCGTGATCAAGATTTCGAACTCAATCTTTCAAACATGTATTTCTTTAATTTTTTTTAAACGGAAATAATATTTTATTTAATTGTTGATCGTATACGGTCATTGGAGAATAGCTAGGTACGCAGTAATTATAAATTTGTCTTTTCTTTTTTTCGTTCTGCGAAGGACAAAGGAAACCTAGTCGCTGTTATTGTAAAATAAGTTGTAGACGAAGGGGTTAACGATAAACCTAGCAACCATTAAAATTCACTGGTGTACATTGTCTTGTAAAAATGACAAGATATAATTTATATAGAATTTCTGTGATTTTCATTACAATTGTCACATACTGCCTAACATACGTATTAATTTTTTTTCTTATTCTTTCATGGAACAACAATGAGGAACAACTTAGGTCGCGTGAAGTCCTCGTGACATAAGTTATGCTATTGTAAAGTTGGCAACACATTGATCATCCAAAGGTCGATAACACGACTAAAAGAAGAACATCATACATCGATTATTAACGCCAAACTTACCGAGCATTAAAATTGGCTAGTATATACAGTCTTGTAAAAATGACAAGATTTCATTTATTTAGATTTGTACATACGATGGAATAAAGAAATCCCGTTCAATCAATTTCTGCAAATGCAATTTTATAATTTCAATAATTACAGAATAAAGTATCTGAAAAGGAGTAGTTTGACCTATTGTGGTAAGTTTAATATTAACCCTTTGCACTCCAAGAATACCATTGTACTCGGTTCATTTCCTTTCGTGCATATCAAATTTGCTATTATTAATCGTACGCGCAACACTTCAATTTTTACTAACTATTTAAGTACAAACATTGTAATATGACAGTTGTTTTGACCAATATAATTTGACAATTTTTAGTGTCGCCTCAGAGCAGCCATTGGAGTGCTAAGGGTCCATAAGTCGTTATAAAAGGATGTTTCGACTCTCAAAAATACGATGGTCCAGTCGCAAGAAAAATGTCAAAGTTTTTATAGACGTTTGAATTTTAATGTTTTTACGAAAAAAAAGAAATGCGTTTAAATATCAAACCAGCTATATCGTGAACAAAATTTTAGAATAAAATGTAAGACGTATTATGAAGCTAAAGGCTTCTTGCTTTAAAACAAACTGCAAAATTGTCGCACGGTTATTTTATACGAAATTATCACAGTTTAAATATTGGCGATTCTTGGATAGTCGGATATTTCGTGTTCAAATATTTATTTATAATAATGCTTGATCTACGTTCGCTTTACCGTTTCATGGGTTTATATTTTATCGAAAGAACAACTTATTCTGATATTCGGACTTATGTAACATTGTAACGCTCGGAATGTTTTTCAAACAATTTAAAAGTTCCTTGAGCAATATTCTTATCGTAAGTCTTGAAAGAATGCATTGGAATTTATAAAGTACTCTAACTGCGATAGACATTATCGAAACGTATGCGTTAAATTGAAAAATTACGTTTCATTCGTGATATGGGTTCAGTAATAATTCCATGTTTTTCGAAAACATGGTTATACATTATATGTTATATATATATTATACATTACATATATTATTTTGTAGATATATATAATCAAATTACATAGTCATATATTAGTAGAAACGTTGCCAAGCTTGACATAATTAACCTATATTTTTTAATTGACTAATATACTAACCGCCTAATTTTCTCGAAACAAAATTTCAATGGACTTGCACCACTTTACAAAAGAGGGATTTAAAATAACTGTGGTGTGCAGGTGGTATATAATGTAATAAATCCATTAAGTCCTTATATTTTAGGTATGTGAGTGGTCTCGGTTTTTTGTATAGTGATACCAACTGGATATTATTAAAGTTTTTCGGTCTTCCCCGTTACGATAGTAAATCCAATGTTTTGAATGGTGCATCCTCGTTTATTGTCGTTTCATAGAATAACTTATATGAATCGCTTCTCAAAAATCTCATCCAACATACTTTAAACCAATTTACTCTATCAACGTCAGTATTTTTTAGCCTTTTAAAAATCGCATTTTCTGTGGACAGGCACTGTTCCGTTGTTTAAAACAAATTCATTACACATTGATAATTCAACTGTTACTAACTGTTTGATAATTAAACATAAAGCTGGGATCTCATAAAATTTTATTGCATAATTATTTTCCATATCTATTTGAAACTCTCACAATGGGACTTACGCCACTTTCAAAATAAACTTTTTCATCACTTTATTAACCAGAAAATTTTCGTGTTACAAAATTTTAATGATTTTAAATATATTAGTAACAAGTTGTCTCAGAATGAAAAGATCTTGTAAAAATGTAACTATTATGGTAGTTGACTTGATTTTTTAAAAAATGGACTTGCGCCACTTTCAAAATAAACGACTCGATTAATATGCAATAAAATAACTCATAACGCTTTAACACTAGAACTACCGAACAATAAATCCAACGATATCCATTGCTTTCTAATAATACAAAGACTGCATCTATTAAAACTTCATACAATTCTTATTGCAAGGTATTCGTCATTAAAGAAGTATATCAGAAAATTTCTGATGGAAACATTTTTATAACTTCAATAATTGCGAAAGAAAAAGCTGGGTACCAGTCAAAATGACTGGTTTGATGATTCCAGTGTTAAAGATACGTTAATATCGTGGTCGTAAGTAGTTACGCTGGAATTTTCAAAATAATTTCAGCGGAAACATTGAATCCAGGTGGAATCGATCGGCATGACAATCTACAGGGTAAACGCAACACGGTCAGGAGCACATTTCAATCTCTCCAAACGTTTTCTGACGGATCCAATTGTACAATTCTGGCCGCGTCCTACTACTCTGAAATAATAATCGATGACAACGATCGACCGGCAGCTGCAGCGTAACAGAGACGGATCGAGCGCAGGTCGACTCAAAAATGAAAAAGCGTAACAGACTTTTGCATTAACCTATTGGAACAACACCAGCTACATTGAATCGAATCGTTTACAGAACAAATTGACCGTTCGGTGTGCAACTTTTATTGGCGGATTTTCCAATTCGACGGCGGAACGCTAAAAATCGTATACGATATCGACAGTCGTTACCAACCCGTACTATAATCGTATTATTATACTGTGGATTCTGATTCAGTAATGAAAATCGTCTATAGCGCGATGTTGAATAGTCTTTTTGAATTTCAAATTCGTATTTAACATTTCAAAATGTAAATTACGGACCGTTTTGGAAAATAAGACTGTTCGAAAGTCGATTATACGTCACAGAGATTAAATAAAAATGTATGTTCTCTTTTATTTGATTTAACAAATCGAAAATAGTGCAGCAGCATTGTTAAAATTTAGCCAATCTCCCCGCAATTTTGTATTTCACCTAATCATTGTTTATCATAAATGCGAACAATCCTCGGTCCATTTACAAGAACTTTTCTATCGATTTCTATCGTTTAAAATATTAGAAAACAACTTATTAAAATATTTCAAAAAGCTTCAGCTTCTATTTTTCTACAGTCAGAAAGGTTAAACTACTTTCATTGTTTAACCCTCGGCAGTACAAGCAATTTTAATTCCATAATCGAAACATCTTTTTTTACCTAAAATAGTTCCATTCTGCATGGTCCATTTCCTTTCGCGAATGTAAAGTTTATTAGTATCGAACCCGTATGCGGAATGTTTTAATTATTACCGATCTCTTATATGCAAAAATAGCGATGTAAAAATTGTTTTAAATAATAACAAGAGAATTTTTAGCGTCGCCTCGGATACGCCATTTGAGCGGTAACAGTTAAACAATGAAAGTAGTAATTTAACATTTAGCACTCCAATGAATGCTCTGAGACAACATTAAAAATTGGCAGAATATTATTCGAAACAATTTTTACACGACAATGTTTGCGTTTAAGAAATTATTAAAAATTGAAGTGTTGCACGTAGAATTAATAGTAACATATTCGATATGCACAAAAGGAAATGAATCACGTACAATGGAATTATTCTAGGAGAAAAAAATGTTTCGTGTTAGGAATTAAAATTGTTTGGAGCACAAAGGGTGAAGCTTTCCGACTGGAGAAAAATAGAAGCGAAGTAGTAATTTATTTTTGAAATATTTGAACAAGTTGTCAAAATAATTATAAAATCGAATTCGTAAAAATCTTTTTGATTCTTTAAAAGATGATTAGATAAAGGTAACCGTTAAGTGATCATCAACGAATAGCCTTTCGAAATTTCCGTTGAAACATCGAATGACGCAGTGGACACGATCGATCAGTAGATACCAGCCGAAGCAGTCGAATATTTTTCAAACTTGCAAAAAATGATTACAAATGACGCCACGCGTTCCATCATTCTCGCATGTGTGCACTAATGTTTGTTCAGTCGCGTGCATCCGACGTGAACGACGAGTGAATGATTAAAAGAAAAACAGTGAAGCTGACTCGCACGAAATTGCAACCGGAAATCACCGTTAATCCCGTGTTCGCTTATGGTAAACGAGTCCGTTGCCAACTGTACGATAGTGTGAATCGTATTTTTTCTTTCTCAAAAGAAGATAAAAGAAAATGAATTTTCCTAACGAGTTTACAGTAAAAAATACTCGATTTCCTCTTCATCGATATTCCAAACATTTAAAAACCATTAAAGGGTCATTATCTTTCTACTTATTAACCAGAAATTAATCCGACATCGCGTGATTCCATTAGATCGGTCCAACAAAGAAAATCATTGTTTTATTCAATTTTAATGTTCGCTAATAAGCTGCAGATTTTATTATGCACTCGCGGCAGAACTGGAAACGTGAAATATGTGACAGTAAACGCATTATAAATACTGAAAAATACCGTTTTATTCTGTTCGATTTATTGAAATTAATTAGCCCATTGTACTCCAAGCAATTTATAAATATATTTTTTAATTTGTATAATTTAAATAATTTCTAACTCGAAACATTTTTTGAACTAGAATAATTCTATTGCGTACATGGCTCTTTTCCTTTCGTGCATATCAAATTTGTTACTATTTTTATTTTATTCATTTAATTTTTATTTATATTTTTATTTATTTTATAATTATATTTATATTGTTTCAATTTTTATTAATTTCTCAAATACAAACATTGTAATGTAAAAATTGCTTTGAATAATATAATAAGATATATGATAAATAGATATATACAATAGATATACAGGGTGGGGCAGTAACTATTAGCACTTCAGATATCTTCGAAACTATAAGTTTCACAGAAATATTTGCTAAAGTAAATTGCACAGTACGAAGGGCGCTATTCGGTGGCGATAATAGTTTTTTTGCAGGTGGAGGTACTTCGGACATTTGAAGGTCACATCCATTTTTTTAAATGGATCGGTATGGTTTTGCTTCCGTATCGCGATAGAGGATCTTCAAACGAGTTCAACGACCTATTACACAAGGTCATCGAAGGTCATAGAAAATAGAGAAAGGCGATAATACTTACGGTTTTGGTAGTAAATGAAACATACGTATTGTAAACAGTAGAGGAATGCGTAATGCTTACCGTTTACTTCACTGAGAATAAACACTGCTTGAAGGACACTTTAATAGATTGCAGGATAAGATAAACATGATGAGATTAGTATCGATAAATCGGTCAATCCGGCACGATGTATCCGTTTGAAGAGCAAGTTGATATGGTTCTTATTTATGGCGAATGCCAACAAAATTCTGTAAGGGCAAAAAACTTGTATGCTAAATGATATCCACATCGGTCTCAGCCTTCGCGTCAAACATTTAAAAATGTGTGTGATAAACTTAGGCAAACCGGTAGTTTAAGTGTTCGTAAAAGTAAACGCCAGAAACGAGTAATTAACGAAGAAATGGAAATCAGTGTGCTCGCAAGTGTGTCTAGAAATCCTCATATGAGTTCGCGACAAATTGAACGCGAAACTGGCATCAGTAAGATGAGCGTACTTCGCATTTTGCACCGTCACGAATTTCATCCGTATCACGTTAGTCTTCACCAAGAATTGCATGGGAACGACTTCATGAAGCGCGTTGAGTTTTGTCGATGGGCTATAGGTCAGATTCAAAACAATGAGCTTTTTTTAATACCGTCTTATTTACTGATGAAGCAACATTCACAAATCACGCGAATGTTAATTTGCATAACATGCATTTATGGGCAGCGGAAAATCCACATTGGCTGCGACAGGTTGAACATTAAAAACAATGGTCTGTGAATGTATGGTGCGGTATCATAGGTGATAAAATTATTGGTCCTTATTTTATCAATGGAAATTTGAATGGCAATGTCTATGCTAATTTTATTAAGGATACATTGGGTCTTTTGCTAGAAGAGTTACCTTTATTTACACGACAAACCATGTGGTATCAACATGATGGATGTCCAGCACATTATTCATTGATTGAGCGAAGGAAACTCGATGAAAAATTTCAAGATCGCGGCGGTCCAATATCGTAGCCAGCTCGTTCACCAGACATAACACCTTTAGATTTCTTTCTGTGGGGAACACTGAAAGAGAAAGTGTACAAAGAAGTACCAACTACATCTCACGATATGCAACAACGAATTATTGCAGCCTGTGCATCAATAAATTCTGACGCTGTAAGACTTTCAAGTCAGTCAATCGTAAAAAGAATCCAACGGTGCATTGACAGTGATGGTCATCATTTCGAACACCTACTATAAACATGTTTCATTTACTACCAAAACCATAAGTATTATCGCCTTTCTCTACTTTCTATGACCTTCAATGACCTTGTGTAATAGGTCGTTGAACTCGTTTTAAGATCCTCTATCGTGATACGGAAGCAAAAATATACCAATCCATTTAAAAAAATGGATGTGACCTTCAAATGTCCGAAGTACCTCCACCTGCAAAAAAAACTATTATCGCCACCGAATAGCGCCCTTCGTATTGTGCAATTTACTTTAGCAAATATTTCTGTGAAACTTATAGTTTCGAAGATATCTAAGGTGCTAATAGTTACTGCCCCACCCTGTATAATAAAAAAAAAATAATACAATTGAATAATAAAATAAAATCTGAGAATTTTTAGCGTCGCCTCAAAGGAGTCGATGAAGTGCTAAAAGGATTAGAATTTTGTCAAATAAATGACGTTTCAAGGAAATTACGATGTGTAGCATACGATATGGTAATTTTCATACTAATACAATGTGTTATAATGTGTAGTTAACACTGGAACTACCAAAGTAGTCAAAATGACTGGTTCCTACTTATTTCGTTTTCATTAGTAATTTTCTGATGTACTTCTTTAACACTTTGACTGCCACATTACCCATATATGGGTGACAGAATTGTTTGTCCATGTTTAAAAATAAATTAGTACGTTAATATATTCGTTGCACTCAATTTAGTCGATATCTGGAGAATACAAAAAGGTTGAAGGGTAACTATGTGTCATACGTTTTAGATTTTCAATCGTTTCTTCATTATATAAATTACTTTGATTTTGTAGAATTTATCAGGTTGTTAGTTCGGCAGTTAATGTGTTAATGAACCACAAGTTACAATAAAAATTGAATAAACTTTGAGTAGATGCAGTCTTGTTATTATTACAAAGCAATGTGTATCGTTGGATTTATTGTTTGGTATTTCTAGTGTTAAATGGAACGATCGATCGAGAATAGCAGAACTAGAAATTAGTTTTTAACGATAACCGAGCGGTATTAGGAGCACGGTTAGAAACGGAAGCGTTTATCTTATGATCTTTGCCAGTATGGTATGTGCGTACATGTTAAATTGCCGAGGTTCGTGAGCCTAACTCTCATGATTCACGTCCGAATCTGATGGAACGGCGTCAGGAATCTTCGAAAAGACTTATCTTGTTTAGCAGACTGCCACGATCGTATGCGTGATTTACTCCGATGACGCAAAGCAAGTGATCTCTCCTGTGGGATTGATATGCTTGGCGTCATTCAACAAAAGCTCGGAGATTAACCAAACACGAGGATTATTTTTTTCTGTTTCCTTTGTTCGTGTTCGGGTCGAGTCCATTTTAGTCGATTTTACTGTTTGCTTCAAGATCAACCACTCTTGACCCGCGTAAACGACGAAAGATCGCAAACATGCTTCGATCAGTGTTATTATGTATTTCTGCTGAAAATAGTCCGTATAAAAGTAGATAGTTTCTTGTAAAACAAATACATACAGGATGTTCATTTGAACAATAATTAATTTTCGAATATCTAAAAAATTATGGAAGATATTAGAAAAGGATAAAGCAAGTGTCCAAGTATTTCGAGGGGGAAAGAGGGGGGCAGTATCAGTTTTTTATTTGGGTGGCGTTTTCAAGGTTCTTTTAAGGGCAACTTTGTTTTTTTCAAATGGAAAACTATATATTTATTATGAGATCTTATTGTATATAAAAAGACTAGCAATTCTCATAGGATACTTTTTTTTATCCCCAAATGGAAAACCGTAAACACATTTGAAGAATTTAAAAGTACTGCTGTATTATTTTTAACCGATTCAAACGATTAAGAGAATAAACAAATGCTTCTGTATCTCACAATTAATGCTGACAATTTTTATTTTCCAGAAAAATTTATAATCTGGTAATAGTCGTAAAACTGTAGACTCGATTTGAAATGGTTATGCTTGAGAAGTTAGAAATTATTTTTTAAAATGCGTATACTATTAGAAAGCAGTGATCATGATACGGAAATAAAAATGGTGTAACACCGTAATCACTATTAACACCTCATTATCTACTTTATAAACAAAAAATAACTGGTACTCCAAAGTCCATATTTTTACCGAATTATTAAAAAAAAAAAAAGACAAACCAATTTGAACAAATATCCATTTTAGTTTATATTTCGATTAACATTACGACATGCATTTGCGTAATGAACTTTTTCATCGTAATGTAAATATTGAAATTCGATTCACTGTTGAAACATTGCCGTAGTAATCTGGCAATTTGTTTCGAAATAAAATTAAGTAATAATTTTAAACCGAATACGATTTAAACTTGATAATAGTAATGAGGATGATATCGGTATTATATGAATTACAATAGAAAACAAGGAGAGGAATTGAGAGTGAAGAAAAAATAAAATGTCTACTAAGCCAACCAAAAGTTATAGACCCTGTGTGCAGAATTCCACAGCTGTATTGATTTAGTATGTGCATCGGACGCATATGGGCGTTCACCGCATAAATGATATTACGTAATCGAACAAGTACAATCAAATATAGTACGAATGCTGGAGAGCATTGATAAGAAAGCCCTCTTTTCATGAACAGTCAGTTTAAAGGCTAAATTCCTGAAGTAGTATTAAAAGAAAAGAAAAGAAAAGCACAAGGACGCAAATAAATATTAAATTCGTCCAAGGTTTATTTAAAACTTTAAACTAGACGACTTCTTTAGTAATTGCAAAAACATGAAATTAATCATGCGATCGAACATAAAAATAAAGACATCTTAAGAGTTGGTTTCCCTAAGGTTCAATATTTTAAAAATCTAATTCTCAGGCGAGTAGCTTTTTCAGAAATATTATGTTATATTCTTAAGACTGAATACGATAATTTTTTCGATATTTTCGCAAAACTTTCTATTTATTTTTTCATTTAAGCAACCCCATCATAAAATACAGTCCTTCACCTTTAATTTAAGCTCTCAGAAATTACAAAATTCCCATGGAAAGATATTTTTTGATCGATTCAAAAAACCTCGTTAAAATTAAGAGAATTATTTGTTAAACAAAAGTTCCTTTATCACAAATTGCTTAGTGTCACTTTCTGATGTCCTTGCGTATATAAAATGAATTGAGCATTGTTTGAAATATAAAGTGTATCTGATTTATTATTGAAAATTTATTACTTGACAAATTATTTAACAAATATTGTAATAATGCAGAATAATATGATACATTTCGAAAGAAGAAGTAACGCGTAATCCCACGTTACACTATTCTTCTTCCATGGTTTGTACAAACAATACAACTATGCATTGCAGATGTCGAGATATTTTTCTCATTTGCATATGCTAATGGAAAATGACTTACTGCATATTTGCATTAAATACACGAATATACGAAAAATAGAAAAATATTTTTTACGCGAATAATAAATCAACTGTTGGTAATATCGTTTTCTGTTTCTACGAACGAGTTATAGTATATGATACACTTTGGTTCTAAAATGTTTCCATTATATTCAAATTTTGATTGTATTTAACAGTACTAATGTTATTAACATTTTACACATTTTCTTCCATTCCACTTCCATTTTCTTCCATCTCAATGCTAATTAAATATTTGCATTCGTGAAACTCATTTCTCCATATTTCATTCTTTCAGGCATTTCTGATAATCTCTTCTTATGTCCTTCCATAGTACCACATGCAAAAGTTGTTTTACAATGCAAATTAATAAGCAATGGTGAACTTGTAAATCAATGATCCATGTGTACAAGAAGGTTTTTATCAAAATTTGATTTCAAAGAATCTTTTTAACATTTCCTCCTATTCCTAATTCTGATGGATGCTTTAAAAATTTTGTAGAAACTCCTAAATACATAATTACTTTGAAGAATCTGAATTACTGTTCAGCGATCGTATAATGCAAATGATTTTATACCAAATCTGTTAGGTCTCGACCATATATAATTTTAAAAAAGAAACAGTCTTTCTATATACAGCAAGATCGATGCAGAAATTTCAGCATAGATTAAACAAATTATTGAAGTGATTGATTTGATCGATGAAACGAAGAATTCGTAAGTTAAAAAATTCGTGTTAAAAACGAGATGGGTTCTGTTCCTTGCTAAAGTTAATTCGATAAAAGTAGGGACACTGAAATACCGGGCATAGTTATTCTCAGTTCCTGTCCGATCATGTACCCTGAAACAATTATACACTAATTGTTAGCAGTATTGCTAACATTGCTCAACAACATTGACCACAAATGACCTTTCCGATAGATTGTATTCGTCTTCCATTTAAAAAAAAACAGAGATGACCTTCGTATGTCCTTGACCCCTCCACCTATTAAACAACTAGCAATACCGGATGATCAGTTCTGCAGGAATACATTTTAATATTTATTTTCCTCCAACCTATCATCGAGTGTCAGTAAAACAAAAATATCAGAATGAAGAAAGACCTCGCTGCATTGAAGAAGTTTATATGAATGAAAGATATGTTCGCTATACGAATTATATCTACCAAGAAGTATTAATAAACCGCGTCCTTCATGAATGAAACGACGCGCAGATCTCTACAGATATATTTGCTTGCAGAAATAAAGTTGTTTGTATTTGAATAGTTAGGAATAGTGCTGCAGCAAGAGCCAAAAGCTTGATCTCATACCAAATTGAAATCACTGTGTGAATAAATATTATTGTTATTAGAGAAAATATCCAAAGACATTAACCAATTACATATCATATATCGGTAGCTTTATTGTTGCTATTCGATTAACACTAGAACTACCGACTAATAATAAATGCGATTGATGTATATTGTCTTGTAATAATGACAAGACTGCATCTATTCAGAACTTGTCCCATTTTCATTCCTAAGAAATTCATTCGAAGCGTTCCAATGAAGATACTTATATAATTTCTCGAATTGTGAAAGAAAACATTACGAACCAGTCATTTTGACTGGTCTGGTAGTTCTAGTGTTAAAGTGTAGTAATATCTTTGTATACTACGACAGAAGTTACAAGTAATAAAGTAGAAATACAAGAAAACTATGATTCCTAATTGATTGAATTTATTTTATTATATTCGAATATATATAAGCATATTATGCGAAATATACGAATACTTTATCTCTCATTCAATTGATTATTTATTCAATAGACACCCTTTATATCTTACTATGTTAAAATTAAAAATCCAGTTGAGCACAAGGCTACTTAGCTATTTAAATGTTAAACGAATTCACGTGAAAATCAAGATCTTTTTGTAAGAAAATTAACTCTTTGCGCTCCAAGCAATTTCAGTACCAAAAGCGAGATATTTTTTGAGCTACAATCGTTCCATTGTACATGGTTCGTTTCCTTTCGTACATGGAAAGTTTAGTAGTATTATTCGTACGAGAAACAGTTCAATTTTTACCGATTTCTTAAATGCAAACCTAGTGATTTAAATGTTGTTTTGAATAGTAGTATGGGAATTTTTAGTGGCGACTAAGAGACGCCATTGGAATGCTAAGGGTTCATAATCATACAACAGGGATAGTCGGTAAAAATTACCATTCGAAGTAACCATTTTCCGACTACCTGTACCCGTGATCTTATAAGAATTATCAGATTGAATTTATTCAGATTTTGTACGATTATTATTATAACATGTGCTTGAATAAAGAAATACACAGAATTATTTCCAATGAAAGCAGGTTCACAACTTTAATAATTGCAAAATAGAAGTCTGAAACTAGTCGTTTGTTTGGTAAATTTAGTATTAATCCTTAGCGCACGAATGGCGCCACTAAAAATTGCCATACTATTACTTAAAGAACTTTTACATCGCTAGGTTTGCAGTTCAGAAATAGTTAACAATTTTAAATGTTCTAAGTACGAGTAATAATCATTAACATGTTGAGCGCCACGCGAATTCGTAAAGAAATCCCTGTCAGGCCACGCGCGCTGCTTAGTATTGCGGTATAGCAATGTGAAGCGCACTACTAACAGATTGAAATTTATTCGATACAGATGTGTAAATATATTAGGACCATTGTTTTTTATCACAGTAGAAAATATTTAAGTTTAGAATGAAATGTTTATAAACATTCATTCAACACGTTATGCGCCAAGTCTATTTTGTTTATCGTTCGGCCCGCTGGATAAGATTTCATTGAAATCGGCCTTTGAACTATTATTCAATACTACAGTTCTAAATAGTTACATTTTATATAAAAATATTACAATTATTAAATTCCGGAAAAAAATTAGTAATACACCTTACAAGTTGAGCCGAGAAGAAGACAAATCCATCTGGCAGTATCACAACAACTTCTAAAAAACAACGTCGTAAACTGCAAAAAAACCTGGAAAAGTTTCTGTAATGCGAAAATATTGTAAATGAAGTTACGGAAAAAAATGTGACACAATATGACCAATAAAATGACTAAACGAGTTGTCACATTTTGTGATACCTGCGAAGGTCAACCATTTTTATGTTTATCGTGTTTCAATAAAATCCATTAAAATGTCTTAATGTAACCTCGTAATAAATAAAAATTAAGTAAATTTTAAATAAATTTTCATCACTTAAATATCATATTTTACACTGTCAGCCATCGGTGGTTAAACGGAAAGTTCAGTGTCAGCCACCGATGGCTGACATGGCACTCAACGTGTTAATTTCGTATGTACGAAAGGAAATGAACTACGTACACTAAACTATTATGGATAAAAATATTGTTATCATTTTAAAATGGAATTGCTCCGAGTGCAACGGGTTAATGCTTGAAACGATCGAATACTTGCATGACCAATTGCAGATTACCTTACCTTTCCTTTTGTTGCATTTGCTTCAACATAATATCCGCGAGTGGATCCGCAGGCGGTCTCTCTCCCAAAAGTCTCTGTCGATCCAAATCGCCTTGCATCTGTGCAAACGCATGTTCACCAATATTCACGCATGTTTCCAATTGCGAGGATAATTCCACACTCTCGTCACCTGCAATAAAAGATCATAACAATTTATGCGACCGTCAATTTGTTTCAATACATCAGCTGGATAACTTCAAAAGATACTCGTTCTACAAAACTTTGTTAACACTTGAACTACCAAACCAGTCATATTGACTTTTTTAACGTTTTTTCTTTCGCAATTATTCAAGTTATAAAAATCTTTTCATCAGACATTTTTGGATGTACTCCTTTAATGACGTACAGTAGCGCACGAATGTATTCGGACAGTCTTCAAACCTAAAAAACTTTTTCAAAATTTAACCAAACGACTTGACTTTTCTGAAGCAACTAGCAGCATTGATTCACTAAATGATATGCAAAAATAATTTTGAAATAATTCTAATTGGTAGAAATTACGTGAGAAAGTAGAAAAGACATTTTTTAAAACATTTTTATTTCAATTCGGAATGAAAATTTAAAATATGTGTTTCTTGGAACTGTGTTATTTATACACATGCTGAAAATTTCACTGAAATCGATTGACGCGGGAAAAAATGGCACCCGTAGAAAGATGTAAGAATTTCTGTAGTTTAAGCAGAAACTGATCAAGAATCGTGAAAAATTGCGATTTTCACCATTTTCGATGGCATGTAGATCGTGTGTACGTCGATCGATTTTAATGAATTTTTCTGCATGTGTATAAATATCATAGATCTACCAGATGCGTCTTTAAAATTTTTTGTGCGTGGCTCAAATAAAAAATATTTAAAAAGTTCCTTTTTTATTGGTCATATAATTCACATCAATTCCAATATTTACAAAATTTATTTGGTATATCATTTATTAAATCAACGCAACTAATTGCTCAAGAAAAGTCAAGACGTTTGGTCCAATCTTAAAAAAGTTATTTAGGTTTGAAGAGTGTCCGAATACTTTCGTGCGCTACTGTACATGTTACAGTAAGAATTGTATGAAGTTATAGTAGATGCAGTCTCGTTATTATTACAATGATTTATTGTTGTGTAGTTCTAGCGTTAACATGCATCGAACCACATTTATGCGCAGTGGTATGGTAAAAATTAATTTTTTGAATATGCACACGCGAGTATATAAAAGGCAGCACGATTATTTGTGCGTTGACGTTTTATTATTTCACAAAGTACACGAACAAGTATCGTTTAGTTGATCTATCGATGTTTCTGCCTCCATCTTTTACGGTCACTAACGATTCCAGTGATATTGCTGGTAAGTTAAACACTCCTCCTTGGGAACCTCAATAAGAGTCAATACGTTACTAAAATTAACTAATATTGTTGCTCTATAATTTTACTAGCTGAATCGACGATACTCGTGTATTTTCATTGGTGGTTGAATTAAAATTGTGAATAAAAGCGTTAGCAACGCGAGAAGTAAATTAAATACACTCTTAATTTCTTCGAAAAGAGATTTTTTTCTTTAGAAAAAGATTTCTTGAGATTCATTGTATAAAATAGCAGATTACACACAAGATATTTAATTAATTAATCCGACAATTTTATGCTAATACATCATAAGCGTGTTGATATGTTTTTTCTGTAAAATAGATCACAAGGTACGTTTTGTTCCTTATATCTCTTTGCAACTATGTGATTAGCTTATGCCAAAAATTTTTGTTTATAACCGTAAATATATTTTTCATTATATACGCTGCATTTTATTGTAAAATAATCATTGTTTATATTATTAGTTCTTAAATAAAAGTGTTTTCGATTGATTGAGAAGTTACTTGAACTGTGTTAGTGTTCCCAATGATAGAAATTAATTAAGTACAACTGTACTATTATATTTTATTAATTCGAATTGAAATAGAAAGAATTGGTATGTCTCCTTTTATTATAGTCATCTTTTGTTAAAATGCTATTTTAATCAACGTTGTATATTATTTGAAAATAACTAGACTACAAAACTTTACTTACATTTTCCCCAATAAGAAGATAAAACTCAAAGTTGCAAAGAAGTTATAATTCCGTGAAATAAACTACCAACCGTATCATAAATCGTGTTACTATTTTAGCAATTCTATCAATCGGTTTTTCACATTGAACTACATCCTATATAAATTATTTTTATACAGCTGCAAAAGTGAAATCCAGAGTATGTGTACTCCTCGGTATTTGTTTTCTAAAATAATCTTATGATTTATTATCCACCCTAGCAAACTACACTGTTTATTGTTACCGTGTAAAGCGTGTTGAGGATTGTCAATGATTCTGATTTGTCGGTCAGGAAGCAGTGGTTCTCCGTCCATCCCACCAATGTCATTCGGCAACTGCCAACAAGCGTTGTCTTGCTCTGCTAAATTTCTTGGGAAATAGAGTGGAAGAAGAACTTCGTAAATGCCAAGATCGCATGGCTCTAACACGAAAACGATGCACGTAATGGAATCGCCGTATTGCTCCAAAAATCTTCTTACTGTTCCTGCGAGCACCCAAAATAGAAACATACGTTAATGTTATCGTGCCGACTAATTTCATTAAATTGATCCATATATAGTAAGCATGTCCTTGCACATAAGAGCAGACGATACGCCAATGTTTCTCAGCTAATTCAGTACTTTCGCCGTTTCAAACTTTATCTATTCACTTTCCTCGTAAATGCAGAAATACTGAAATCTACTAATTACTATGCTTGCGTACTATAAACAGACTGCGAATCTTTATGTATTTATGCTATATAACAATTTTCAAACATTACGACTTAGTCAAAGAAAGAAACTTTTCACTTATATTAATTTTCCTAAAATTATAGTATAGAGTATATTATAGTATAACGTATACATGTACATCCCCATACACTTACTTAGAGCAATGTGCGCTCCAGCGTCAGGAGGATAATTTCTTCGCACCGAATTAATTACTGGCAACGCAATCGTATGTAGACCAAGCTCTCTTGCTTTTTGTAAAACATTTCTACAGCAGAAAAAAATATCACACCAAATATTTTTGCGAAAGGAAACGTACAGCGTTTGTGACAGGTGTTTGAACATTAATTTCCTGACTTTTTTAAAAACGGTTAAGAACAACTGTAATATCATACAAAAAGAATCGTGCAATAATAAACTTGCAGTTCTTTTAAAGTTTAACACCTCTCCATATAAAATACACCGTTCGTATTCTTCCAAGATATTTTTCTACGGTATCGCAGGTTGAAAACCGAAGACACGACTCCTTTCTGGCAAATTTAACTTCCACACGTCACGAAATTATTTTGTAACGAAATATTCTTTTCAACGCGGGTATAACAAGAATTTTTCATACGTAAAATAGCCAGACGAATCGAACATCAATATTTAAGGTGCTTTTGTTAGAGAGAACTTTTCAAAAAACATTTCCAATATTTTAAAAAATGTTTCAGATTACAGAATTTCCAATAAAAACGTGTCTCCGATTTCCTAACCGCTATACCATATAATGTAAAAACATTTAAATCAATCTATATGTTTTATACACTTAACGCTAAACCTACCGAACATTAAAACTGGCTAGTATACAGTGTGTCCCGTAACTGGTGGTACAACCGAGCAGGGGATGATTCTATATGAAAAACTGAGTCGAAAATATAGAATAAAATTTTTTCATGCAAGGCTTTGTTTTCGAGATAAATAAGTTTAAAAATTTGTCTAGTGCGCGTGCACTCGGCTTACTTGCGGCATACTTGCGACTCAACGGATTCCACTGCCTCACGTCTGGATATCTCGGAAATTGCCTTCGTACTTCTAAATATGTTTACGAACATTGTCAGTATAATGATATCACTTCTATCGCTCCTATTTTTTCCCCATCCTTATGAAATTACGCCTCCAGCTCTAATTATACTCTCAGAGTACCTTGGCCGCCACGATCTCCGGATTTGTTACCGTTAGATTTTTATTTGTGGGATCAGGTGAAATCAATTGTGTATCGTGACGACTTAACGAGCATCGAACAATTACAAAAAGAATTGTGATAGCGTTTGAACAATTAAAGCAACATAATAATTGCACATTACAAGAGGTTCGAAGAAATTTAATACGAAGAGCACAATTATGTCTACAACAACGTGGACAGCACTTCCAGCAATTTATGAATTAAACGAATTCCTCAAAGGTAATTCTAACATTGTAACCTCGATCTTCGATTTATTCGATGTATACAAACCTCGAAAAGCTTTGCGAAAAAAGATTGAAGTAACTCAGAATAAAGTCTGTTCAGCCGCAAGTAAGCCGAGTGTACGCACACTAGACAAACTTTCAAACTCATTTTTCTCGAAAACAAAGCCTTGTATGAAAAAATTTTATACTATATTTTCGACTCAGTTTTTCATGTAGAGTCACCTCCTCCTCAATTGTACCACCAGTTACGGGACACCCTGTATACAGAGTGAGACACTTAACACTAGAATTACCAAACCAGTTAAAATGACTGGTTCCTGATTTTTTAGTTTACAATTATCGAAGTTATAAAAAGATTTTCACCAGAATGTTTCGAAAGAATTTCTTCATTGAAGCAGACATTACGATAAAAATTGTACGAGATCTGAATGGATGTAATTTTGTAATAATTACAAAACAATATACATCGGTCGGATTTATTACTCGGTAGTTCTAGTGTCAATACCGGCCACCTGAAAAACTTGGCTGCTATCGGTGACAGGCAAAAATGCATCAGGCCAAAATTATTTGGTATAGATCGACTGATCATACGATGTTACTAGTTTTCTGGTAGATGTAGGCGTCAAGGAGGTACGAAGGCCATCTCTGTTTTGTAAATGAAACGATATATCTTTTTTACATACATTTTGATAGAGCATTTCAAGACGAATACAATGACCTATTAGAAAGGTCATTCGTGGTCTGCGTTAACCCAAATGTCCTGCTTATACTGTGCGGATAATTACTCAATTCCTCAACGTGACATTCGGAGATCGTTGGATTAGTCGTGCAGAAAATCATTAATGGCCCGCACGTTCTCCAGATTTAACACCCTTGGACTTCTATTTGTGGGGAAAATTAAAGCAGCCAGTATATAATGAAATACCAACAACCAAAGAAGACAGGAAACAGCGTATAAGAACACTTTTTGAACACTCGTATTAATCGTCTATTACTGTTAGATAAATAACTCAACGATGCTTGATCATTTCCTCAAAGTAAATTATTTCCATCACAATTTGCTTAACCCAGGCCATGAATAACCTTTCCAATAGGTCATCGTATTCCTCTTGAAAAACTCTATCAGAATTTAATTAAAAAAACATGTCGTTTCATTCTAAAAAAAGAGAGATGATCTTCGTATCTCCTTGACGCCTCCACCTACCAGAAAACTAGTAACATCGTATGATCAGACCATCTATACCAAATAATATTGGCCTGATGCATTTTTTCCTATCACCAATAGCAACCAAGTTATTTAGGTGGCCGGTTTCAAGTGCCTCACCCTGTACAGTAGAATATTGTAGTAGTATATGCGAGAAGTAGAATCAGTTGGTCTTCGTCAGACACGCCAGGCGATCTCGTAACACGCGTATTCGCTGTATTTCAACATACTGTACAAATTGAACTTGAATTTTGCACACATGTCTATCGGAACATCTTTGTCTATCG
>CM052082.1:3550824-3563513 GCA_028453745.1 Agapostemon virescens | reverse complement strand
TACCTTAGATATTGTTAGAAAAACTATAAAATGCTAACCACTCTGATGAACGAACATTAACACTGTATTAGTACATTGCATGCGGTGTATTTTTGCCGATTTTGACTGTAAGTAGATTTAACCCTTTGCACTCCAAGCAATTTTAATTCCTAACTCGAGACATCTTTCTGTCCTAGAACAATTCCATTGCACATGGTTCATTTTTCAACAACACTTTAATTTTTCCTAACTTCTTAATTACAAACATATCTAATGTACCAATTGTTTTGAATAATAGTCTGACAATTTTCAGTTTCGTCTCAGAGGAGCAATTGGAGTGCTAAGGATTAAAAATTGCCGTAGTTGCTGACGTACTGTGAATTTTCGTGTGATCATTTTCTGTTCTTCGGCATAAACCATCGGATAAATAATATCTTATTGTTAAAAGATTTTTTCTACAGACATACTACGTACACAATATAATATATAGTTTTACATGTTCCGCACACAATGCGTTAATAAGAGACATTAATGATATAGTTTATGAACTATGATTTCTCAGTGGTTGCAGCAAACAAACTGTCATGTTTGTGATCGATTTGAACTTACCATAGCGCAATTTTGCTATTGAGCGCTGGCTGGCAGGGGAAAGGACTGATAGTGTGATGCGATGGTTCTCCAATTGAATTGGAGTAATCCGTGAATCTGTGTTGAACAGGGAAATCGGCCCATCTTTTTAATGCGCCCGTCTCCACCGCATCCTGGGCGACACCCAAGGGTTCCATGAGCCTCATTCAGCTGAAACGAAAATGTCCCTTCAAGTCGACCATTTTTCTTAACACGTTCATTGCTGACCGTCACGGTTGCAAAAATAGTTCTCGCGCTTTGCGAAATCAAATGCTTATGTGGGAAGGTCGAGAGGTTTAAAATTAAACTATTATCAGGTTAACGAAACAAGAGAAAATAAATATACAGGGTGGAAATTATAAAGCGTTACAGTCGAATATCTCCGAAATTATTGATTATATGCAAAAATTTATTTAAAAAAAGGGGGTACATTGTGTGGTGGAACTTTTATTTTTCCTGGTGGACACTCCAAGGTGAGGTGAAGGTTAACTTTTTTTTTTTAATTGGAATGATACATTTTTTTATCCACCACCAAATAGTGCGTTTTAAGACGAATTCAACGACCTATGACTCAAGGTCATTCAAGGTCTAACTTGCAGGGAAATGAAGAAAAGGTGTGATTGTTTTGATGCAATTTTGATGGTCGATCTGGGTAGCGTTGTGCATACAAATTAGCAGCCACTCTGTAATTTTTCCTGCATTCTCCTAGCACCATAAACATATCAAAATAATCTTGATACATTTCCATTTTCACCACTTATTTAAGTACTATCGTTCAGCGAAAGATATCTCAGTACGAATGGTAATGAAAGTAAACTGACTATCTTGCAGAAGAGCAGAGTAATACGTAAATATTTTTGTTTTCATTTCATTGATAATGACTTTGACGTTGCCTGAGTAATGCTGACATTGACACATGTCTTGTTTTTGTGCGAGTGTTCGAAGGCACGAACTAAAGTACAAATAAAACGAACACACCTTTTCTTCATTTCCCTGCAAGTTTGACCTTCAATGACCTTGAGTAATAGGTCGTTGAATTCGTCTTAAAACACACTATTTGATGGTGGATAAAAAAATATACCATTCTATTTAAAAAAAGAAAGTTGACCTTCACCTCATCTTGGAGTATCCACGAGGAAAAACAAAAGTTCCACCACATGATGTCCCCCTTAGTATTGAACAACTTTCGTCTGAAACATTTTTATGTATAATCAATATTTTCGGAGATATTCGACTGTAACGCTTTATAATTTCCACCCTGTATATTAGGCGTGGTTACAGGATTCAGGTACGATCGGTTGATACGCTGGGACTTGACATGTAACGAGGTTCTTCGCAAACGTTATGACATCAGATCATAATCTGACTTTTACTTTACATTAACTATTACACTGACTATTACACTAAACATTCTCCGTGGACACGCGAGTTGTCTTATACAGTGGCTCACGAAAGTATTCGGACACTCTTTAAATCTAAATAACTTTTTTAAAATTGAACCAAACGACTTAACTTTTCTAGAGCAATTAGAAGCATTGATTTACTAAATGATATGCAAAAATAATTTTGAAATAATTCTAATTGGTAGAAATTACGTGGAAAAGTATAAGAGACATTGTTTAAAATATTTTTATTTCAATTCATAATGAAAATTTAAAATATGCGTTTTTCAGAACTGTGTTAGTTATACGCATGCTGAAAATTTCACTGAAATTGATTGACGCAGGAAAAAATGACACGCGCAGAAAGATGTAAGAATTTCTGTAGTTTAAGCAGAAACTGATCAAGAATCGTGAAAAATTGCGATTTTCACCATTTTCGATGGCATGTAGCTCGAGTGTATGTCGATCGATTTCAATGAATTTTTCTGCATGTGTATAACTATCAATAGCAATATTTTTAATACGTGGCTCAAATAAAAAATATTTAAAAAGTTCCTTTTTTGTTATACCAATTCCATACCAATTCCAATATTTACAAAATTCATTTCGCATATCATTTATTAAATCAACGCAACTAATTGTTCAAAAGAAGTCAAGACGATTGGTTCAATCTTAAAAAAGTTATTTAAATTTAAAGAGTGTCCGAATACTTTTGTGAGCCACTGTAGGTATTCATCGGTGGACATTTTCTCTACGCCACCCAATCGCTAGATTTTTCGAAAAATACCCGTCCTCCGAAGTCAACGGAGTAAGGGAAGGTCAAGACCGAGGGGGTGCATCGTTGGGGGTACATGAGTTTTATGATGCGATCATTACCGAGAAATTCGGAGGACTCTTGACGAAGTTAGAAACTCGTGGCTGTTTCCTTAAGCAATTACTAAGGTATCCCAAAATTACTAATCCCAATTGACTAAGTGTCACGTCTGCAACACAGACTCGCCCCCTTTACTCGGACCGTTCACCCCTACTGCGGGCCTTCTACCTGAAAAGTGCCTACACTTACTAGTTCCTTAACTGTAAAATCTCGTAATAATGAGTACGAAATTTTATGACGTACGGATCGTTTGGGTTGCATTTAAATAACCGAAATCATTTCACTTGACGTTTAATTCAGTAACGTTGTTTTTCGACTTGTTACAGTCTCGTTTGTATGTCAAAGCATGATGTCGCAATGTCTTGTAAAGCGATGTAAACGTAGTGTTTATACAGTAACTGTAAAGAAGCCATTTTCAGTACTCTGCAGATATTGCATTAAAATTCTACATATTATGTGATACAGAATCTACTGCAGATTCTTTGTTTATTGTAATGTCTCGTTCGTAGTTACTGTTCCGAACAGTAACATTCCAGTCCGAATGATTTAGGAAGCAGAATTGTAAATTGGACAAGATTTTCTTCAACAACGATAACAATTCGATCATTTTCAAATCGGATGCTCTTTCACTGTGTATTATATTATAAACATTCACGAAAATCGTGGTACACAAGCATCGAACGTAATGGCAGGCAATTGAATCCGCGTCTCCCGACAGCACGCAGTTCTCTCCATTACGGAAAATCGATTTCAGAAAGATACGTAAGTAGTCGCATTCGGGAACGGTTCGAGTGTTACACGGCTCGAGGAAGTCGTAAACAACGTTCTTGTACGCGACTGGGGAGATATTGACTTTAACGGGATAGTAAAACTCCGAAAGAGACCAAGGGCAAGTTAGTGGCTACGAGTATTACGGCCGGCATAGTTGCTGACGCGAACTATCCCCAACATCGCGGAAACTTAAAAATAAACAATTCCATCGATGAAAATCTGGGGCGCACCCCGGGCGAACGGGAACATCGGCCGACCAAGGACGCAGCCTCGATCGAAAGGAGGTTCCAAAAGACAAGGTATTGGTGACTGGTTGAAACGGATTCCTCCGAACCGAGTCGAGTCAGGCTCTCAAAAATAAAAGGTCTTCGAATAGGGGAAATACATGTTTAAATCAAAATAAAACGATATAAGATAACAAATATCATTTCATTTTACTTTACATTTATCGATATATGTAATTATTTTTTTAAAATAATTTCTAACCCCTTCAGGGTTATCTTCGAAAGATTTTAGCAGCTGTTCGTTATTCGTTAAAAAGATTATCAACAAAAAAAAAATATATATATATATATATATATGGACCGTTTATTTTGAAAGTGGTGTAAATCCTTTTTTAAAAAAATGAGATATGACGTAATTTATGCTGAATTTAGTGTAAACTTTTTGTTTATAATTAGTTAGTATCTAATATCTTAAAAAATGCCTATGCTTTGTTCAATTTAAAATTGGCCGGTAAAAGAAATTGCGTAACCATTAATTATGAAAGTGGTGTAAGTCCAATTTCCATAGACAGAAAAAATGGCATTACGAAAAAAGAATTTCCTGTACACACCACATTCACCGGATAAATAAAGTGTTCGTACACCTTTTAAAAATTAATAACATTTTTTAAAATAGAACCAAACGACTTGGGCTTTATCGAGATGTCTCGAGGGTTCGTAACCTTTAAACGGGTGCCTGCGATGGAAAGTTGAAAGATGCCCTTTATAGATCTATGTATATTATGTACAAAGTTTCATTGAAATCGACGAACGCATAAACGAGCAAAAACCTTCAAATTTAGGGCTTCTAGTTCCTTGAAACTAGCAATTTCTTACGATGTTCGACAGTTTTAATCATTTATGCGATTACGTTTCTTTATTGTTTTCGGCGATGAAGACTTTACAATAACTGGAGTTGCAAAGAAAGTGGTATGGCGAGTGGTTAACACTTTTAGTGCCGAACTACGATATGTCGTCGTTCACATCACTTGTGAACAGTGCCAAAGATGATATATCGTTGTGTATCATTGCGAGCGAACTGCATCTTAAAATAAAATTATAAAACATTATAAAATAATTAAAACAATTATTTTTGGGTTTAACTTGTTAGAAAATAAGGTTCGCCCTATGTAGATTCTGGGGTATGAAAGGCAGTGGGGTCCGAAAACTTAGCAAATTCGTTAAATTGGCCCGGCATTCTTCGCATAGGTACAATACTTTCGCTTGGCACTAAAAGGGTTAATCACGGAGTTGTGGGACGAAACAATTGCACGGATCTCCCTGTACATTATGCGACTCTAGAAACGAAACTCGATTCGTTGCTTCGAAATGTAAAGGAAATACTGATAAAGTAATATACTGAGCAGCTTCTCTGATCGCGAGAGAAGAGATTCTTTCAAGTTAGACGATAGATTCGAAGTATTGAAAAACGGGAACACGATGAAGAGCTGTTCTTATCGCGAGTGGCCGAGAAATTGATCGACGCAAGTTTGCAATGCCGTGGCATGAAACCTCAGGTGGTTGAATAAATTCGCCATTGAAAAGGATCCGAGGGACCTACTAACAGGGGTAGGTCGATGATCCTGTTCTTTATGGGATTGCCAAGATATAAGTTTCTCGGCAGGACAGACGGCGCCAGCCTCTGTCTCCTCGCCATTAGGGAAGCCTATACTTTGTCCAACACAAAGACAGTTTCCTTACACATGAATCCTGACACGAACGAACGTCGATCTATCCGTGTGCACGCCGGACTACAAAATTTTTGCGAACAGTATTTTGCTTAACTCTTTCCCGTATAATATCGAGTTGGACTCGCGACGAAGATTTCGAGCGTAACATGTCAAACACGAATGATATGCCTTTCTATTCCGTCGAAATAAATGTCTGTTCCTCTATTATCACTTTAACTGCCAGAATAATAACTTCAAAAATTCCACAAAATCAAAGTAATTTATTTGACGAAACAACAATTTAAAATTGTAAATGTACCAGACATAGTTATCCTTCGACCTTCTCGTATTCTCGAGATTTCAACTAAAAGTAGTGCAACGATTATATTAATGTACAAATTTATTTTTAAAAATGGCCAAATTACTCTGTCACCCATATGTGGGTTACATGGCAGTCAAAGTGTTATGAATGCGTTGAGCGTTATTGTGAACGGAGACATGTGTGGCAGACGTGTGCACGTTCTTTGTTTTTCGGAATATGATTAACGATAAACAAAATTTGATCGCCGTAGTTTCAAAAGGGGTAAGGGTTTAACCCTCGAACCGAGTACCGTGGGGGATTTTCGTTTGTTCCAAAGAAAACTTTTCCATACTGTTTTTCGCCGATGCATCGCAAGGTTTAATAATTGCAAATACGACGATTTCCTTGGATTCTCTTGAACACTTCGATTTCCTAGCCCTAAACGATATATGGGGTGCAGCCGAATAAAATGTACGACCATGTACATGGTATCAATGTACGACCAAATGTAATGACCGCGAATGACGTTTCCAATAGGTCATTGTATTCGCCTTGAAATACTCTATCAGAATGTAAGTAAAACAACATATCATTCCATTGAAAAAAAACAGAGAAATTAAAGCAGCCAGTGTATAATGAAATACCAACAACCAAAGAAGACATGAAACAACGTATAAGAACACTATTTGAACACTCGTATTAATCGTGTATTACTGTTAGATAAATAAGTCAACGGTGCTTGATCATTTCCTCAAAGTAAATTATTCACAATTTGCTTAACCCAGACCACGAATAACCTTTCCAATAGGTCATCGTATTCCTCTTGAAAAATATTATCAGAATTTAATTTAAAAAACATGTCGTTTCATTTAAAAAAACAGAGATGACCTTCGTATCTCCTTGACGCCTACATCTACTAGAAAACTAGTAACATTGTATGATTAGTCCATCTATACCAAATAATTTTGGCCTGATGCATTTTTTCCTATCACCGATAGCAGCCAACTTATTTAGGTGGCCGGTTTCAAGTGCCTCACCCTGTACAGTAGAATATTGTAAGAGTATATACGAGAAGTAGAATCAGTTGGTCTTCGTCAGACACGCCAGGCGATTTCTATCTCGAAACACGCGTATGCGCTGTATTTCAACAAACTGTACAAATCGAACTTGAATTTTGCACACATGTCTATCGGAACATCTTTGTCTATCGTCTTCGCCATCATCGTGTCAAAATGAAAATTTTTTCTTATTTTTACAGACTCTTAAAAACAAACAAAATATTTGAGAAGATGGACACTTTACATTCAGAATGCTGGCACTTCTTAATTTTCAATTTTCCTCTTTCTTTATTGATACATATTAAAGAAGTTAGAACATATATTTATAATTCATATAATTTATATTTACAATTTATAGAAATCCCTGTTTACTGGAACACCGATTTCACACCGATTATTCCATCACGCAGGAAATACACGCTTAATTCGGAAAATTATTCTAAACACTGTGATTATGCGGCTACGATAACTACTGTGTAGAATTCATTAATTTTGATTAGGGGGAAACCAGCTCAGTTTTTTCCAGAGACCATTTACCTGTACACGTGGCGGTGATCGTAGGAATTAATTGGTGACATTTCCGATTAATTAACCGGATGGAATCATGTAAGAGGAATGTTTATGAATCGGTGAAACGTTCATTTTTTATTATGTACAATCTGATAAAATACAATATGCAATGGAATCTCTGTTTTGTGAACTAATTGGTGAATAAATATGTTTGGAACAGGAGAATTTTTAAATAATAGATCAGCAAATGTTTGGTAATTGCATTATAAAAATTGAAAAGTAAAAAATTCTGAGAATATATAATTCGTTCTATGTATCAAGTATCAATAGTACAGTTTTCAATTTCTTAACGTAAAATTTATGATAAGCATTATCATAAAAAATTGATGTTACTACCTTTAAAAAAACGGTTTGAATAAAACAGACAGCGAAAAAAACGGGAATACTGGTTTGTATTTACAACGTTATCGATATTCATCTTACTTTCGCTGAATAACCAAAAAAGTTTGCACAGCTTTAATCGACAGTGATAAATGATACATAAAGTTGCTAAAGAACACTTTATTAAGAAAAGTAAGTACCTGGAGCTTCTTACTGCTTTCCAAGAATGTAACAACTTATTTCTTTATGGCGGAAGGTTTCATTTTTAAGTCGATAAATAAAATGTTTCGACAGCTTTTTAACGTTTCAGAATCGCCGATCCATTTTACTAGAATATTTTTCTAGCAGCAATTTCAAAATAATCCCTTTAGTAACACTTCTAGGCACCGCGACTTTGGAATTCACGATTTTAATTAGAACCTAATTATTCGGCGAACCACGCGCATATGCGAACACTATTTGGATTAGGTTTCTCAAAAGTTTGACCCATCGATTTGAGTTCACGTTGTGATTTGAAATCGCTTCGGCCGCAAGCACATTATAGTGATACTAATCACCACCGGATCAGGTCAATGTTTGCCATGCAAATCCACAAACGCGGTCAATTATGCGATTGCTACCAGATTAAACAACTATTAATTTAATATAACCAACAGGAGATAAATAGGTGCTTCTGTAATTGTTGGTTCGGATAGACCCGTGCACCTTCGTCCAATGGTTAATATTTAAAACATATTACGAGTTACGCACATTTGGTGAAATAATACAGACACCGATTTCCCAACATCTTTGCAAAATAAGAGTTTCAAAACCAAGAACATTCGAAAGACTGCTGCACCAATTTCGATAAAATGTTACACTAACATTCGTAAAATTGCTATCTGATCCTTAAGGGGGGAAGACACTTTATAAGATGAAAATTTTCGATTTTCTTTTTTGTTTGAAACTGATTCCAGTATATGTCTAAAATACGTGTGTAAAGTTACAAAGCAAAATTTTATGTATTTTGGGAGATACAGCTAGCCGAACAGGTAAGCGTCAGGTGCAAGTGGCGCAAAGCTGAAGCGAAAGGTGAATTAGATAATTTTAATCATCCTAGTCCACTTCACCCAGATGTCCTTAAACATTTAAAACCGATATATGAAGAACTTTCAAAGGAGGATTTATTAACCAGGTGTCTAGGTGGACACACACAGAATTGCAATGAAAGTTTCAATTCAACGGTTTGGCGCCTAAATCCAAAGCATCTAAATTCCGGAGCAAAAATTATCGGAACCTCCGCCTTTATTGCGGCTGGCATTTTTAACGAGGGCTACTCAGCTATATTAAAAATAATGAATGTATTAAATATTAATATCGGGCAACGATGCAAATTCTTTGCCGATGCGTATGACGCGCAGCGCATAACGAGACAGGAACGCCACAGACAAAGCAGCACAAAAAAGGCACGAATCTCTCGTAGAATGTACCAAATGGAGCAAAATGAATTTTTTGAAGCCACAGAAGGCTTACTATATGGCCCTGGTGTTGCGGATTAGTTTCCTCCAGAAGTAAGTGTTCAATAACTACTACTCTAACAGTTGAAAAACTTTAAACACGTTTTTCTCAATGTCATATTTCTGAATCTTGTGTACACGATACAGAACGATTTATTCGACCAATTGAGCTCCTAAGGCGATTTTTCGTTAGGTAATGATAAAATGTCGTCGATGAACTAAAAAAGTTCCGAAATAGTTGCATTTTTTTCTTTCAATTTACATTATAAAGTCGAAATTTTTAGCGAAAAATCGTAACTTTTTCAATAAAGCTTAAAATTTTTGCATTTTTGTACTTTTTGTTGGAATTTTTTTAGTTCATCGACGAGATAATTTTATAAGGATTAAAAAAAACTTTTGTTTTCCTGTTTCAGATGAAAATTAGAGGCTCTAGGATGTACACAAACTGACGATGCGCGTGGCGCGGAGCTGTGAAGATTTATAAATATTGCGAAAAAAAATACATTAATCATTAAAATAGAAAATTTATTATATTGTTTAAATATAGAACATAATATCATGAAAGTTTGAGAATGATTCGCTTTGTAGTTATTGAGAAAAAAATTCCTAAAAATCACTATTTTTTAGGCGCTCTAAAGTGTATTCCACCCGTAACATTTTATTGACTGGCGATTATTTCAGAATTTTTGTAAGGCCCATAATCTATGACTGAAAACTTTTTAATGGGTCTATCAACGCTGACAGCAATTTTTATTGCAGATCAACAATGCATCTCCAATAATATTGTCTAATAATGTTGCTACAAATTGAAATGTTAAAATAGAATTTTAAGCTTCATTTTGATACAGCGCGAATATTGAAAAGCCTATTAATAGGCTTCCGGTTGATAAAGTGTTAAGAGAAAGAGTTTGTGATTTGGACATGTTTCCTTTTTTCCGAAAAAAAGAAAATGAAAATTTCAATTAAAACATTGTATATTTAAATCGAAATTATTGTGACTTTTTCGAGGACTAATTTCACAGAAAAGTGGCTTCGACAAGCACTAGATTTTTCATCCAGTTTAATGTAAAATTAAAAACATATTGTTAGATAAATCTCCACGGAGAAGTGTTTGATTCGAAAAACGTTGGTTTGCAGAAAAGAGTTTCGAAAAATGGCTGCCACGTTCTTCTAATTCAAGATATTTATATGAATTTTTCAACAAATATTATTTACACAGTTACATCTTATTTGTCTGTTGTCCAAAGGTATATAACCTCATGAATTAATCTTCTTAAAAATAATGTGCCTACCAATAGAAATGATTGCCTCCATGTGCTTCAGTGAAGTTGCTCGATGTACAGTCGTGGCACAATACATATAAGATTATGCCTTAGTATTGGACTCTTTGCAAACAACGTCTCCATTGAAAATCGATCAGTCCGGATGTGTTCTTAACGTTATGACTGTACCGTGAACATTGTAAACATTGTAATTCATTTATGCAATCGATTGATATCCCGTCCCACATTCGTCAAGGCCCGCAACACGAACAGTACCGAAACATAAAAGTAACAGTTTGTCCTATCCACACGATTTTCTTCTCTAAAATGCAATCTTCAATATTTCTAATATCGATAACGATAATAAAAAGAACGTTTGTCCAGGCCTCGTTTACAAATATACAGAATTCGACAAAACGTTTTCTCATTTTGAACATAGTAACACAAAATAGAGGTGAGCAAACTATATTAGAGCTCTTTACGAATCTCGAACTCTTATATTTTAATCACAAAAATAGCAGAAAACGTAATCCTATGATTTTCATCAATCTCTATTTCACACTTCCTTTAACCCTTAGTACTCCAAGCGATATTAAAAATTGGCAGAATATTATTCAAAACAATTTTCGTATTTAAGAAGCTAATAGAAATTGAAGTGTTGCACGTACAATTAATACTAACAAATTTGATATGCACGAAAGGAAATGAACCACGTACAATGAAATTATTCTAGGACAAAAAAATGTCTCGAGTTAGGAATTCAAATTGCTTGGAGTGCAAAGGATTAAACAGCTCTGGTTATTTTTAACTTCATGTTTAAAACAAACAATGAGTATCAATGAACCGTTTGCACTCGAAGCAATTCCATTCGGAAATCGAAACGATAGTTGTACCTATAATAGCTCCACTCTACATACTTTATTTCCATTCGAACATACGAAACCAATTACTATTACTCGTACTTGGAACATTAAAATTTTTATCGATTCCTTAACTGCAAACCTAGCGACGTAAAAGTTCTTTAAATAATGATATGACAATATTTAATGGCGCTTTAGAGCCGTCATTCGAATGTTAAGAGTTAAATATTAAAATGTATGCATACCGGTATTAAAAGCATACGAAACAACGAATAATTTTTTGTATTAGCCACCTTTTTTCTATCTATGATAATTTTCGAAGCGTTTCGTGAAATGGGTTTACCATCCCCCAACTTTGCAGGCTATTTTCATCTCCTCTGTACTCGTTCGCTTCTTTTCACGGTAAACTATAATGAATTTTTTTTATCACGCCTCATTTTAATGCCAATATTTAATGTAAACAATACCTTTCGATATTTTACGTAATTTTACTGAGCTCGGAAGTAAATCAAATTTATATTCTGGTTTTATCCTGCCAAGAAAATTATAACATATTCACTTGGATGTCTAGATAACCTCATATGAGCATACAGCAGTACCTTAAAAAGTTCGTTTCATTAATAACCAGTTAGGTCTTGCTATTGACTCTATTTGACTATAGAAATCCTAATATGAAGGTTACATATGAACTGAAAAGAAGAACAGAAAGAGAGCAACGCTACTAGAGACAGATACGAAGGCTACAATCTCGCAGTTTCAATATGAAAACTGAAAATTAATTATACATTATAGTATACATGATATAATAATTAAATTTCTTGTAAAGTTTGATTTATCGGGTATGTAAAGATGAAACCGAAATTTTTCTGTAGAAAATACACATTCATTGTATGATAGTTATACAAAATATATTATTCGAAGTATTGCCGATTTATATAGCTTACTATACATTTTTGTCATTTCTCTGACGATTTGTGGATGCCACGCCAAAAGAACTGTTTCTCTTTTGAGGCAAACTAGTCATCGAGCCATTTTCGTACATTTTCTTCTACCTGTTAGAAATTGTCTTTAGAAAATATACATTACTTTCTAAAGATAACACCTTTTATCCTGTGTACGAGGTATGTAAATAATGAAACCGGAATTTTTGTATAGAAAATACGCGTTGATTGTATGAAAATGGTATAAAATATTTTATTCGAAGTACTGCCGATTTATATCGCTGACTATACATTTTTCCCATCTCTCTGACAAT
>CM052082.1:3506941-3520236 GCA_028453745.1 Agapostemon virescens | reverse complement strand
AGTTTTTGGAAGGAAGATGTGGAAGGGAGTGGGAAAGGTATGACGCGGAAGGGATGACGTGGAAAAGGTCTAAGGGTTGTCTTCGCCCTAGTGACTCAGATGTTTATGATGACGTACCTATTGCTTAGTAATAGGTATAGAACAGTATTATCATGATGAAAGTAACTGACGTAAATACAAATCAATAAGTATATTGGTTGTTCGCAAGAAGACTTTCCTTCTCTATTTTTCCTCTAAAAGGTTTCTATTTAGTTTCATTCCCGATGATCTTTCAAAGGCTGCTTCTTTATCGCGGACAAACCTGTTTGCATCCTCTCGACTCCGACAACATCTTGTCCAAGTTTTTCCAATAATCTTTATCAAGTTAAATGATGAAAGTTTCTAACAGCGAAGGAACTTGCTCGAAAACGCCGGCAAAATCGAACGTGATGAAAGTGGTACGCAGGGTCAGGCTCGAATGTTAGAAGGAATCAAATTCGAGGAAAAGACACTTTCTTTCACAATCACATTCCTTTTCACAAATTTTTCCCCGCTTTCTTATCCTTCTACCTCGTATATTTCGTTCGGTTTCACCTTTTATTCGGCTCCCGAGACAGAGACGCGAGACTGCGATCACGGGCACAGATAGAATCATCTGTCAGCCGATATAGAACAGTCCTCGGGAAACGATGAATGCTTTAGACGCAGACGCGGATAGAAAGCTGACATCCATAATATTGGATTGTCCCGTGCGCTACAAAAACTCGACAAGACACCGAGAATTATTAAGAATTGTCGCGAATGTTGCAGTCTTCGGTACAGGCACATGAAATAGGGCCGTTCCACGCAACAGGAAATATAAAACACTATACAACGAAACATTTAGTCTTTAATCAGCAATTCCTTCTCGCTCCATAATTTCTGAATGGAACTGTTTCGGGTCGAGGAACAGTCTGTTCGAAGGCATATTTTGCAACATCTTCCACAGGTTAAGTAGAAAATCGTTACAATGCTCATTCGAGTGGCACACAAAATGGCCGTACTGCCCTGCAATCGGTACCGGGCCGAAAGGTCTCCACCGATGAACAGGGCGATTGGAAATAATCTAATCAGAAGTACCGTTCTTTCTTCCAAAAAATTAATTAACATCGGCAACCCGAAGGAGAGGCTTCCTCCTCCACCGTGGAGGAACGTTCGAAGCAGATCCTCCTCCTTCAGGTGAAAATGAACGAGGTGCTGTGTGCGTCGTATTGGCCACAACCTCAAGTTGTCATACTTAGAACTTTATCAAAATTGTACCAAGCAACTTAAATTTCTTTTAGATAATAGAAGAACTAGCTTGCTAGACGATATGGGAAAATTTTTTAAATAAAAATTTTAATCGTTTGAAATTATAAAAGAAGTAAAAGAAATAATGCTTTAAAACTATTTTTATCTGAGCTTTCAACGAAAATTTAAGAAGTGCGTTTTGCAGATCTCGGTCACTTACATGCATGCTGCAAAATTTCATCGAAATCGATAGATGCAGCATCAAAGCTACAAATAGAGAAGGTGTAAAAATCTCCGGATTTTCTATAGTTGTGATTCAAAAGTCGCGACAAACTGCCATAGAAGGAAGTTTAACCCGTTGCAATTCGAGCAATTTTATATCCAAAATCGAGACATTCTTTTTACCTAGAATAGTTCGATTCTACATGGTTCATTTCCTTTTGTGCAAACTAAATAAATTACTACTTTTCGTATGTGCAACACTTCAATTTTTATCGATTTCTTAAACGCAAACATAGTAATGCAATAGTTGTTTTGAATAATAGTATGTTAATGTTTTAGTGTCGCCTCAGAGGAGCCATTGCAGTGCTAAGGGTTAGAAACATAATTTTCTATTTCATTTATCACTCCAACCAATAGCAGTTTTTATAAAAACCTTTTTCCCATATTATCTAGCAAGCGATCTTCTATTGTCTGAAAAAAGAAATTAAAATTGCGTGGTCCAATTTTCGAAAAGTTATTCCGTTCCAGGAAGTGTCCGAATATTTTCCTGACCGACTGCAACCGCGTTCATGCTATGCATTCGATGAAAAAAAAAATTAAGATGACCGCACGTATGTCCTTTTACACGTCACTCTGCAAATGCGAGAATTCCATAGAATTACTTCTTCCTCGATACGGAACGAATTCGTTCGAACCAGTTTTTCGTACACCAAATATTTGAAGAGATAATTGCATTTATAGATTAAAATGGGACACACGAATATACACAGCCGATGTTTCTTTTATCGGGAAAACTGAAGCATCTCGCGATGCAGCGAAGCTACGGAAAAAGTTTGCTTACAAAAGTTGCTCGTTACGACGGGGGCAAGCATGTGGTTTTATTGTCTTTAATATGGTTAGATTGCCTTTACGTCATCTGCGGTTGTTGGCATGCCGTTCTTGTGATTACCGATACGCTTATCGGTATCCACAAATGTTGTTAGTAACAAACTGCTGGCACACGTTTCCCAGAACTGATACCTCTGGACTTCTATTTCTGGAGGAAATTAAAAGTAAAGAGTGTCCCAAAATTAACGCAAGATTTGAATTTGCCACCATTTTTGCAGTAAATTGTTGGCAACCCTGAAAAAAGAACAATTTGACAGCTGAGAGTTTAGGGTTAGTAAAAATGGAGCGTTATTCGATACAACAACGTGTTTTCATTATTGAACAATATTTCAAAAATAATGAAAGTTTGGTGGCTGCAGTTCGAAAATTTTATACAAAATATGGTCAAAATAGTGTTTTAACCTAGTCAACTGTGAAAAGATTAATTGAAAAATCCAGGGAGACTGAATCAGTTGGAGACGCTAAACATACCGGTCGTCCAAAAACAAGTCGTTCAAATGTCAATATCGAAGCAGTGCGTGAAAGTGTTGATGAAAACCCAGTAACGTCAATTCGGCGTCGTGGACAAGAATTGCAAATTTCAAGAAGCTCTCTACAGCGTATACTTACAAAAGATATGTGTTTCCATGCTTACAAAATTCAATTAACACAACAACTGAAGCCTAATGACCATGAACAGCGAAGAGAGTTCGTGGAATGGATTATTGAACATCAACAAGTGGATGCTGATTTTTCGAGCAAAATCATCCTAAGCGATGAAGCACATTTTCACCTTGATGGCTTTGTTAATCGCCAAAATTGCCGTGTTTGGGGTTCGGAGAACCCACATGTGATTGTCGAACAACAAATGCACCAACAACGTATCACTGTTTGGTGCAGATTTTGGGCTGGAGGCATCATTGGACCATACTTTTTTGAAAATGAGGCTGGTCAAGCAGTAACTGTTACTGGTGCTCAATATCGCGACATGATAACACAGTTCTTTTTGCCGAAATTGGATGCTACTGATGTGGCCAATATGTGGTTTCATTAAGACGATGCCACATGCCATACAGCCAGTGAAACAATTCAATTACTGCATGAGACATTTCCTGGTCGTGTACTCTCACGTTTCGGTGATCAGAATTGGCCCCCTAGATCGTGTGATTTAACACCATTAGATTTCTTCTTATGGGGTTATTTGAAGTCAAAGGTCTATGTCAACAAGCCCACAACCACCCGTACATTACAAGAGGAAATTAAACGCTACATCAACGAAATTCAGCCACAATTATGCAGAAAGGTCATGAAAAATTTCGACAAAAGAGTGCGTATGTGCCAGCAAAGCCGTGGAGGCCATTTGCCCGATGTGTTATTCCATAAATAATCCTATCCTATGTACTTTATAATTCAATGAAAAAGTAACAATCTAAAGACTAAAAACTGTGTTTTCTATTTAATTCAAACCTTGCGTTAACTTTGGGACACCCTTTACAAGTGTTTCGCGAAAAACAACAACCACAGCTGGCATGCAAAAACGTATAAAAAGAGCTTGTTCAATTGTAAATTACATTTGTCAGGCAGTGTCGTCGGTTTCACAACGTTTTCGACTATGTAATCACGTTCGAGGATGTAATTTTAAACAGTTACACTAGCAGTTAGTATATAAGTAATACGTTACATGTAAATAGTCGAAGTATTCGAAGAATACTTTGACGCAATTTATTCAGGTTACATGTTTCAAATACTCTCCTCCCCCTGCCTCCCGTCCTATCATATGTATGGTGCAGTCGGTCACGAAAATATTTGGACACATATTAAAACGAAATAACTCTTTCGAAATTGATCCTAACCCAGACCAATCCGATCGAAACTTTTGAAGCGTTTTATTTAATATTTCAACAAAATGCAGAAATTTCGTCAAGTCAAAATAAGTCTCGGAAGTAGAACTACAGGCATTTATCCACATGACCTCGTTACTGAAGCAGCAAAACTACGGGAAAGATGCAGTCGCCGATTCTCTGTTTAAAATAAGAAAAGATCAGGATTTTTCCTATTGTTTATGTAACTATTTAATCGACGAACCTACAAAATCAAAAAGAAATGCATACTTGTAATAACAATGATATTGAAAAGAAATATTGCGACTTTTGCTAAGGAAAAAATAGTTTTATTCGATGTTTCATGGACATCGCAGGTTCATCGACGATGGTTGGTATTCACTTTGCCGTATGCATCGGAACAATTCAATTGGACGAGTAGTATTGGTTTTTTATATTATTCCGGCAAATTTAAAAACAGTAGTTCCAAGAGAAACGCTAATATTTGTACACAAGAAAGTGCTGCGTACAGCCAATTACACAAAACATGGCGTGGATTGCAATATCCTGAACGGCAAGGGAATGGATATATTGGTAGAATTTCGGTTTTCCACCGTCGCCGACAAAATTGACAACGGAATCAGCTGGTAGCATGGGTTCAAACTGTCGGCCTGTAACGTGCATTAAATATACCGTTAATAACTTAATATTCTTTGAAACCCTTCACCTTTGCAACGGTTCTCCGCGATGGCCTCGCCTCGAGTTTTCCCGGCGCAGGTTAACCTAAATTTAAAAGCAAACAAAAACAAAAAATAAAGGAAAACAATCAACTAATAAACCACTCACGATAAATTGACCATGCGCCCAGGCTTGCTGATGAAATACTCCTCTCCATTCGCGAGAGCTTTTCCCATTATTTTTCCGGAGGTGTGCCGCAGCAGCGCGAGCGCGCGCGCTGCCAACGATAATTAAAAAATTCAATTTCGCCCCGGCTCTTCAACATCGAAACCGAAAATTCCATCCATAGAGGCTCTTTTGTGCACACGGTCCTTCCACAACCGTGTGCATTCGCAGCACCGGATGCTTGAAAACTTCAGAGCCGTCCTCGAGAAGCTCTGGGAAAAACGTCTTTGCAATGGGAAGCCCGCTAATTAGGAACAGGGGTGATAGTGTCCAACATTTGCATTTCGATTACTTTCGGATAACCTAGCGTTTCGAGCGTTTTTCTGTCTGAATTACCGCTAGTCGAAGACAATCAATGCTCTAGTTTAAAACGGCAAATGTTTGTAAGTGAGCCGTTTATTTTGAAAGTGGCTTAATTCCATTTATGCTCGAATCGAGAGATTGAAGGGTTTGCGTTGGATTAAATTTAAAAATATGGGTAACAGATAACATAATAGAATAATATTTTTGGGTTTCTAAAGGTGTCAAATTTATCATCCCAATTAGCATAATTAACATTATTGAAGAAACAATATGTTTTCGATGGCTATGAATGGACTTACACCATTTTCAAAATCAATGAAACGACGTTTTCAATTCTTAAGAAAGCACAAGTCCACAGGAAAAGTAAGTTTCCCTTGAAATTAAAATAAATGTATACACTTTTATGTTATAAAATCAAAAAATATTCAACTTTCATTGTTTATTAAATAATTTTTACATTAAAATTAATACAGTTTTATTAATTATTATTCAGTCTTCTCCAGTTTGTGTACGCGGGAGGGATTTAAAATAACTGTGGTGTTCAGGTGGTATATAATGTAATAAATCCATTAAGTTTCGGTTTTTTGTATAGTGTTGCCAACTGGATATTATTAAAGTTTTTCGGTCTTCCCCGTTACGGTAGTAAATCCAATGTTTTGAATGGTGCATCCTCGTTCATTGTCGTTTCATAGAATAACTTATACGAATCGCTTCTCAAAAATCTCATCCAACATACTTTAAACCAATTTACTCTTTCACCGACATTATTTTTTAGCCTTTTAAAAATCGCATTTCCTGTGGACAGGCACTGTTCCGTCGTTTAAAACAAATTCATGGCACATTGATAATACAACTGTTACTTTGATAATTGAACATAAAGCTGAGATCTCATAAAATTGTATTACATAATTATTTTCCATATCCATTTGAAATTCTCACAATGGGACTAACGCCATTTTCAAAATAAACTTTTTCATCGTTTCGTCAACCAGCAAATTTTCGTGTTACAAAATCTTAACGATTTTAAATATATTAGTAACAAGTTGCCTCAGAATGAAAAGATCTTGTAAAAATGTAACTATTATAGTAGCTGACTCGATTTTTTTAAAATGGACTTACGCCACTTTAAAAATAAATGGCTCAAGTACTTCTGGTACACATTTGCGATGTTCTAAGTGTTCAAGTTCGAGATTCGTATTATTCCAAGTTCTAGAAAGTCCTGTATGTGTTCAAACTATCCTGAACGAGTTAGAAATGCAATTCGAAAGTTGAGAATTATACAGGCTTTAGAAGACTTGCTTTTCGTTAATAATAACGGATCGTAAAAATTACCTTTAAATTGAACCTATCGATTTCTTTAGACCAGCTTTTGAGGAGAACAGCATAGAGAAACAAAAACTTTCAACACTTTCTTGATGCAACCTCTTTTAAAGAGTATAGCTGGGTATGCCGGCCAAAAATGCCCGTCAGCCGATTTAAACGGCTCCTGTGCCATTCGATAGGGTGTAATTAGAAACTGCTTCATGTAAAATTTTAACGTCTTAACTTCAAGAGAGTTTCTCCTATTTAATTGCATACAAGAAATTATGCAAAAATTCTGACATGTCAAGGCTGTCGATGTGAATTTTTGAAAATTTTTATCAATTTTTCAGTTGAGGATACTGATGATGAAAAATGAAAATTCCCAAAAAATGCAGATTTCGTTCAGAAGTAGTTTTGGCACCATCACGAAATTTTTATGGTAGCACCGTATTATCAAAATACTAACTTCGAAATTTTTTCAGAGTCTTCTTTACATTTTCGAAAATGGCTCGATGGCTGGGTTGCCTCAGAAGAGGAACAGTTCTTCTGGCGTGGTATCCACAAATTGTCAGAGAGATCGGAAAAATGTATACCCACCGATGGGCAATACTTCAAATAAAATATTTCGTACCATTTTCATACAGTAAACATGTAGCTTCTATACAAAAATTCGTTGATAAACGTTGTTATCGGTTAGAAAGTAATGTATGTTTTATAAAGACAATTTCTAACAAGTTTTGGACCCAGAATCTTTGCGTTTAGTCGTGAATGGTAGTCAAGAAATTTTTTAAAGACGGGAAAGAGAATTTCTAACAAACATGAAATAAGTATTAACATAAATATCAGTAGATCTACGGGATCGTGACTCTATTACCTGTACGAAGCAACTATTAACCGTTAGCACTCCAATGGCTCCTCTGAGACGATAGTAATAATTGTCGGACTATTATTCAAAACAATTTGTATATTACAGATTTTTGTAATTAAGAAGTTAGCAAAAATTGAAGTATCGCCGCACGATTAACGGTGACAAATTTGATATGCACGAAAGGAAATGAACCACGCGCAATGGAATTATTCTAGGACAGAAAGATGTATCGAATTAGGAATTAAAATTGTTTGGAATGTTAAAATTGTTTTACATAATAGTGTAGCAATTTTTCGTGGCGCCTTAAAGGCCGTTCGAGTGTAAAGGGTTAATTGTATTGTTTATACGATTTCCTGTGTTGGTTGGGATGTATTTGGTAGCTTCTAATTGTTGAAACGTACCAGAAAATTATGAATAATTATTATCATTGTTGAACGTCCACCGAGAACGTTTCGGTGTATCTTCGAGTATTATTACTCGACCGCGTACCTTTAACCCTCAACGTTCCAATGACCCTCTGAGGCGATACTGATAATTGTCAGACTATTATTCAAAACAATTTGTACATTACAGATGTTTGTAATTAAGAAGTTAGTAAAAATTGAAGTGTAGCCGTACGATTAACAGTAACAAATTTGACATGCACGAAAGAAAATTGACCACGCGCAATGGAATTATTCTAGGACAAAGAGATGTCTCGAATTAGGAATTAAAATTGCTTGGAGTGCATCGGGTTTAAAAAGAAGGAGAAATGCTAGTAACATTAAAGAATATTTGTCGAGCACTAAACCGTATCGATTCTCGTAAACATAGTCATGCCGGTAACATACTACATGTAGGAAATATTGTGAGCTACGGTGAAAAGCCACGTTTTCCCGGAGGCCCGTTCTTATTTCTTCATTCTTTTTTGAAACCCGTGTAATGTTTTCCTTTTCGTGCTCGGCCGGGAAGCTCACGAATCAAATTGTATTTTAACGATCCACCAGTGAATACACAATTCACCGTCAGCACGAAATATTTCTTCCGGCAATGATAATCCAAGTATTTGCGAAATGAGACTGAAAAATATTACGTAGCGATCCATTTGTGTGGTATCAAGGTGTTCTCGATATGTCGAGAATATCGTTATCTGGACGTCGTTAAACATTACAATACTTTCAAAATTATTTCGAAATCAAATGTAATTATCGTGGAATTCGATGTAACCATTGACGTTAATGGATCAATATTTTATGAACTCGAATTTAGGTTGCGAGTAAATTAATGAATCAACACGATCCCGGGAAATCATCGTGGCGAAATTATGTGAATAAATGTAACATCACAATTGAGATGTAAATCTTTCTACCGAAAATTAATAACAGACTAATAAGCGCGCCGACTTTTTCTTTTTTTTTCATTTTTTTTTTTTAATGTATCCGACATTTCAAATGTAATAATATAATGATACATAAATAGTATAATGTTTAGTGATAAATTTGATTATTCGATGATTGGGTGAAATTTGATAAAACATACAACGATAACATATTACGCAACACAATTAAATGTAACCACATTATTACCAATGGTATATTTAGTTCACCGGTTATTAGGATTGAAAACAGTTAATACTGCAATTACGATAATTACACCATTTTTACTTTAAAGTGTGATTAACTTATGTATATTTATACGAACTATCAGACTGCAGATTTTCATGCACTACCATGCTAGAAAATTTAATTATATTTACAGCAGAATTTTTTTGCTTGGTATAAGAAACATTTCGTTTACTTTGATTTCTATGAGGTATTACTTTAAATTGAGAGTATATGCAAAAATACATGGTTGAATTTATCAGTACCGAAAAACATATATTGAAAATGCAAATGTTGACTGTCATGTAAATGCAAAAATATATTCAGTCATTTCGAACAATTATTAACTATTAACGCTTAGTGCTCCAATGGCGCTTCTGAGGCGACATGCTACATGCAATAAAAACTGCCTTACTATTATTTAAAACAGCTTATACATTGCTCTGTTTGCATTTAAGGAGTCTGTAAAAATTGAGATGTTGCACCTACGAGTAATAAACTTTATATTCGCGAAAGGAAATTAACCATGTACAATGGAATTATTTTACGTCGAAAAAGTTTTTCGATTTTCGAATTAAAATTGGTTGGAGTGCTAAGGGTTAAAACATCGTGCTGCAAAATGCATATATTATATATTAAACGTTTGAGACGATATATTTCTAGTAATACGAAAATAAACGAAAGTAAAGTAAACAGAAAATTCCAAGTACTTGAACCCTACATCTCTGATTTCTAAAACATCATGTTAGGCCACGCGCGCTGCTTAGTATTGCGGTATAGCAATCTGAAGCGCATTACTAACAGATTGAAATTTATTCGCTACAGATGTCTAAATATATTAGGACCATTGCTTTTTATCACAGTAGAAAATATTTAAGTTTAGCATTAAATGTTTATAGACATTCATTCAACGCGTTATGCGCCAAGTCTATTTTGTTTATCGTTTGGTCCGCTGGATAAAATTTCATCGAAATCGACCTTTGAACTATTATTCAATACTACAGTTCTAAATAGTTACATTTTACATAAAAATATTAAAATTACTGAATTCAGGAAAAAAATTGGTAGTACACCTTACAAATTCAGCCGAGAAGAAGACAAATCCATCTAAGTAGTATCACAAGACAGTATCACAACAACATCTAAAAAACAACGACATAAATTGCAAAAAAAATCCTGGAAAAGTCTCTGCAATGCGAAAATATTGTAAATCATGTTACGAAAAAAAATGTGACACAATATGGCCAATAAAAGGACTAAACGAGTTGTCACATTTTGTGATACCTGCGAAGGTCAACCATTTTTATGTCCACCGTGTTTCAATAAAATCCATTAAAATGTTTTAATGTAACCTCGTAATAAATAAAAATTAAGTAAATTTTAGATAAATTTTCATCATTTAAATATCATATTTCACACTGTTAGCCACCGGTGGTTAATGCGGCCTAAACGGAAAGTTCAGTGTCAGCCACCGATGGCTGACATGGCACTCAACGTGTTAAATGGTGAGAATCGACAGTTGAAGCTTTCCCTTTACAATAAGACCTTGTAAAATAACATACCGCGAAGACGAAACTTGTTTCTCGTGTTTCTCCCACAAAATAATAAAAATAAAATCGTACATCAAAATTTGAGGTCTTGTTGTTAACCTCTTAGGTGCGGTGCGCCGCTATAGTGGTTTTCGCGCATGTCATCTTATATTACGATGCGCTACTATGGTAGTGGCTTGAGCACACTCAATTCTCTTATTAATTATCAAAGTAAATTACTAAAGTTAAAGCTTTGCTCCAATGTGCTCTACCGTAACAGAGAAACAGTGCAAAATTCAACTGTACCTAAGCGGTTAACCCTTTGCGCTCGAAACATTTCCATTCCAAAATGGAAACAATATTTTGATCTATAATAGCTCCATTGTATATAGTTTGTTTCCTTTCCTGCATATGAAATTAATTAGTATTGCTCGTACTTACAACACTGAAATTTTTAACGATTTCTTAACTGCGAACGTAGCAATGTAACAATTGCTTAAATAATGTTATGGTAATTTTTGGTGGCGCCTTAGAGGCGCCATTCAAATGCAAAGGGTTAATAAGGGCAAGTTTCAATCGTCCAATATATGAGCCGTTTATTTTGAGAGTGGCCTATGTCCATTTATACTTAAATTAAGATATTTATCATTGATAATGTCCGAAGGCAGTTCAGGCAGTACTTACAATTAAATATAACACTTAAAATGTAATATTAAATTTTAGAAATTATTTCACCCATGGGGAAGAACAAAACGACAAGACCATTTAGTTCAGATAGTGAAGAAAAATTAGTAACTAATGATTTCAAAGAAAATCGAAAAAGAAAGAGAATTATAGAACAATATTCGTTTTCAGAGAATAAAGATACAGATAACAATGGAGAAAAGATTGATGAAAAATTCATCAATCATCCAAAAAGTGCGAAAGATTAAACGGAATTCAGGAAAAAGATATTGTACTCAAACCGGAAATATTGTACCTTCAAAAGTTTTCCAAAACAAAGATTTTTAAAAGGGTAAAGACTTCTAACGGAGAATCAATAAACTGGTTAAAAATATGTTGAATGCGTTTTGTCAGAAATGAACCGTATAAAATTTTCTATAAGACATCAATGAATGAGAACGAAAATTTTAAAGTCCTGAATTTATTACCACGTCGGGGTAGACCAAGAAAGTGCGAAAATATTATATTGACACTACTGTATAAAAATATCAGACAAGTTACAACAGCAAAATTCAAGGACATAATTGACCTATTACGATATATGTATACCACCGGAACATCGTGATTTCTTCAAATCCCTTTTACACACACAAAATGTAGATGAGTAGTAAATTGTTTTGTAATTTATGTTTGTAAAAAATGTTTTGGATCGCATAAATTATGTTTTTGAAGTGTTGTAAAGATATGTAAAATAAAATGAGTATTGTTTTTTTCAATTTGAAATATCTTAAATTATGTTGAATGGACTTGAGTTCCTTCAAATTTTATAACGAATTTGGTTGTTAATTTTGCCTAACTCGATTCTTGGTAAGAAAACGCATATTATTCACTTAATAATTGCCATTATTTTAATAGGAACTATAAAATTAACATCTTTAGATACACTTAAGCAGTATGACTCATTAGTACTCTGTACGTATATTTTTAATTGCATTGAAACATAAACCCTTAAATATCTGAATTTAAGTATAAATGGACTTAGGCCACTTTCAAAATAAACGGCTCATATGTTAAACTCATTCGTGAACAGTTTTTAACGATTTCACAGACGTTTCAACGTGAAATGTTGTAAAGTAAAAAACCGTATCTCAAGTTTTCAACCTGCTACATTATGCAAAAACATACTATATAAATGTTTTATCAAAATCGACACAGTTTAAATATAGACAATGCTTCGAGAATGGGAAACGCGTGGAAATAATTTTTAGATCGACCGTCGGTATGCTGTAATATGATTGCAGCTCGTTCCTTCCGTTAATAAAATATCAAGTTCGTAAAACATTAAACTCGTTTATAATTCAATCCAATTTAACGAACGATGCGCGCAGAGGTTAAACTACGATGTAATTGGCTCTTTCATAAAACTTAGTTTCTATCCATTTACGAAAAGAAGTTTTCGTGCTACCGTCGCGCCACGTCGGATAATTTTCATGGACAAGAAGTCTGGGTGAAATTTCTTGCAGACAAGATTCAGAATAGGGGGATGGACGACGAGAAACGCATTGGACATGGATTGTGAAGGATACCCGCGAACGAGGCCGCATTAACGCGAAATATAATGGCGCGGAGTGCGCGACCCAAATCGTCGATAAAAGATCCAAGCTTCGAACAGCTTAAGATTCGACGGGATCCAACGCAGGATGCCAAATGATCACACAGAGGAAGCACAAGTTGGCACCACGTCTCGCCGAACTGTTCGGAACATTACGTTCGCTCGTGCATTCACCCGACAGCTCCCAAGAAATATTATCAAACGGGTATTGATTAACCGTGAGAAAATTCATTAAGGGAGTATGTACTGGTCTTCCACTTTCAAACAATCGATTTCTCTTTGCATTTTCTCTAATCCCTTCCGTGCACGGATTGGGTCTGCAAGAGACCTAATAATATTCTATAACATAATATCTGTAATATTTCTGTAAATTAGTTT
>CM052082.1:3477541-3496941 GCA_028453745.1 Agapostemon virescens | reverse complement strand
GATACTCATCTTTAAATATAAATATCTCAAATCCACAATGTAATAATCATTGATTTTCATTCTTTCAGATCCTTTATTATATCCCTTATCGTTTTAAATAGAAGCTACTCATCTTTAAATATAAATGTCTCAAATCCGCAATGTAATAATTATTGATTTTGATTTATTCAGATCCTTTATTATATCTCTTATTGTTTTAAACAGAAGCTATTTATCTTTAAATATAAATGTCTCGAATCCACAATGTAATAACTATTGATTTTCATTCATTCAGATCCTTTATTGTATCCCTTATTGTTTTAAATAGAAGCTACTCTTCTTTAAATATAAACGTCGTCAAATCCGCAGTGAAACAATGCGGTGCTATCGGAATATGTGATAATGGTAATAAGACGTTGGTAAAGCGTTGCTTAATACCTGGCAATTGATCGAGTCAACGATCATCATTTTGTCGCATCGACTGATAAAACAGCCATTATAAAAGACTCTCGGTTCGTCCAAAGATTTATACAGCTTTCTATTAGTTGTACGCGACTAATTGCCACACAGAGATCATGCGTTTGCAGTCAATAACGCGTAAACAAGCGCTATGTAACGAACTCGATGCGTGTACGGTTTCTCGTAAATCCAACCTATCCGTTGTCATTGCACTCAACCGTTCATAGGTACACGACGACAAAAGAAAAAAGAAGAATTCTATTAGTTTAAGCGTATTAAAAACTGCGAAGACCGACGGTGAACGTCGTGAAGCCATTTTCATTTTGAGAACCGCGGCCTCCGCCTTTCATGTATACGTTTTGCCGGGGTCGTTTCGCTGAAAGCCTTTAACGACTGAAAGAACCGAACGAACACCCTATGGCGGGAGAGTCTCTCGTCGGGGATTCAGCTTTCCGACTTCTTATTTTTAGTTGGTCGTGCACGCCGTCCCGGACAAAACGCGAAGGCGACGCGCGCGATATCGAAATAATTTACATCGATTTCTAAATACAGCGACCAACGTAATCGAACGCATCGACCGGCACTCTCGCCAACTCGCATCGATTGCCGGTGGCTTTGCTATCTATCGTCTGCCAATTGATTTCTCCCATCGAACCCTTCCACCGAACGAATTGCAATAACGTCTTCGCCGCTCTTCTTTCTTTTAGTTTGTTCGCCTCTCGCGACGAGAGGCGTTGCGAGGAAACACACGTGATCAATTAATGACAGTCTGTCCGTGCACAGGATTATTGTTGCCGCCACGGAAGGTGTATTACAACACGGTCTATCAACTTTTAACATGCAAACACCAACCTGCCAGTCTGGAAGGTAACGCTACGTGATGTAAACGAAGGTAGTTATTATCACCGTGGAAGAAATTTATTTCGGAATCTTTCGGTTGTGCGCGATACGGTCGGAAAGTATGGGGAGATTGCATGATTTCTGTGAGAAAAATGTTATTATCGTTCGATCATGGATATCCGAAGATAAAAACGGACGAGTCATTTTACGATGCGCTGTGCACAAGTATAATTTCGCGTCGCCTTGCCACCAGCGTTCAAGTGGAACGGAAAGGGATTCGTGTTCGAATTCATGGAGAAATAACATTGCGTTTGAAATCCTCGGGTCTCGATCTTAACGCCGAAACCTTGAGAAAGAGGATGCTAAGAAACGTTAGAAACCTTAGGATGTCGAGAGAAAAGAATATGCGAGTCGTAATACTGAGAAGTGTTGCACCGAATTGTGGTACGAAAAGTGGAACGCTCGATTTTATTTAAAATACTGTAACTGTATTTTCATTGGCGTGTAGAAAATTAACCGTTTGCACTCCAAGCAATTTTAATTATAAAATCGAGACATATTTTGTACATAGACTAGTTACATTGTACATGGCTCGTTTCCTTTTTATATAAAATATGTTACTATTATTCGTACGTACAACGCTTCAATTTTTATCAATTTTTTAAATGCGAATATGGTAATGGTAATAGTTGGTTTGAATAATAGTATGACAATATTTAATCTCGCCTCGGAGGAGCCATTGGAGTGCTAAGGGTTAAAGTAGGGGGAATTAGTTGACCGTTGATTCTTTATACTTAGAAATGATCATTGGGATTAAACTATTTTCGAATTGTTGCAATTTAATGTTGGCATTCAACGCCGAGCACTAAAACTGCCTAGTGTACGATATCTTGTAAAAATGACGAACCACAATTTATTTAGAATTTCTGTGATTTTGATAGCAGTATATGATTGAATAAAGAAATCCGTTGAATCGATTCCTACGAAGGCAATCTTATAATTTCAATAATAGTGAAATAAGAAATCTAAAAAGGGTCGTTTGACCCACTGTGGTAGGTTCGGTTTTTATTCTTTTAGATCCTTTACTATATCCCTTATCGTTTCAAATCGAAACTACTCATCATTAAATATAAATATCTCACATCCACAGTGTAATAATTATTGGTTTTTTATTCTGTTGAATCCTTTATTGTATCCTTTATCGTTTTAAATCGAAGCTACCCATCTTTAAATGTAAATATCTTAAATCCACAATGTAATAACTATTGATTTTCTTTCATTCAGATCCTTTATTATATCCCTTATGGTTTTAAATAGAAGCTAACCATCTTTAAATATAAATATCTCAAATCCACAATGTAATAATTATTGATTTTCAGTCATTCAGATCTTTTATTATATCCCTTATTGTTTTAAATAGAAGCTACTCATCTTTAATACAAACTTCTCAAATCCGCAATGTAATAATTACAAAATCGAGACATATTGTGTACATAGAATAGTTACATTGTACATGGCTCGTTTCCTTTCCATATAAAATTTGTTACTATTATTCGTACGTACAACGCTTCAATTTTTATCGATTTTTTAAATGCAAACATGGTAATGGTAATAGTTGGTTTGAATAATAGTATGGCAATTTTTATTGCTAATATTAGATTTTTATTGCAGTATATGATTGAATAAAGAACTCCGTTGAATCGATTCCTACGAAGGCAATCTTATAATTTCAATAATAGCGAAATAAGAAATCTAAAAAGGGTCGTTTGACCCACTGTGGTAGGTAACGGTTTTAATTAGCGCGTCGAATGTAGAAAGTTTAACGCGAATCGAATGTTCTCGAATCCAATTTAAGAAAATCAAGAAGATTCGCGTTGTATAATCGAGTAAAAATCGATTTCCTCAAACATTAGCATACTACAATTCTTCTTCCGTATTATCGAAAACAATTTCCGAGAAAACTTTGTAATTGCTAATTCTTCGAAATCCAATACACGCGTTTAACAAGAATTGACTCAACGATGGAATTGAAAAAATATTCTTTCGGAGCATATGAAAATGATATTTTACCATATTAAGTTTTACAGTCGCTTTGAACCGTTTTAGCAAATAAGCGGATAAGTCTAAATCGCGGGGTAACTGATAATTTGTATTACTTATTAGAATTTCAAATGGTATGTTTTATAACATTACAAGATTCAAAACGAGGAAAAATCAACGAAGAAATAAAAGGAATGGTTTTATAAAAAGTTGCTTGCTGTTCCAACAAATTATACAACTGTCTATGCATGTCTGAGTTGATTGAACTAATTGTAAGATTGAACTGATTGACTAGAATCATATATGCACGGTCAATTTTGCCTCGGTGAAGTTCTAAGATTTTTACATTTCCGCACATAAATAGTAAAAAATTGTTTCCATAATTTTTACGTTGTTTAATTAATTATTACTTACAACCAGAACGTAAATATATCATTATATTATTATGCAATCATAGAGTAAACAGTAAAGATCTAATCTGTCGTCCACTATGCAATTATTTATAAAACTGTATGCATCGTACAGAGATTAAGATATTAAAATATCGCGGTAGTTAAGGATCTCGATGTATGTTATAATTATTTGTCTGAAAACATAAATAAATCATAAAAGTAAAATCATGAAATTTCATATAGTACATTACACTACCAACATGGTATTAATACATTCTAATAATCGAGCAGTTGAAAAGTTCTCCAAACATTTATAATAAAAATAAGAGTTAGAATTAAAATAAATTCGAGGTTCGTTATGTACAATAGAAAGTCACGATCGCCACTCAAGATTAGGCACGCTCTATTCGAAATAAGATAATAAACAATCGCCCGAAAAAATTAAGAGTTACAAAGAAAATAATACTCGATCGATGATTTTAATAAAAATTGAATTAACTAAATTAATCAGTATCAATGAATATTAATATTATACTATTATTATTAATATTCTAGTATTATAATATTTATTATTAATATTCTAGTATTATTATATTTATTATTGATATTTTAATATTATTATATTTGTTATTAATATTCTAGTATTATTATATTTGTATAATATTAAGTATTCTAATATTATTATATTTATATAATATTAAATATTCTAATATTATTATATCTATATAATATTAAATATTACAATATTATTATATCTATACAATATTATAATATTATAATATTCATATATTATTAAAGATTCTAATATTATTATATTTGTTATTAATATTATAATATTCTAATATTTATTATTAATATTATAATATTCTAATGTGTTATTAATATTATAATATTATAATATTTATATAATATTAAATATTGTAATATTATCATATTTATTGTTAATATTATAACATTATTATAATATTAATTTTACAATATTATTATAATATTAATATTATAATATTTTATAAATATTAATAAAGTCAATATCAATAAAAATCATAATTTTCATTCAACAAGTACTATAACAGAGTATTCTTAATTAACATCTAATTCAAGTCACTATTCACTTCAAATACGTGACACAAATAAAACAATTAATCTTCCATTCAATGTAATAACTAAATTAACCAAACGTGTTCTACATTAGCAACTCTAAATAATTCCTGTGGAAGGGACAAATAACCGTTAGCAACAACAAATATCGCGTTCAAATAAAGGAACGAGAAAGACGATTAGCTGATATAACATGTAGCCAAATCAGATAATATCTTATCTAAACAATTATTTTCCAAACGTTACTTTGCATCGTTATAATGACCCGTTTATGTTCGACACACCTAATACGCGACGTGCGTGAGCGAGAAGTGCTGAGGTCGGCCTCTGTTCCGGTTACAATATATGCGAAAAGGAGCACGTTGTAAACAGTCATCACAGGCACAGCTGATAGGGAACAAGCGGATTGGCGCGAAGACGACGAATACGAGACAGAGAATGCACGACAGAAATTATCGACGCGCGCTGCCTCAAGTATACCGCTATATCAGCTCTCGGCGATCAAGGTCGCGAGGCGAGGGTCTTCTGCTACGTATGTTCAGGAAGCCGATGGACACGAAAGTCTAAAGATTCATCTCGTCCCACTCAACGATAATCGCGACTCGAAAGAACTGAGAAAAGGCTCTCTCAACAATCACCTATCAACAACCCTAAACGCATCCCACCGAAACGGAACAAACATATAATCGTTCATAACATTATCAGTTCCAAATCTTCTCGAAAGACGATAACCCCCTCGTCATTCAAATAAATCAATAATGAATCAATTAATTAAAATCGCAACAGTATCTTTTCCGTATTTGTCCAACGATCTCTGACAAGAGATCCCATACTTGCGACCTTGTGTCCTTTCCCGGAGATCAGTACGGTAAAGAAAACATTCATAAAAATATTAAACACAAAACATTGTAAAAGGGTATGCGAATTTGTTGGCAACATTGTCCGTTTGAATAACGCGACTTGAAATAATGAAACGATGGTAATTGGGAACCTGACCGTGAGGTACTTCAGAATTCCGATATAGGAAAGGGCAGCAGCATCGATAACGATCCGTGTCTTGTCTGGTCTGGTTTGGTTTGGTTTGATTTGGTTTCCGGATAGCGCGCGGCTCGTCGGTCGAATTTCCGTCAATTCTTTGTCAAATAATTGTCAGTCGGTTTCGGGTCTGTACGTCGCCTGTCACGCGAACCTCGGAGGCTGGGAACCACGGCCCGTATAGTTTTCCTTTTGAATTTAACGCGACAGCGACGAGCAAGCCGTTTACCGGGCGAGAGAGGAAACACGCAGAGACAGATCGCGAAAGATCTTGACGGCAGATCAAGACGCGCGCCTGCTGCTAGAAACCGATAGGACAGGGATCTCCCCATGGAATTTCCCATGGGCGAAGTAGGAGAAAGCGAGACGGAGAAGAACCGCGTGTTCCGTCGCGCCGACGCGACGCGACTTCACCCGACTCGTCTCGCTACTCGCAGCTCTCGCTCACCTGCGAATCGTCCGCGTATCGTTGCGGCCAAAGCTGAATTGAAATGCAGATCCAGGTGCTGGACAACTCTCTTGTCCTTCCCCCTCTCTTTCTCTTTTTTACTGTCTCTCTCTCTCTCTCTCTTACTCTTTCTTCTCTATCTCTCTCTTTCTCCCTCTCTCTCTCTCTTACTTTCTTCCTTTTTTAATATCTCGCTCTGTGCCTACTTTTCTCTCGCGTAAACAGTGGCCCACGACTCCGCCGCGTTCCCTCTCAAGAACCAACTTCCGGTCGATGTACTTGCACTATGTTTCTCTTCGACTAACTCTATGATGGAAACGTCACCTCCGCTTCCTTGTTCCCGAACTTGTCTCGTGAGCGCAGCTCCGAGCGAAAACCCGCCAAGACGCCCAAACGTTTCGTCGCATTCGTGCACGAACAGTAACTGACGGCTTCGTCATACGAGCGATCAGTACGGTACCTGAGCGCGCGTGCACTTCGGTGAACCGACTCAACGGCCGACCAATCGGAAGCGATCCCATCCCGTCGCGCGCATGCGCGTTCTCGAGACCAACAGCGGCACCGTTCAAACGACTTTGTCGGTGTCTAGCACAGAATCCGATACGACACGGCCATAAAACTGTTTTAAAAAAGATACGTATGTATTTGCTGTGGGCACTAAATTCATGGCCAATGTACAAGGTAATGTTTGAATGTTTGCTACGATGAAAAAAGCATGTACAGCGTTTTTCAATGCCTCGTTTACGACAAGCATAACAGTCTTCTCGACGAAAAGACAGTTTCTTTGTATAACTGCGAGGATAAGGTTTCTTCCATTAACGACAGCATTATGTAACCGAGTGAGACAGAAAAATATCGTTATTTATGAACGTTTGTAACACGGAAATTCCTTTAAAAGGAATTTCATTATGTTTCGATTTTATGAGTGTCATTTGTTGCACGTTGTGTAACATTAGCTGGTTTTATTAGCCGTAGACACTAAGATAATACGTAAATAATAAGACTGTAGTTTCTAACTTTATCTTTTAAAGGAATTTAATGGAATGTTTATGCCTTCTATGTCTTTTTGTGTCTTTTAAGTTAAAGTCGACGTGTACGACTAAATTAAAATAGGTTGAAAACGTGGAATTGAAACGTATTCTATTTTATTTCTCTTAGATAGAAATTATCGCCGGTAATACATTAAATGAAAATATTTTATTTTAAAATAGTGTATTTTCTGACGATAATGTAATCGTTAATGTAAAGTTCATTTATGGAAAAGTCATGACAGTGCTTGGATTGTATCGAACGTTGTAGGATAAGTATCGTTAAAGGGTAAACGGTTGTAGATAGCGTTCATTGAATAATTGCTGTATAAGTTCGTGGTTCCTTGACATAGATTCGTGCCTTTACGATTGTCCGCTGTTTGCTACTAGATGGCACTTGTTGTTTCATTCGTAGCGGGTGGAAGTGCTTTCGCGGAAATGTACTTACCCGGATGGATTCCTATTGAGCGTTAGGTTAGGTTAGCAAACTAAATACGTGTTACAAGACGAACCTAACCCCAACAAAAATATTCTGCGGCTACGGTCGATAACAAAATTACCTTCCAGAGATATCTGTAGATAAGGTAGGTATTCATTTTACGCAGAAAAAGATCTACCAGATGTTGGAATTTAGAACATTTAGTTTCTCGACTCACATTACGCAAGTCCATGTAAACGAAACAAAATAACGCTGTCGACTGGGCCGTTTCTCGGTATCTATAAGAGACGATGCCGATGCCGACCGTATCCGTGTTTTGGACGATTATCAATAAAAGTATATACTTCTTTCTTTCTCATAAGCTGTCCTTCCTTACGCAAGTATACATCATCGGAATTATATCTTATTTGGTATCGTTTTCATTAGAAAAATGCCACGAATATGTTGGTGAACATTTCATTAAAAATATAATAAAAAATAAAGAAGTTTGTCATTAGATTAGTAGTGGTCTCACCAATATGCAGGACCCTTATTATGTTATACTTGGTGACCGGGACTTCTCGAGCTTCAAAGTCCTTTGCGAAGCGTACCCGCGGTAGTGGAGAAGTTTAGAGACATATATCGATAAAATACTGTATTAATATTTAGATGTACCTAAGATATGTTTTAAAAGTCATTACATATCTGTAGTATAATTAACTATTTGTTAATTAAGTACTGTCAGTATTGTTAACAAAAGGAATTGTTAGAAACATTAAACAACCAGAAATAATAAATTCACAAATAATTACTATCACTGCGATCGAAATTCACCGAAATTAATTGTGGTAGGAAGAGTTCCGCGTCGCTACGCTTATTGCGCATGCGTGTACCTGAGTTCGGCGAATGCGTTTAGTCAAACAGTCAGACGAGCCGTGGACACCGGCAGGAACGGTTGAACGGTTTAATAATGTATATAAAAATTATATACATAGAATATAGGCGAATCTTGTAAATATGTTATAAAACCTATGAAAGTGTTCGTAAATGACTTCCGACATCCTAACGTCTCACAGTACGTATAAATGCTGCCTCCTCATCGTCATCCTTTTTTCTCTTCTCCTATTACTGCCACATTCGTTTCAAACATGCCACCAAACACCTGTAACGATAAGCATCCGATGCGACATCTAGGTATAACTAAGTTAAGTAAATTATTCTAATCATAGAACAGTTAGTTTTAGTTCTTAAGTTGTAAGACTAGTTTTAAGATTAGTAGAGGCGGTGACCGAATCGGTCATTCCATTCATGTTAGAATTGTTTATTGATTAAATGAAATAGTTAACACAAAAAATACATAAAAGAAAACTTGATTAATACACCGTTAAAATTATAACTGGGTAAATCACATTCCATACACGGAACAATGGCATAGCGACATCTTTCCGATAAACAAGTAACCATTATGGCGACATCTGTCCCACTTAAAAATATCCGTAATTTCTCCCGCGCATTGCTTCCTACTTTTACGTCACAGCCTGCATCTATATCATCGACTTTCCTATGGTGCCATGCTTTCCTTACATTTGATAACCGTGATGCCGGCGTTTAAATACTGTAAATGTATCGTTTTCAATCTTTATAATAACATAAAAGTATACATTTAAAATGATGAAGATTATTGTTAAGATCAAGTGAACATCTTTTCATACAAGAGATACTTGCTAGTGTACCGATATATTGAAACAAATTTAAAATATATAGTAAAGACAGTGAATATTAACTGTCGAAGAAAAACAAGATGATGCAGACAAATAAAAAGGGGTATAAAGAATTGTTGATGCAAAGGATGTTTCTAGCTATAATTTCCACTATAGTGATACAATTTTTTCTTATATCAACGTTACTTCTAATTACAAATCTGAATACAAATTATGAATCATGGTTACAAAGTACTTGGACAGCGATAACCTCGTTTCGCATGTGGAGTTATTTTTGTATTCTTGCTACCGTTACGTTCTTCCAAGGAATAATTTATAGCAAGAGCTTCTCAAATACTCCACCCTACATGAAAAGCAGATTTGCCAAATTTTGTGGAATACTCACGTCACAAAGTGTCTTGCTATGTACTCTACATGTCATCATCGGCGGTCTGCACGTTTGGCTACATTTGTTAATCAAAGGAAGGACATACAACTTTCTAACAACAGAATGTAAAATAGTCTATGGAACTTGTTTAATAGAAGAACAGTACATTCTGTTCTTAAGTGGATTTTGGAGTGGATTATACTTTTTCTTAAAGACTAGCCTATTTCGTATAAATTATTTAAAATTTCCTATTATATCATTATCAAAAGTCTTCCGATTTAAGACAGAAGTTTGTTCGATATTGCCATCATTGATGATAAAATGTATATGGCCAGTTGTATATTATTTAGTTGCCTATTATCTCCTGGGTTCCTATTGTCGTTCTATAATATTGTTTCTTGGTTCTGCACAATTTGAAGGTGAACCATTAAACAGTATTTCTAATTTGCTGAACCTATCGTTGATCTTCCAATTATGGTTGTACCATTTGACTTATGTGTTGACAATCGAAATCATGTACTTGCTGTTCGAGGTGTATTTAACAGAATGGGTTCCTTTTGACTTTAAGCAATGTCAAACGTTTAGTAATGACGACTCTGGAGTAACACTTACGGAAGCATTGGCTATGGATAAAATACCAATAATGCAACAGTTGGGCTACTTAGACTTAGTTACTATGGCACAGAAAGAAAAGTCAAGAAGAAGTGTACTTTTCACATTGAGTCAACCTGGTGGTCACCCTTACAATTGGAATTGTATCGTAGAAAAGTGTACCAGTCTCATTAAAAAATTTTCGGACGATTTGAACACAGCATCTACTAAAGAACCACCGACTATAAATGCACCAACTTCAACCACAATAGCAAATAACACAGCAATTCAAACAGGATATGTGTACCGCATGCGTAATTTGATAAAAGAAGAAACGTCGGTATCTGCTCAACAAGACGAAATAAAGACATATGTAGAAAATGAATTATTCATTCAAAAATTCATAAAAACGAAATTTAACAATTTTCTGACATATTTACTGTCTAAGCCCTTGATCTCTTACTTTTTTGGTGAAATTGAAGGTGGCCAAGTATGCCATATTTTATTCAATGGACAATCAATTATTTGGGCCGTTCAAGCTATCTCTTCTTTAGCTGTGTTATCATTAAGCGAAGATTCGTATGGAATTGTACAAAAAGATCTACCACTTATAATCAACACTCTACTTGGTTTAAAAAAAATACTTGATAAATTACAAAAATTGAATATTATGACAAAGAAACAAGAAGGAAATGATAAATTTATTAAACAAATCTTTCAATCACTATGTGCCACCACAAAACGATGTATTTACAGAGTTGTCATAAATTTCGAAACTTACATTGGAGATTTGTCACTAGAGCCAGCAACCTTGGAGTATCTACATAATTTTGTTGTATACAAAGAATAAGTTTTGTAGTTTAATATTTGTTAGCACTAATGTATATATCGTCATACTACAAAATAGTTAACATCTTGAATAACTTTAAAACTTGTATTACGGAGACTTCAAAACTATTTTTGTAATTGTTATATTTATATAGATAAGTTATATTTGTCATCAGTCTTTTTTACTCATACATTTATGATTACTGAATAGGATGTCTGTGTCTTTATATGAAATATAAGTTTGTATTGAAGGACGTATGTGTGATTGTATTATGAAACTTGTTATTTGTACAATTTTGTAATAAATCGAATATTTTCCACACAATGAACATTATTTTTTCAATATGTATTTAGAAAATGGTTTGTAGTCTAAGTTAAAAAATGTATAAAACAATATGTTATTTTACAATATAAATATATATTACATTTTCTTTAAAGTTTGTACGACACTAAGATTATAGAACAATTTATCTCTCAACAAGAACCAATTTTGCGATTGTACTTTTTGTAATGTGTCTAAGTAATTTCTTAACAATTCGGTCTCCGTTATTACAGTTCCGTGCCATTTTAAATAGACTGATAAGTATGCTTGTGCTAATTCAAAATCTATTTTCTTTTCCATCATATAACGCATCATTTTCATAAATTGAAGTAATAAAGTACTAGTTGTATTTTCATCAGATGAGAGTGATTGAACTTCAAAATCTATAGAAGTGGGACTCATATGCTTCAATTTTTCGATAACTTCGTCAAACTCGTCATTCGTAACAGACAATAAAGCTTTGCTGAAAATAGTATAGTTCTGTAGGTTGGGATGTGTAATCAGTTTTTGGTTAGGCTTTGCGTTTTGAACGTCCGAAAAATCAAATTTCAATTCTAATGATGGAACTGTTGGCAAAAAGAATGGAGCACTTTCTGGTGCTGTAGGTGCTTCGGTCGGTTTGTTTCGTTTTCTCACAATATCTATATTCAGTAGATTCTGCCACCTTGAATTAGCGAAACCGGACATTGTAACGAGATCATTCTGCAATTGCTCTGGAGAAACATATTCTAGTTCTGACTCGGTAAACTCGGTTTCCTCGATGTCGATAGTTTCAACTACCGAACCAGGAAGGCCAATCATAGGAATAGGATCGTCTTTATTTACTGCTTTTAATGAGATATGGGAATAAAGAGTACGGTTTGACCATAAGTATACCCCAAGATTGCATACATGTGTTGTAGCAAGAAATTCTCCGGTCGGAGAAAAATGCAATGATGTACATGCTTCTGGAACCTAAAATATTATTATAGATTATTAATAGCTTACAGAATAATATTAGAGTACAAGAAAACATTCATTAGTTCAATTCATGAATTAACAAGCCTAGCTAGTTAATCTAACGGCACAGTAATTGGGACAATGCCCTATGTATTTTAAAACAAATACCTGAAAAATATCTATTAGATTTGAAGAAGGAATATCCCATACACAGATTGTACAATCCATTGACGCTGTTATTAACCATCTTGAATCTGGGTTAAAACATGCATCTGTTAATCGTCCTTCATGTCTTTCAAAACGTCGTACAATTCTTCTTGTATCAAGATCTATTAATACAATACTAAAATCTTCCAAAGCAACAGCCACAAGGGAACTATCATTATGATATCTCAACCATTCAATTGGTTCTTCCATTGTTAGTATTGTTCTTGGTTCTGTGACTCCTAGCAAATACATTGCACAAATTACATTTATATAGATAATTAAATTGCTTATATATAGATAGATATTTGCTTTTCCTACCTTTTTGTGGTTTAAAATCCCAAATCTTGATTAAACTATCTCTTCCAGCAGTGATTACACTTTTATTTAAAGAATCTACCATTAAACCTTTTATAGGGCCAGTATGAGCTCCCTTTTCTGGTCCATAGCTGTTTCTGTGTATTCCTGATTGTATATTAAATTTTTCTACATGGCCTGTATTGTAACCAATAAGTACAAAATTTCCACATTTTGTCAAACACACAATAGTTGCAAAAACATTGCGGTTGCCTTTGAATTTCTCTGGAAACAATTTGTATTCTCCCATTTTTGCTTGATTGAACGACCATGTAGTAACTGTGCCCAAGCCTGTATGGCATGATGCAATATTATCCCATTCTTTTTCTCTTGTTGTTTCAACGGCAAATGTAGTAATTGGAGGCATTATCATAGGGTCATCGACAGCTCTTCCTTTCTTCTTTGAAGCTTTTCTATTGAACGAAGCTCTCCCTAAACTTTTGTTCAATACTTCTGTGACTGTGGAAAATATCCTTAATGAAGAATCACTTCCAGCTGTTAATATATTGTGACCTTCATTTCCATAAAAGCGTATCATAGTAGGAGGTTCTGAGTGAGCTTCTCTAATTCTCAAAAGCCTGCCAGCACCATCAGCTAAATCAAATATCCATAGTTTCAAAGAATTATCAGGCGATGACGATACTAATAGTGGTTCATTTGGTAAATACTTTAAACCAGTGACTCCTCCAAAATGAGCTTTGTGAAGTTGACTTTCTACTTTCTGTTCCTCCAAGTTCCAAAACACAATATGGCCTTCTAAGCTTCCTGTAGCCATAACTGGATGACCGTCTGTGCGGAAAGAAATGGATATGACGGCACCCCAATCTTGTACCAACTCGAAAAGACTTTCATCGTATTTGAGATTATGTAAGATAATTCTTCCAGTACTTAAACCCACAGCTACAACATCTATCGCAGGAGCTTGCTCCAATGCTGTTATAGGGGTATTCCAACCATTAAATATATAAATTGACTTTGCTACTTTTAAATTCCATAGTTGCAATTGGCCTTGTTCACTACCAAATAATACTTTGTTCATGTAAGTATTAGGATGGATGATCGTTGTTATTTTAAAAACTTTATTGACAAAGTTAAGTTGTACAACAAGCTCTTCTGATTTAATATCCCACACTTTAACATTGCTATCTTCATCGATAGAAATTAAATGTGGACCAAAAGGTAGCAGACCGTGGACTGCACATTCGTGTCCTTTGTATGTATGTTTCAACTCTGTACCTCTTCGCCAAGCATATATGTCATTTTCGCATGCTGTATAAATATGATACTTGTCTGCTGATAAACATGTAATTTCACCTGGGTGCGTTGCTGACACGCTAAGCAACGTGAAATGTGAACAGCCGTACGTGTGAAACGAATTACCCACGCATGTTACTATGAGATTTTCTTTTCGTCGTTCAATATACCTTGTCACGAGAGGAATGTGATTACTGACATATCCTAAAGCACGGTTTTTAAAAAATATTTTACTATGTGCCATTTTTTCGATTCATTAGACTTCAAGAGTAGTGTTTACACATGGGAAGTTAGGTTAAGGTATACAATCATGCTTCTAAGACACCAGCCATGTGTGCCTCCATATTATAAACTATGAAGAATGCTTTACTGAGAAGGTACAACCAGTTATTCTTTATATGTAACTGAGCATACAAGAGAAAGGCAGTTTTCAATTGAATTTATTGTAGTTTATTTGATTATGTTATTCGAAGATATAAAGATAACTTCAACTCTGTCATTCTGTTATCCTAATCGGTATTAACAATATTGAATAATCGAAAATGATCACGCATTACTTTCAACGTACTCAAGACTTGAGACCGTCAACCACGAATAGCGCTATCAACTCAAACTGTTGTAAAGTAGAAAGTGTCGTAAAAATGGTAAACAATCTTTTTTCCAGGTTGTCAAAAATCTTTTTTGCAAACATTTCATTTCTATGTAAAATAAAACTATTTAGAAAATTTCATCCCAATGGGGTTTAAACGGTTTTCGGAAATGTTTCTAATGATTTTTAGCGTCGTTAATAACTAGAAATGTATTAAAGTTTTTTCCATTTGTTGTCGAATATATCCTGTATGATAGCAGAAGTGGATAATATATTCACACAACACACAGGCTCCTTTTTTAGGCTTTTTTTGCGTCTGAACAGTTTAATTTGGAATAAAGGTGTCTTTAAGGCATTTATACAACGCGTTTTGGGCGCCTTAAAGGCGTCTTTTTACACTAACGTCATCTATACAACATCTTTCAAACGTGACGAATGGTCACTAGACGAAGTTGCTTAGTAATATTTTTGACCGACAAGTGGTGCAAGTATAATGTTTTGGGGCGAACTATATAGCACACAATCTATTGGTAAAAAGGAATACGTGTAGGTAAATGAAGATACATATAGGAAATATTATAAAGTGTGAAACTCTTTAATATACAATCAATATGAATATTATATTAAAATGTATAATTTTGTTTTATGCTAAAGTCGATATGAAAAAAGTGGGGATACTTAAACCTCTGGCGTAAGTATTCTCAGTTCCTTTCTCGTGTACAGTAATTTCAATTTTCTGATGAAAAATCATAAACAGAGAGAAAACTTCTTCTCAAATAATATGTAGATTATATAAAGTCAAGTATTAAGATATGTGAATTACTTCAATTATGTATGAAATTTCCTTATGTAGAAGTTCATTAACAGTATTAAATATCAAATCCGGTATGGTCTAGTGGCTAGGATACCTGGCTTTCACCCAGGAGGCTCGGGTTCGATTCCCGGTACCGGAAATTATTTTTTTCATTATAAAATTATTTTTTTATTTACACTAATATTATAATATTAATTTCCTAAAATCTTATGGTATTACACCTTTCACACGTATTTATTTTATTCCGTTGAATCGGATAAACGAGTTAAATCGTCGCGTTTACGGTACTCTCGTAGTGACATAACTTGCGTCTATTACGATTACAATATGGTAATGGGTAAATTAAACTTTAATTTTTTTTCTGCATGATAAAAATATCAAATATTTTATGCATACGTTACGCGAAAAAATGTCATGGTTTGTAAAATTGTACATTGTTTTTTGTAGATGAAGAACAAAAAAATCCAAAATACAAATGATGTGCCTGTACCTTATTCTTTTAACTTTAACATGGAGATAAGTCGCTATTTAGAAAGGAAACCTGAAGATTTAAGAAAACGGTAATTTATCGGTATATTAAATATCTTAACACATTGCTGACCGGCAATTTTTCTGAAAATTTACCTCACGTGCCCGGCTATTGTTTTGAAAGCGGATGTGGAAGTAAAATGATATAAATAAACTTTAATAAATTTTATTTATTATTCAACTCTTAATATTTCTGTTTCGTATGATAAAAAGTATAACAATCACCTACGTGTAATGGTACACCACAAGTTTTGCAAATATATCGGGTTTCGCTCCGTTTTCCTTTCGAAGAACATACTCTACACGCTCTAGTCGGATTTGTTTTTCTGGCAGTAACTATTTTTTCTAAGACGTGATCTCTTAGTTGTCCGGAAAGCCTGGAGGGTGATCACGAGTTTACTCGTGACCGGTCACCAACGCTTGGCCACGAAAACACGAGTTAACTCGTGACCGGTCAGCAATGTGTTAATATCTAGTAGTTAGTAGTTTTGTAATAGGACAAAGATCGTGCACGCGCTATAGATATCTATAATGAAAAATAATAGATATCTGGATTTAATGAATTATCGAACAAACGCATATAGCATCGATTAGTATGCATGGCTTTTAATAGAATCCTCGATAACGACTATTATAGAATTAATAAAATAGATTTAGAGTGTTTGAAAGCACAAAACTTTATGTTTATATTAAATCTTGTTGGTCGTTTTATTTCATTTAATTTACATAAACGTAACGAGAAACGTTGTATCTGTAAAATACAAATGTATTCTGCAAAACTGTCGCAGATTCGATGAATGTAATAATAAGTTCAACGCAAAGCACCGATTAATTAAATAGAACGTTCGTTTATTAAGTCACTTCATTTTATAAATAATACTCATAATTCGCACGTCTACGTATTCTTATACATTTCTTTATAGTATATTGCGAAATAAATTCACAAGTTACAGCGTGTCTTTAACCACGGTTTCCACAGTTCTCACGATTTTGCAAAGGATAATCGCATGTTCCAATGGCCGGGTTAAATTCTGTCCCTGCTCCACACGATAAAATGAAGCATCCGCTGCCATCGCAATGTTGGTATTTCGTGCAATCACCTGGATAAGGTATAACTTCTCCCTGAAACGATAGTATATAATAAATACGATAGTATAATAAATTTTACGTTTAAATTATTAAACGATAGTATAATAAATTTTGAATTCACATAGAAAAAATTTTGAGTCGTACGGACGACAAGTTTCAAGATCATTGAAACTTTTCTACCGGTTATTCGAACGCATAGAGATTCTGCTAAACGATGCGAAATCACCAGGAAAATGATATTTACTGAAATACTGTTGAAATTAGAAGTGTCAAAAAGTACTCACACGAATCGGTGCACCGAAGAAACATGCAACGCATGCAACTGCAAACAGTAAAGTAATCGTGAGCTTCATTCTAGCCAGTTGCTTCAACTACAAATCCGTTCTTTGAATCTCAAGTGTCTTTCTTACTGAAGGAATGAATTTTATATACGAATCTCCTAACTTACTGTTACATAAGCGATATGACAACACATTATCGGGAAATACGCGTTTTCCAAGTATGTTTTCATCGTCAACGAGTTGTGCAAGATGATATTTTTTCTTCAACTTCAATTCCTAAAAGTGCGTAAGATCAAAGTCTTGGACATTCGTGTATTTAAATTTACTCGAGGACGAGTTAAATGGTTTCCAACAAACTTGATTTTACTTAACACTAGAACTACCGAACAATAAACCGAACGATATACATTGCTTTGTAATAATAACGAGACAGCATCTATTGAAACTTCATATAATTTTTATTGTAACGTATACGTTATTAAAGAAGTGCATCCAAAAATTTCGGATGAAAATATTTTTATAACTTCAATAATTGTAAAAGAAAAAACTAGAGACCAGTCAAAATGACTGGTTTGGTAGTTCTAGTGTTAAACAGAAAAATTAATTATTTTAATTGCGGGATTATAAGCAACAGTGATTAAACTAATTTTATTAAAATATCTGTGGATAGCTTGCTTTACTGTATATTGCATGAAACATCGATGAAATTATTCTTTTTTTTTGTTAATTATGAATTCTAAACGTTTCTATTGTTAAATTGAATGCATTTTACTAAGACGTTAGTTAATTAATTTATTTTATCATTTGCTTTACGCTATATGTACGTTATTTCATATTTTGCCTGAATAAATGCGAGAAATATTTTCCAAGTACTTCCGAAAAGATACTGTGAATTATTTTTATAAATTTATAGAGAATTAATCTTTATTCGACTATTACGATTTCCACAAAAAATGCTGTATTCAGTCAGATTTATTTCAGCGTAGAGATCGTAACCTTTTCTATCTGGAATCGTATACCGGTTTCCGCAAGATAGATTATTATTGTAATCCATAATTGTTCGTAGTCACGAGATAACGTTTCTAAAGTATTCTGGGGAGCTAACCCGGATACAAGTATCTGCTTAATTTACAATGCATAATTGTAGTCGGATAATTGTACATGCACACATAATGGACATCGCGTAATAATTTATACGTCGATTTAACTTTGTATCAGCGATCGCTAATGAGCGAGCTGCGTTTTACAACTGCATTTTAGTGTGACGTTGAAAAATGACACCTCGGCCTATCTATCTATTTATAACACATTGTCAAAATGTATATCCGTTATTTATTTGATAGTGATAAAAGAAACATTTTAAAAACGCGATTTACACAATTAAAATCGAGTATTGTAAAGAGAAACCTTTCATAATAACCTATTTGAATGCTTTACCGGATTGTCAATACATATTTTCGCCGTCTTGCGATTAGTTACGTTAATTCATAGTCAGAGATAGATATTCCCCATAGTATTTCCAAGTGATTTTGAATATTAGAACAGTATTTAAAATCATGTAAATGTCAGCAGGCGTTGCTTTTCAATTCATTTACTTTCCTTTAAAATTTTTAGAAACCATCAAAAGCGTAAACAAGAACAGTAAATAATATGCAAACATTGTGCAAAACATTAAACAAAAGTCAATAGAGAATTAATAAAAACTACATTCATTTCTTTCCGAAAACATTATTTTTTACATTATCTTCCACATATAATGAAAGTTTAACCCTTAACACT
>CM052082.1:3436194-3467541 GCA_028453745.1 Agapostemon virescens | reverse complement strand
TGATTGGGATTTACATTACTCGTATTGCTATATTTATGGTAACATTATCATTGAAAAATGTAAATTCTAAAAACACAAATAGCAATTTCCCCGATTGGAATTTACATTATTCAAAATGTTAAATAATTCAGGAATACGTAAAACACTTGATTATATATTACACAAATAATACAGCGATATAAAAGCAACGAAAAGCAAAGCAAAGAAAAAATGAACGTTGCATACATATATATAGTTTTGTCTAATTAAGTGCCAGGTGAATATTTGTTGTAGGAGACCGATTGCTCGATATACTGTGTACCGTATGCGGTGATCGTAGCTCTGGAAAACACTACGGCACCTACAGTTGCGACGGTAACTATGAATCTCTTCTTTGCTACAATACCCTGTGCACATGCGATAGTAAATTATAATTGTAAATCCCTTGATTCTAACCATAACCGTTGGCTATAGTTTCATTTATTAAAATTCTTGAAAGATAAAGTACTATAATGAATTGAATTTCAAGTTTGAAATCTCGTCGAACTTTCGTGAATGTTAATTTTATATTTACTTTATAATTATTTCTAATTACTATTTTAGTCTCCAAACATATATTTCAAGAATATCTACGTTCTTTTCGACCAATAAATAATATTGCACTCTTTACTGATTATTTGTACTTAACTTATAGCAAATCGGTACTCCCTTAAACAGGGTCTAATAAATATCTATGTTATTAATTTATAAAATCTATTATTAATCTATTATTAATCTGTTATTAATTTATAAAAATATTATTAATTTATAAAATTCGATTTTGATGAAACTTATGGGAGCTTATAGCTTCATTGTTTAAACAAAAAAACGTTTGTTACAATTTTCTTGCGCGACTGCATTTCCAATTGAAAAACACACAATTTAAAAAGAAATTCAAATTTTTCGACCACTGGTTTCCGAGATATCTAAAAAATACCCCAACTTTGAGGGCTGTTTTCACCCCTGCAAAGTGGATGGTTGCCGATAAAAAAAAACACGTGTCAAATATTTTTCAAAGAACTATATAAGCTCCCACAAGTCTCGTCAAAATCGGATTTTCGCGTCTGAATATGTTCCCGTGTTAGATCGAAATAATATTCTATTTGGTTGTTGTCATATGTACATCCATTGGAAACTATACAGACGTGCAATAATTATAAATTTTCAAAGAAATTCTAATAATTGCAGTCATAAAATAAATCGTAGGGCAAACGACAAAATTTGATAGTACATATAAAAATAGAAGAACTTTAAATTCTCTGTTACGAACATGAAGTGTTGGTTGAACTGTTCAATTACTTAATAATGATTCTGTTTCTATTGGAAAAACAAATATTCTACTTTCTACTATGCATATTAAACCGCTAAAGATTATTCGAAAGATTTGATTAGCTCGATTTATATAATGTATGATATAAAATGTCGAATGCTATCAGTGTAACAGTTATTTTTAACTTACGAGATTCCGGGAATGTAATATATTTTATCGTGTAAAAATAATATCGATTCAAGCCTATTGCTGTTCAATAAGAAATCAGAAATTCTACAAAACTGAAGATTTGTCATTAACCAATTAACTGTGGCGACCTCTTTTCAAAGCGCACATTTATGTGTGATGTATTAATCCATCTTGAAATTATTTATACTTTTTACTTGTTCGTTTTATTTCATCTTGACCTCCAAATTTCTAGACATATTGAAATTTACGAATACATTTTAGTTTTCGTTAAAGTTATAATTTAAATAGCCGTAACTAAATTTTACGCATGACGAGTATACTCGTCATGACACAAAATACTGCCAGTTCTCCATGACGAGTATACTCATCAAACACAGCTAACGGGTTAAAAGAAAGATATGGTTAAATGGAAAAATAGTAGAAACTATACGATTGCCAAGTTGCAAGTTTTTCTTGAAAAAAATGTCACGTCCAGTGTATCCTAACAGTTTGGACTGTTTGATTCGAGCAATATAGAAATGTTTAAAATTTGAATAGATCGAATACGTTATGCGACGCCGTCGACAAGTATAGTATAATACTGCGCGGTAATATTTATAATCCAAACAGTTTCGAACGTAACGAATAGAAATGTGTATTCAGCATTAATGTGCAACATCGGCGTACCCTGTTCGATCCTGTTTATCCGTTGATATTTTGGAGCATTGACGCACCCGTTCAGGAAGTATTTAAAATAATAACGTTAAATTCGCATTGCGATATAATATTAATATTATCGGGGAATGTACGTACGATCATTAACGCACGGTACCGTTGTTGTAGAATTTTCATAAATTTAATATCGCTTCTACCTCGACGTAAAACAAGATCATAAAAGATTAAATATAATACGTTTCATTAATTTATACCGTAAAACTAACAAATTCTATCGGTACACACAAAAGTGTCGACATTCATTGTTGTATTCCATAATCTTCGTAATCCGTATGCAAGCTTGGAGATATCGAAAACATAATCTCGTCCGAATTTCAGGCTGTTCGGGATTTTTCAAGAGAAGCATCCACGAAAATCGGAAATACGTCTGTAAAGAACAGGGTGCTCTGAAAGGGCGCTGCCCCATCAATAAGAAATTGAGAAACCAATGTCGAGCTTGTCGTCTTGCTATGTGCTACAAAGCTAAAATGAACAGAGATGGTAAGTAATACCATCAATCACGCTAATATTACATCGATATTTTAATGCATAACGTGTCGTCGAAGAAATATAAACGAAAAGGAGAACAATATTTTGTCGTTTAACACATTGCCGGACTGTACTAGCTACCTCGAGCATTCCATAATGGTAAAATAATTAATTTAACCCTTGGCACTCAAATGGCGCCTCTAAAGCGACACGAAAAATTGCTCTGCTATTATTCGAACAACTTTTACATCGCTGTGCTCGTATTTAACCTGTTAACCGGGGAATAAGTTTTTGTTCGACTCGTTTCACAATGGGGACTTTTTTCATTTTTTAATACTTATTGTTTATATAATTGTAAACTTATATAATTGATTTACGTAGATAAAAACTACATAAAATGTAATGTGTTCAAAATATTACGGCAAATTTCCATGATGAAAAATTTCATCATACGCATTGCAGTAGTAGTTTGTGTATGACGAAATATTTCGTCATACCCGGTGAACATGTTAAGAAATCGGTAAGCGTTTACAGTGTTGCACACGCTAGTAATAGTAATAACTTTCTATGTACGAAAGGAAACGAACCGTATATGGTACAATGGAACTATTCTAGATCGACAAATATTTCGATTTTGGAATTAAAATTGCTAGGAGTGCAAAGGGTTAATGCAACGCCTTCAACCTTCTCACTTTTTCCGAATTGTAACGCTAAACCTATCACAGCGGGTCAAACGACCCTTTTCAGATGCTTTATTTTACAATTATCCCAGTTATAAAATTGCCTTCGTAATTGTTTTAAAATTCAAATTTTAATGCTTGGTAGGTTTAGCGTCGAACAGATTCGGTTCAATGAGAACGTCGGTAGAAATGTTTACCTTTAAATCTCGAAAATAATTTCGTCAGCCACGTACCCTACGGGAGATGCGACGGTGAAAGGGTTGGGGTATCGTTTCCGAAGAAAATCGAGTTTGAAAATTAATACCGATTCTATTAGGTTCGTGCGTATGAAATGTCGCATTTTTAAGTGAATATATGTATAAAACTGCATATGTTTTTTCAAAAACTGTTTATTTAATCAACATATGCTCCATGTGCTTCAATATACTTTTCTAAGCAGGATTTTAACGCACAAATGCCTGTCTTTAAGAAATTCTAAATCAAATCTTTAGAATCAATAAACTCTGATATGGAATTTTTCAGACCGTCTTCATTTTTATACTGTTTAGCCCGTAAGAACTGTTCTAAATGTTTAAAAAAATGAAAGTAGTATAACGAAAATAGGGAGACAAACGTTCACGTGTGAAGAAAATCCGTAATTTCATATGCACCAACCCATACTTTCTGTAAATCCTAGAGCACGCGAACTCGACGGATCTTCAAACTCATTTTTCTCGGATATGAAGCCTTTAACGGGAAAAAATGATTCTTTATTTATTCCTTACAACTTGAAACGCCAGATCGACGACACCCTGTATTAGAAGCGTTTTATCAACGTATTGCTAGGGAGCATCTCTCGTTTCAAGTTTAACGCGGAAAACAATCCTCGTTTTCTTTCAAGATGATAGTACTGTAAGATTTGGACCGTTTGTTTTGAAACTGGTGCAAGTCCATTTTCTTCTGTATCGAGAAAATTAAATGTTAACAGATCTGACAATTAAAAAATATTGGTTAATTATGTGAAGTCTGGGAATGTCTGTACTAATTTATCAATATGTAATTTGATTATATAAATTTCTTTTAGGCGAATTTAACTAAAATAATATATATTTCCAGGCTGCAAATGGACTTACACCACTTTCATAATTAGTCAATTGTAAATACCATCTAATTTCAATTTTGAAATAACAAATATCACTTAAAATATATTTCATATTAATCCAATTTTGTTTATAAATAATAACAAGAAATAAAATAGAATTAGTATTTTTTATTTTGAACATTAATTATATTTATATATTGTTAAACTTAACACAAGATATTGGTATTATTAATTATTTATGCTCTTCATGTGGCTGTGTTTTGAAATATTCATGATGCACAGGAGGTATATAAAGTAATAGCTGCTGCATATCCTTATATTTTTCGTATGTATTAGACCTGGCATCGTAATACAAAGGCGCCAGGGCGATTTTTCCAAATTTTGGCGGTCTTCCCCGACATATAGGTGATAAATTTAGAGTCTTAAATTCTGTGTCCTCCATTGATGTTTTATATAAAATAGTATACGGTGCACTTTTGCAAAATCTCATCCAACATATTTGCAACTAATTTACTTTTTCTCCATTAGTGTTTCTTCTTATCTGTTTTTTAATTGCGTTTTGTAGATTTTTTGTCGAAACGAAATTCTCTCGTTTCATTTCGTGTAAAATAAATTTATTATGTTGTCTACATTGGTTTATAATGGAAATTGGACTTACACCACTTTCATAATCAATGGTTACGCAATTTCTTTTACCGGCCAATTTTAAATTGAACAAAGCATAGGCATTTTTTAAGATATTAAATACTAACTAGTTATAAACAAAAAGTTTACACTAAATTAAGCATAAATTACGTCATATCTCATTTTTTTTAAAAAGGACTTACAGTACTTTCAAACTAAATGGTCCATTTGTTAATCACCAGACAACAAGATTAAATATTGACAACGAGAAAGATTGTTCTTTCGAGATGATTTACTATATAAATTTAGAATTTCGGCGACTCCTCTCTGTGCCTACGTATCGCATACCCATGATATGGTATGTTGCAGTAATTTGTACCCTATTTGTACCTGTATTTTGTAACCAGAATTTGTTTCACCGATAAGTCGTAATTTGTTTGATGTATCGATAGCCAGAATACTTCTTCTCTCGTAGCATCGACTAATTGTTTAAATCATACGTGTATCATTGCACGATATACTAATTATATGGCAGAGGCCCCGATTATTCATGGTTATCAAGATACTTTCGAAGAAATGAGCATGCACGATTATAACTTTTCGATTTAGCAAGTTACGAATGACTATCGCAACGGTCGATATGTTAAAGATAAATTATAGTAAAGAGAAATGTGATCGACACTTTAACACTTTAACTGCCGAATTGGCAACGTCAAAAATTCCACAGAAGCGAAGTAATTTATTTAATAAAGCAACAATGTCAAAATTCAAAATGTATGACGAATGGTCAGTTTCAACCATCTTGTAATCTCCAGACATCAACTAAATTGAGTCCAACGAATATATTAATGTAAAAATATACTTTTAAACATGGACAAATAATTCTGTCACTCATATGTGGATGACATGGCAATCAAAGTGTTAATCGACGTAACGTAATCTTGTACTATTTGTTTATTCCTCGATAAACATTATTTGCTGATAAACGTAAATTCTTGTCTACGAACGTGTAACTAGAGTTTCGTAAAGATCGATTCGAAGCTGAAATTACTTCGAAATTCTTTTTCCAGCTGTGCAAAAGTTATGCGAAATTCGATAATCGATCATTAAGGATATACGAAAAACCATTCAAAGTTTTAGGGTAATTTTAAGAAAAATAATATCATGATAGTTTTGAAGAAACGGTCATGCACGACAATAGCTTTTCGATTTTGCAAGTTGCGGATGACTTTTGCAAAGGGCGATATGTTAAAGATAAATTATAGTGAAGAGAAATGTGATCGACACTTTAATCGACGTAAGGTAATCTTGTATTATTCATTTATTCCTCGATAAACATTATTTGCTGATAAACATGAATTCTTGTCGACGAACGTGCAACTAGAGTTTCGTAAAGATCGTTTCGTGATTGTCGAACAGACATTCGATCACTTAATTGTGAAATTTATAAAATTTAAAATAGAATTCACATTTCCATCAGTTTATCGCGGATTTCTATTACGGGAATTATGGAAATGCACAATTCCTGAAAACTTATCGCCGAATGACTCCAAATCCGACTTGTTCGGTCGATTGCGACTTCGTTGTTGAAAGCAGTTGGAATAAGGTCGCTTAACCGCAAATATACCACAAAGAAAGTTACTTCGACCACTGGTTAGGGCTAACCTTCCTAAGCAAACGGTGTTCAGGCTCAATCACGCAGTAATCTAGCTTGAGTAGTCTATTTGATGTTGTCGGGTTCGTAGTTGATTCGATGAAAGCTACACCGAAATTATTCTACCGAAGGTAATCTCGAAAATACATTACAAAATCTGTATTTTCAAAGAAAAAGGAAGTGTATCCTGGGGCGGTGGGACATTGGGGAAACACGATTTCGAAGGAAATTTAATTTTCGAATCGATTAAATGGAATGTAATTATATTTCTCATTCGATACGTAATTTCAATCAAGTTTGGTTAATAATTTATCGCGATATAAAGTGCTACGTGCCACTATTAACCGACTATGTAGGAGATGTCAACAGGGGCACGGAAAATATACAGACTTAATCATGATACTGCAGAATCATGCCACGTACACAGAATCATTCCACCTTTCGGTGGAATCTCTCTCTCTCTTGATCATTACGTGGCACTTCCTATTTGATGACACGGAGATATACTTCTCCACCTGGAAAGCTTTATCGATTAACGCTAGGTTTATTACTTTATGAAAGACAGAGGCCTTGAGATTATTATTTATTATGTAACACAATATCGGAAATATAATGCAAGATGTAACGAGTCAAACGTCAAGAACAAAATGTAGAGAATCGATAAAGAACAAGCGCGTACAAGAAATAAAAGATATTGGTCAAAGCCTTTCTGATGGCATCGTATGAACTTCGTTCTTCTTTAGATCCATCAAAATCCACTTTAGATCCGTCAAAATGGCGAATTCTAATATTTTTAATTTGCGATTACCGAGATTGTAAAATTACATCCACGAGGTATTATTGGCTATTTTTAAAAATGGTTACGAATTCGCATAGAAACGATTTCGTTATTTTTATTAAACAATGTCAAATCGTTATTTTAACACTTCTGCTCATCGATAAAGAACAAGCGTATACAAGAAATGAAAGATATTGGGCAAGGCCTTTCCGATGGCATCGTATGAACTTCGTTCTTCTTAACACTTTAGATCCGTCAAAATGGCGAATTCTAATATTCTTAACACTTTATCGACCGGAAGCCTATTAATAGGCTTTTCAATATTAGTGCTATATCAAAATGAAGCTTACAATTTTATTTTTACATTCCAATTTGTAACAACATTATTAGACAATATTATTGGGGATGCATTGTTGATCCGCAATAGGCATTGCTACGAGCGTTGAAAGACCCATTAAAAAGTTTTCAGTCATTCATTCATTCATTCAATTTGAAATAATCGCCGGCCGATAAAGTGTTAATTTACAATTAGCGAGATTGTAAAATTGCATCCACAAGGAATTATTAGCTGTTTTTAAAAATGGCTACGAATTCGCATAGAAACGATCTCGTTATTTTTATTAAGCAATGTCAAATCGTTAATTTAACCCTTACTGCTCATCGATAAAGAATAAGCGCGTACAAGAAATAAAAGATATTGGTCAAGGCCTTTCCGATGGCATCGTTTGAACTTCGTTCTTCTTAACACTTTAGACCCGTCAAAATGGCGGATTCTAATATTCTTAATTCACAATTAGCAAGATTGTAAAATTGTATTCACGAGGAATTATTGGCTATTTTTAAAAATGGTTACGAATTCGCATAGAAACGATTTCGTTATTTTTATTAAGCAATGTCAAATCGTTAATTTAACACTTACCGCTCACCAATAAAGAACAAGCACATACAAGAAATAAAAGATATTGGTCAAACCCTTTCTGATGGCAACGTATGAATTTCCTTCTTCTTAACATTCTAGACCCGTCAAAATGGCGGGTTCTAATATTCTTAATTCACGATTACCGTGATTGTAAAATTGCATCCAGGAGGAATTATTGGCTATTTTAAAAAATGGCTACTTATTCGCATTAAACAATCTCGTTATTTTGATTAAGCAATATCAAATCGTTACTTTATCCCTTAGTGCTCCAATGGCGCCTCTGAGGCGACACTAAAAATTACATTAGTATTATTTAAAACAGCTTTTACATTGTTCTGTTTGCATTTGAAGAGTCGGTAAAAATTGAGATGTTGTACGTACAAATAATGGTAATAAACTTTATATTCACGGAAGAAAATGAACCATGTACAATGGAATTATTTTACGTCAAAAAAATGTTTCGATTTTCGAATTAAAATTGCCATGTTAAGGGTTAATATAAGTGCTCCAGAAACCTATCGTTAAAGCTAATTCTGTAAAGCCACTTGCCTCTATTCAATTTTTTTTGTTAACAGTATGGCAATGCAGCCATTTGCATTAAGTTGTCTAAAATATTTGTTACCTTTTCGATGAACGCGCCCAATGCAAATTCAAACTTGGTTTCTTTAACGCTAAACTTAGAGCATTGGGTCGAGCGACCCTTCTCAGATTTTCTATTTTGCTGTTATTGAAATTAATATTGCTTTATTATATTGTTTAATTGCTACATTGCTGACTTATATTGCTTAACACCAGAACCACCGAGTAATAAACACTTCTGGCTTGTAATAATGGCAATTCTTGTCCCATTTTTATTACAATGTCTGCTTCAATGAAGATACTAGTATCATTTCTCGAATTGTGAAAGAAAAAATTACGAACCAGTCATTTTGACTGGTGTAGTAGTTCTAGCGTTAATTACATTGCTTTTGTAAGAATCGATTCGTTAGATTTCTTTGTTCGATCCTGTGTTCCAATAAAAATCACAGAAATACTAAATAAATTATATCTTGTCATTTTTATAAGACAATGTGCACTAGTCGATTTTAATGCCTGGTTGGTTTAGTGTTAAATGTGATCGTGGCATGGACATGTAAGAGGGCGCTTGGAAAAAATATAATATTAACGCACCGATGATAATTTTCTTTTATATGTGCTTGTGTTATCGAATAATGCTGGACGCGCATATTGCGAAAGAAACTTTTCGAACAACCTAATATATGCCATGAAAGTTTATGCAAATATACCAAAGGAACGCCATGAATCTTCGCAAAATCTTAATTACGTTAGGTGTACCGAAAAGTTTTAGTCTTTCTCAATCGTGATTTATAATTACAATACCGTTGCGCGTTTCGTGCTCTTCGTGCGGCGAACGACGCAGCGTCTCGTTTATTTAATAATTGTTTATTTACAACAAAAGCAGAATTCGGATAAATACGATAGAATTTGCTGTCCAGTCCTTTCGACAGGCAAACTTCGACTGCACTCGATTGTCTGTCGGCACGATAGTTCCGTGACTATTTTCTATTATTTTTATTGAATATTTATTGTATTTCCGTGCAAGATTGAATCAACGCAGTACGAATGAAGCGTTCTTAGAAGTTCGAAGGTAGTCCCGATTACTATGTTATCTTTCATCCACTTTAAAGTAATCTCATCCACTCACCATGACATAATTCTTCGTTATGGCGACTTCACATGGACAACCACCGTAACGATACTTATAATTGAGCCGTTTATTTTGAAAGTGGCGTAAGTCCATTTAAAAAAAAATCGAGTCAGCTACCATAATAGTTACATTTTTACAAGATCTTTTCATTCTGAGGTAACTTGTTACTAATATATTTAAAATCGTTGAGATTTTGTAATACGAAAATTTGCTGGTTGATGAAGCGATGAAAAAGTTTATTTTTAAAGTGGCGTAAGTCCCATTGTGAGAGTTTCAAATGGATATGGAAAATAATTAATAATTAAAATTTTATGAGATCTCACCTTTATGTTTAATTATCAAAGTAACAGTTGAATTATCAATATGCAATGAATTTGTTTTAAACAACGGAACAGTGCCTGTCCACAGAAAATGTGATTTTTAAAAGGCTAAAAAATATTGACGGTGAAAGGGTAAATTGGTTTAAAGTATATTGGATGAGTTTTTTGAGAAGCGATTCATATAAGTTATTCTATGAAACGTCAATGAACGAGGATGCACCATTCAAAACATTGGATTTACTACCGTAACGGGGAAGACCGAGAAACTTTAATAATATCCAGTTGGCATCACTATACAAAAAACCGAGACCACTCACAAACCTAAAATATAAGGACTAATGGATTTATTACATTATATACCACCTCCACACCACAGTTATTTTAAATCCCTCCCGCATACACAAACAGGGAAAGACTGAATAATAATGAATAAAACTGTATTAATTTTAATGTAAAAATTATTTAACAAAGAATGAAAGTTCAATATTTTTTTGATTTTATAACATAACAGTGTATACATTTATTTTAATTTCAAGGGAAATTTACTTTTCCTATGGACTTGTGCTTTCTTAAGAATTGAAAACGTCGTTTCATTGTTTTGAAAATGGCGTAAGTCCATTCATAATCATTAAAAATATATTATTTCTTCAATAATGTTAATTATGCTAATTGGAATGATAAATTTCACACTTTTAGAAACTCAAAAACATTATTCTATTATGTTATCTGTTACCCATATTTTTAAATTTAATCCAACGCAAACTCTTCAATATCTCGATTCGAGCATAAATGGACTAAACCCACTTTCAAGTCAGTTATCGTGTGCAAATAAAGGAAAATTGAAAGAAAAAGTAAAATTTTTGCGTACACGCGATTAATAGGATCGATGTTATGCTGTCATTATGTTATGTTATAGCACCCATAGCGAATAATTAGAAGAATAACTTTCTATCGAGTTGCGACGATGATTATCAATCGATTAAACGTTCACTGTAGTGCTTTCGTCGATATTAGGATGCTCCAGGTAATATTTCACATTTCGGAACATCGATTGCTGCAACGATAAGTAGCGTACGTGAAATAATAATATTAATTCCAGTCTTTTTCGTATTACTCGTCGTTCGATCGCGAATCTAGTAATTTCGAAAGCAACAGGGTGTTCGCCAAAATCCTGTACAAGAAAAACAAGAATATTTACAGCAAGTAGGCGTTAATTACAATTCGGCCTCGTCATCGCCGACATAATGTAATGCCACATCGAAAAGAGATTACGAGTTTTCGAGCGATTAATTAATTAAATGGAAATGGCTAGCAACGTTTATGGAAGGCCGGTGAAAAGTTTCAGTGTCACCGATATCGTCTACATTTGCCGGATAAACGCGAGATCAAGTGGAAACATCGGTCGGCGAGATTTTTCGCGGGATAAAGATAACAACTGGCGATTACAAGTTTCGAATATTCTCAAATATCACATTTTCAAACATCATATATCGGTATATATGTTTTTATCGATTTACGAACGTCCCTTTAAGGCACCACTGCTCGAGCCTAGCAGTTTCCCAAAATTCGCCAAATACATAGAGTGGCTCACAAAAGTATTCGGACACTCTTTAAATCCAAATAACTTTTTCAAAATTGAACTAAATGACTTGATTTTTCTGGAGCAACTAGAAGCATTGATTTACTAAATGATATGCAAAATAATTTTAAAACAATTCTAATTGTTAGAAATTACGTAGGAAAGTAGAAAAGACATTTTTTAAACCATTTTTATTTCAACTCGTAATGAAAATTTAAAATATGCGTTTTTCAGAACTGTGTTGTTTATACACATGCTGAAAATTTCACCGAAATTGATTGACGTGGGAAAAAGTGACACGCGTAGAAAGATTTAAGAATTTGTGGAGTTTAAGCAGGAACTGACCAAGAATCGTGAAAAATTGCAATTTTCACCATTTTCGATGGCACGTAGCTCGTGTGTATGTCGATCAATTTGAATGATTTTGTCTGCATGTGTTCAATTATCGTAGATCTACCAGATGCGTCTTTAAAAGTTTTAGTACGTGGCTTTTGCACATCATTTATTAAATCAATACAACTAATTGCTCAAGACAAGTCAAGACGTTTGGTCCAATCTTAAAAAAGTTATTTAGGCTTGAAGAGTGTCCGAATACTTTTGTAAGGCACTGTATAGACTTTCACCACGTTGCTACTAACAAGGGAACATATTCAGATGCGAAAATCCGATTTTTATGAAACTTATGGGAGCTTATAGCTTTATTGTTTAAACAAAAAACTTTTGTTAAAATTTGCTTGCGCGATTACATTTCTCATTGAAAAACACACAGTTTAAAAAAAAATTCAAATTTTTTCGACCTCTGGTTTCCGCGATATCTTAAAAATACTCCAACTTTGAGGGCTGTTTTCACCCCTTCAAAGTGGATGGTTGCCGATAAAAAAAACACGTGTTAAATATTTTTCAAAGAACTATATAAGCTCCCATAAGTTTCGCGTTTCTAAAACAGTCGTTAGTCTTTCGACAGGTCATATTCTACCGTGCTTCGATCTTTGCTTCGACCGGAGTTAGAGCGAGGAGTGTTTCATCGATAAACGAGTGTTTTAATTTATTCACAACGTTCGTTAACCTTTTTCCGGTATACGAGAAAAAATATTTGTTTTTAATAAGTTTTTGAAAGGTAACCCCCCTCTTTGTACTGGCTCTGGGTCTCGTATAACACGGTTTCACACAACACGGCATTTTCTAGGAATCTACAGTGATCTACGAACCTACCGCAAAAGTATTCTGATACTCTTCAAACCTAAATAACTTTTTTAAGATTGGACCAAACTTCTTGACTTTTGATAAGCAATTAGTAGCAATAATTTAATAAATGGTATACAAAATGAATTTTGTAAATATTGAAAATAGTATGAATTACATAACCAATAAAAAAGTAACTTTTTAAAAATTTTTTATTTGAGCCACGTACTAAAAATTGTAAAGACGCATCTAGTAGATGTATAATAGTTATACACATGTAGAAAAATTCATTGAAATCGATCGACATACACACGAGCTACATGCCATCGAAAATGGTAAAAATCGCAATTTTTCACGATTCTTGGTCAGTTTCTGCTTAGACTCCAGAAATTCTTACATTCTTCTACGCTTAACGTTTTTTTTTTCCTGCGTCGATCGATTTCGATGAAAATTTCAGCATGCGTATGTAGAATGCGTTACATCCTGTATACTGTGAAATGCGATCGACGAGAAGTTTCTATATTACTATTCCAATGTTTGTTTAAGGAGACAAAGGCGAACCGAAATGATATACAGTTTTCGCCGAACCTTTGACGAATTGTCTTGTAAATCGGATTTCTGTTTAATAAATTAGTTAAATCACTTACACGTATGACTAACGCAGGTCTGAAAAACGCATACTTTAATTTTTCATTTCGAGTTGAAATAAAACTGTTTTAGAAAATGTCTTTTCTATTTTCTTATGTAATTTCTACCAATTAGAATTATTTCAAAAGTACTTTTGCATATCATTTAGTAAATCAATGCTTCTAATTCTCCAAAAAAGTCAAAACGGTTCGTTCAATTTTGAAAAAGTTATTTAGATTTAAAGAATGTCCGAATACTTTCGTGAGCCATTGTATCTACCGTGTTATAGAAGGGTTATCCGTATTATAATTTCTCCTGTCGGCACGTTTCGCGTGTATGACAGAATTATGAGAACCGCAGATAAGGGCGGAGTGGCAGAATCGAGTAGAAAGAAGAGGCAGTCGGAGGGGTTGGAGGTAACTACGATAAAGACGAAGGTAAAGGAATGAGAAAGAGACAAAGCGAGGCAGAGCATATTTAAAAGAAGGTAAAGAGTGATGCACAGACACACACATACAGAGAGAGAGAAAGAGAGAGAGAGAAAGAGAGAGAGAGAGAGGGAGGGAGAAGGAAGTAGGAGAGGCAGAGGTACATATCAAAAGAGAAAAGCAGCCAGGGGCGGACCAGACCGCTCGATGGGGATGAGGGTGGCCCAGGGTGTCCGGGGGTGCTTAATGCAGGACGGGTGCTCCGGTTCCCAGCAGTTGCTGAGGCTCCAGACGCGAGTAAGAGAGGAGATTCAATTAGTGGCAGAGCTTCCTAACGTTAAGGAGACTCCACACGGGGTGGGGCAGCGTTTTCCCGTTCTCGCGTTTTGGTGTTTCACCCCCTCTGTTCTCTGTTCATCCCGCAGTCAGCCACCGCGGAAACGCGCAAGTATATAAGTATGCACGGTCGCGAGAAGCTTTCCGCTGTTGCTCTACCTTTCTTGGAAATTAGCGGTCGTTCATGAAGATAATCAACGAGGATGAGCGTTATATGGAAACGGGTCGATTTGATGTTCGACGCTCGCTCGAAATCCCGTTGGATTTTTTGCGAGCTATGCTTGGAAGGTTGTTCGCACAGGAAACGTCTGGTATTTAACATATTCGATACGAATAAATTTTCTGATGCCGGAGAATTCTTACTACTTTCGTCTGTGATTAATCATGTTTCAAAATTTCATACTTGATCGGTTTCAATATTTGAACCCTTAGCACTCCAAGCAATTTTAATTCCTAACTCGAGACATTTTTTTGTCCTAGAATAACTCCATTGTATGTGGTTCGTTTCCTTTCGTGAATATCAAATTTGTTAATCTTAATCTTATGTGCAACACTTCAATTTTTCCTAGCTTCTTAAATACAAACATTGTTTTGACTAATATTCTGCTAATTTTTAATGTCCCCTCAGAGGAGCTATCGGAGTGCTAAGGGTTAAAACATATATTGTCAAAGCACTTCCCGATGCAATTATCTTTCTATTATTCCCGATGTAACAACCGTTCCTTTAACCCCTTGGCCTACGATTTATTTCCTGATAACAGTGACTAGATTTTCTGTATCCTCTGCGAAACGACAAAAAGAAAAGTGAAATTTGTAATTACCGCGTGCGTAGATATTCTCCACCGATTGTATGCGATCAGAGATTAAATAGATGGTTATTTCGGTGTAAAGGAAATTAAGGAAACACATGTTTAAAAGATTCTGCCCGAAATCTTGATCACGAGTCTGACTCGTTGTTGTAGGGCAAGGAGTTAAATAATTTGCTAGAAACTGAGCGTTATAAAATATAATGGATTTGAATGGATTGAATTGATATGTCTATATTCGTCACGGACTGCTTATACTTCTCGTTAATTTCGTTATTCTTACGAATTTAAACAAATCCTTTCGCGTACACGTTTTTAACGATGACATTTCAAGAAAATCAATTTTTTCAAGGCGATAGACCAGAAAAAACCTTGTCAACCATCGTAACCAAAGCGAGGAAATAATCCCTAGTTTTTTTTTACATCAAGTACCTATTCTACTCCTAAGTTTCTAGAAACTTATAGATTCGTACGAAGCAAAGCTTTGTGACAGAAGATTCGGGATAATAATCACAATGAATTATTATCACGTTTTTATTAACACTAGAACTACCTAACAATAAATCCAACGATATACATTGTTTTGTAATAATAACGAAACTCTCCCTACTCGAACTTTATACAATTTTTATCGTAATATATAGTTTCATCAGAAAAGCACATCCAAAAATTTCTCATAAAAACATTTTTATAACTTCAACAATTGCAATTGATTTGCAAGCAATCACATTGATGCATGCTCTGAAGCGTTGCTCAACGGATAATACGGCATGTTGAATTTCAGTTGTGTTTATCGCAGCACAAGCTCGACGTATCGATTTTCATGCAAAAGACTTTTATATTATCAAAATTTGGCAGCTGTACCTCCTGCGCTCACCGACAGAGGCACAATAGGACGATCTTCTCGCTAATATTTGATCCGCCTCCGTCTTTAACGATACCATCTTTGATCCCTTGACATACAATGACGCAGTATATTATTAAATTCCTTAACTGTCTCAGTCGTGCGTCGGTACTATTTTGTTTAAAATGCTTTATATTTTTATTTTATTTAATGTTATATAGCAATGTAAATTTGAAAATAAAACGATTATTATCGTTGAAGCTTTCGGGTGTAAGCCGTGTCCTAAAGGAAGAGATTTCCCAACGTTTCGCAAGCATTGCAGCTAGCTTCATCAGGGGGTCGGAAGACACACTGACGCTGGTATGTGCCGGATTTGTACTTCACTTGAAAATAAAACGTTCTGTTTCTAAGCTTGCACATGAGTGTCCACAGTTGAGCCAAATTAAATGGTATTTTACGAACGCGTCGACACGCATTTTATTTGTATGTCAAAAGGTTAACTGCCTTCCAGACCCAGCGTCTAAGGCAGGGTCTGCTAGTCAGCCTTACCGAGTTCCATAGCGGACCCAGAAGGACCAAACGCTCCTCCTTCCTTTTCCCATTTTCTCTTTCTCCACCACATCTACACTCCCAGACAAAAATATAGCACACCCGTGCTATCTTTAATTTTTCGTGTTAAGATTATGCTCGCGTGGAAACTCTGAGTTATATGTAAAACGTACCTTCTACGAATACGTAAACATAACATAGAGTGACTTTACTTCATTGAGTTCTCTTAGTTGGAAGAGAAACACATAATCCGACGCAGACAAAATGATAGCACACTTAAAAAATAAAGATATATATTTCATATAACACCACTACATGTTTCATATAACAAAAGTATACATATTTCTTATAATAATATGTGTACAAAACTATATTTTTCTAATAATGTGTAGAATCTCCTTGTTTTTTATGAGTTCCACCATCCTTTTAGGTATAGACTTATATAGATGTTTAATTTTTATTTGTGCTAAATTTTCCCATTTGATCATAATGCAAGTTTTTAATTCATTTATGTTTGAAAATTGTCGGCCTTCAGCATATACTGCTTGCGAAAGCATTGCCCAGCAATTTTCTATGATATTAAGGTCGGGTGAGCACGCCGGCCATTGAAGAGTGGAAATATTCTCCTTTAAAAAATAGTCCTTAACAATTTTAGCAGTATGCACTGCAGCATTATCTTTCTGGAATGTATATGGTGTAACAGCAATGCGTTCTGCATATGTATAAATTTGATTTTTTATTAGCTCGAGATAACGGACGCTATTCATTGTGCCCGGAATAAACTTTATTTCTGTTTTCCCTTTATATCCGATACCAGCCCAGACCATTACTCCACCTCCACGCATTTGACAACGAATTTTTGTTAGTGGTTGTTTACGAACATCACGATAATAATACGTACATTCGTCTGGGCCATCAAGGTTGAACCTCTTTTCATCCGTAAAGATTACTTTTCTCCAAGTCTTTTTCCAATGTACATGTGCTCTTGCAAATAACAAACGTGCCTCCTTATGTCTTGCGCTTAGCGATGGTTCTGCCATTAATCTGGTCCGATTTTCAATGTTACTAATCTGGAGTGCACGACGAACATTTTGTACATTTGTTTCCACTCCAGCTTTCTTAGCGATCTTTCTCGCAGTGGCACAAAAATTGGAAGCAGCACGTATTATTGCCCGTGTATCGCGTTCGGATAATGCTGCTGGCCTTCCTGTACTTTTCTTCTTTCCGTATGCACTTGTATCTTTCAGCAAATTATATATAACTTTTCGACTGCGACTAACTTCTTTTGCAATTTGAGTAATAGACAACTTTTGTTTCCGCAGAGCTAAAATTGTACTAATTTCGCATTCACTAAGCTTTTTGCCACGATCCATTATGAGGATAGCGATATAACAAACCTCTAGACAGAAATTGAACGTAATAACTCCGTGCAAGATCACGAAACACTGAAGAATATGTAAACATGGTCCAAGTGTGCTATCATTTTGTCTGCGTCGGATTATGTGTTTCTCTTCCATCTAAGAGAACTCAATGAAGTAAAGTCACTCTATGTTATGTTTACATATTCGTAGAAGGTACGTTTTACATATAATGGAGCGAATAGTAGATTTACTTCTTCGTGATAACTTTACTATTTCGCCATAATTCTTGCCTTCATTGTGCCATTTCATTATCAGTTTTCTATCAGTGATGTTAGTTACGGACATTTTTGCACACATTATTAACACAAATTTACACTCTTGTTAACACTTACTGTACCTAAAATGGAAAGCGTGTAACATCAACCGAAAGAACCAATGTTTACAATTTATCGAATTCAAAGATTGTTTTGTTTATAAGTTTTATCGTTTGAATACTTTTGTGCCGTCCGTGTAGCCATTGTCGACGACAAATCTTTCATAAGTATTATTTACGTTGTCAAAGACACTTCCAATTTAACACTAGAACTACCAAACCAGTCATTTTGACTGGTCTCTAGTTTTTTCTTTTCCAATTATTGAAGTTATAAAAATATTTTCATCAGAAACTTTTGGATGTACTTCTTTAATAACGTATACGTTACAATAAGAATTATATGAAGTTTCAAGAGATGCTGTCTCGTTATTATTACAAAGCAATGTATATCGTTGGGTGTATTGTTCGGTAGTTCTAGTGTTAACATGTATAACCGTGATGGTTGTACGTTACTACAGGAATAAAAATATTTTACAATTATTAACACTTTAACTGCCTAACGAACAATCTCAAAAATTCAACAAAATCAAAGTAATTTATTTTATGCAGCAACAATTGCAAACTTAAAATGTCTGGCACATAATTATCCTTCAACCTTATTATAGTCTCCAGATGTAAACTAAATTGAGTGCAACGAATATATTAACGTACAAATTTATTTTTAAACATGGACAAATAATTCTGTCACCCATATATGGGTGACATGGCAGTCAAAGTGTTAATGGGTCTCACATATTTTACGCGTCAAACTTTTTACTTGAAAGTGTTCGAATACTTTCGTGTCTCATTGTAGATGGTTATTTCGGTGTAACGAAAATTAAAGAAACACATGTTTAAAAGATTCTGTTCGAAATCTTGATCACGAGTCTGACTCGTTGTTGTAGAGTAAGAGGTTAATGAGACACGTCGTATTTATGGGCCCCCGTAAACGAATTTTCATTGCACGCCTAATAGAATATTGGTCGCCATTTGTGAGGAACCCATAACACGAAGGTGACCACTAAGTGGTATCTATTATGTAGGTGCTACGCGGTGTTCGGTGCTTTCGCGAAACACCGCGCCGCCGCAGGCGTGCAATCGTCCGCTGGTTGAAAACCCGGAGATCTCTAATCCCCGGTATGGCAACGACCTAACCCAGCAACCCGTCAACGATTCCACGGAAATTCGTCCCTCCCGGCGTCATTTGCTCAAACTCGCCTACCTCGTCAACGAAATGCCCCCGCAGTCCCGTATATTTTGCGAAATATGGCGTTAAACGATATCAGAAGATTACCAAGCGGCTTACCGTGTCGGATTTGTCGCTTGCAAAGGGAAAGAGAGACTTCCTCGCGGTTTCGTCGAATATTTCTCGTAGGCCGCTGCCTCCCTTTCGCAGAGAAAGAGCTTCAGCTTTTTCCTGCTGCTTTTAAAAATTTTGAGACCAGGTATACACGCACACAGTTACCGATCCGAGAGATTATTTACCGAGATCCGGCTCGGAAACCAAAAATAACAATTGTATTCAAAATTTTTATGAAACGAAGAAATTGATCGGCCGATTAAAGAAAGAATTTGCATTACATTTCACTGAATTAAACTAATAAGAATTACCAGGTATCTAAATATGAAATCGGAATTTTTGTATAGAGAATGCATAATATTGTGAAGAAAATTTTTCGATAAATCACTTTCGTCGTTAATCGTCGTTATAGAGTAACGTGGATTAATTTTTCAAGTGAATATCGTATCTCCTAAAATATGACGTAATTTAAATAAAATCTAGACTACAATTTTTCGATGGAGAATCCATTTGATAAATTCCTCTACACCACTCTAGAGGCGGAACAACAAAACACGACGGAAAATTAAAGTTGTCGGTTCTCCTTCTCTGTCAGTCTTGACTTGTCAAAAACGAATAATGGACCCCTTACTTCTCCCAGGCCGAACGGTCAACATCATTTCCAGTGTACACATTCAAATCGGGCGAGGCGTTTTGATCCGCAAACTTTGCCTCGTTTCATGCCCAATCGATCGCCGCTCGCAACTTCGAAGTTTAAATCTCTTTGTTTCCGTTCATAATTCGAAGCCACCCTTTCTGGAAGTACGAAGTACTCCGAACCGGAATTAAACCGACGCGTCCCGTGTTTGCCCCTTTCAGCGGCAGAAAATCGAGATTATTTCCGATAGTTCGTTCCTCGTCCAACCTTTCATCGTTCACGGATCACCACGCTTCCGAAGGAAAGAAATCATTCAAGTAACTTTAACCATCCCCGTTCAATAATTCAGTCAGCGTTTTCCGAGCGAAGCTTTTACGCAAATCGATTGTCGCTGCCAGCTCTGTAAATGTAAAACCGGAATTTGTCCATACATAGCGTTCAATGTAGCTACCGTCGAACCGCGTCATTGACGCCATTTTCTTGTTTCGACATGTGGACCGTTTATTTTGAAAGTGATGCAAGTCCATTTTCTTTTGTTTCGAAAAAATTAAATGTTAGCAGATCTAACAATTAAAAAATATAGGTTAATCATGTGAAGTTTGGGAATGTTTGTACTAATTTGTCAATATGTAATTTGATTATATAAATTTCTTTTAGGCGAATTTAACTAAAATAATATATATATCCAGGCTGCAAATGGACTTACACCACTTTCATAATTAGTCAATTGTAAATATCATTTAATTTCAATTTTGAAATAACAAATATCACTTAAAATATATTTCATATTAATCCAATTTTGTTTATAAATAATAAGAAGAAATAAAATGGAATTAGTATTTTTTATTTTGAACGTTAATTATATTTATATATTGTTAAACTTAACACAAGATATTGGTATTATTAATTATTTATGCTCTTCGTGTGGCAGTGTTTTGAAATATTCATGATGCACAAGAGGCATATAAGGTAATAGCTGCTGCATATCCTTATATTTTTCGTATGTAATAGGCCTGGCATCGTGATGTAAAGGCGGTAGGGCGATTTTTTCAAATTTTGGCGGTCTTCCCCGACATGTAGGTGATAAATTTAGAGTCTTAAATTCTGTATCCTCCATTGATGTTTTATATAAAATAGTATACGGTGCACTTTTGCAAAATCTCATCCAACATATTTGCAACCAATTTACTTTTTCTCCATTAGTGTTTCTTCTTATTTGTTTTTTAATTGCGTTTTGTAGATATTTTGTTGAAACGAAATTCTTTGGGTTCATTTCGTGTAAAATAAATTTATTATGTTGACTACATTGGTTTATAAGGTCATAATAATCCTGTGGTGTGTACAGGAAATTCTTCTTTCGTAATGCCATATTTTCTGTCTATGGAAATTGGACTTACACCACTTTCATAATTAATGGTTACGCAATTTCTTTTACCGGCCAATTTTAAATTGAACAAAGCATAGGCATTTTTTAAGATATTAAATACTAACTAGTTATAAACAAAAAGTTTACACTAAATTAAGCATAAATTACGTCATATCTCATTTTTTTTAAAAAAGGACTTACACCACTTTCAAAATAAACGGTCCATATGATAAAGATTTTCAACTCACAACCACGTGAGTTTCATAAGAAGAGTTGAATGAGTTGAACATATATTTACGTTTTTTGCATGTTGTAAAACATTTCTTTCGGTAGGTGATGTGGATTTCTTTAACCCTTAGAACTCGAGTGGCGACTCTGAGGCGCCACGAAAAATTGCTACGTCATTCTTTAAAACAATTTTAACATCGCTATCTTTGTATATAACAAATTGGTAAAAATTTAACGATTATAAGGACGAGTAATTGTAGAAAGACCCCACATACATAAGGTGAGATAATTCATGTAAAATAAAAGTTTCCTAGATCCGAAGAAATGCTTTGGTTTTCTAGTTAAAACAGCTTCGAGCGCAAAAGGTTAAAACGTGACCATTATGAATGAATTTAATTTCTCGTAATATCAAATACAGTTCAAATGTATTTTCAACTCGCAACCGTACAAGTTTCATAAAACAGCATAGCTTTTAATAGCGTTGAACATGTCGAATTTTCTGACTGGAAACTACGATTTGCGAACAGCATTGATTTTCTGTGACCTTTGGAAGAAAACTGCTACAAAATCGCATCGAATGCTTGTCGAAGCTTACGGCGAGCATGCTCTTGGCAAATCACGGTGCTTCGACTGGTTTAAGAAATTCAAAAGTGGCGATTTTCACGTGAGAAACGAAAAACGTGTAAGACCATCGAAAAAGTTTGAAGACAGCGAATTGCAAGTATTGTTGGATGAGGATGACGCTCAAACGCAACAACTCGCAGATGGATTAACACTAGAACTACCGATGTATAAATCCGACGGATGTATATAACTTTGCAATAACGATAAAATTGCATCCATTCAGATTTCGTAGAATTTTTATAGTAATGTGTGCTTCAATGAAGAAATTCATTCGAACCTTTCTGGTGAAAATGTTTTGACAACTTCAGTAATTGCAAACGAAAAAATCAGGAACCAGTCATTTTGACTAGTTCGGTAATTATAGTGTTAAATGCGACACGAGAAGCCGTCTCCATGAGTTTGAAAGCCATGGGAAAGATCCAGAAGATAGGAAAATGAGTTGCACGTGAACCAAATAATGAAAAGTGGATATATTTCAAGAATTAAAAGAGTAAGAGATCATGGACAACTCCAGGCGTGCCATCGACATCGACTGCAAGATTAAATCGCTATGCTTGGAAGACGATGCTTTGTGTTTGGTGGGATCAGAAGGATGTGATCTATTATGACCTGCTAAAATCTGGCGGAACGATTTATGTCTCCACGTTTAAAAATCTATTTTTACGTTAATATATTCGTTGTACTGAATCTAGTCGATATCTAGGTGATGTAAATGAAGCTCGAAGGACCAGTCTGGTCTGTTTACCGCTCGGGCCCTGGTTTCGTCGAGCTAAACTGATATTTTTGAATTTGTCGGTTGGTCAGTTAACGCGTTGAATGCGGAGCCATTTTGCTTAGATTTCGCGTCACATTTTATTTGCCTTTAAACGGAAATAATTCAACTGTGCATAAGCAAAAGTCTCGTTTAGTAACCCATTTGTGCTTTTCTGTTTCAATCGAATCTATTGAATACTTCTTAATATTATATGAATTATCTATAACAAATTAATTTGTCAATTTGATACCATCAGTCCCCAGGGACTGACATAGCATTCAACGTGCTAAAGTGTTAAAATCTTCTCGACCGCCTAACGACGAAAATTTCTTACGGCCTGAAGGGAAAGTTTAGGGTGGAAAAAGTGTGCGACTGTCACACTGCACCAACCGTGTTAACAATCGACTTACGGTCGCGTTTCTGACGCATGCCGTTGCCTTGTCCTCGAAAGAAAACTACCCCGACGATCCGTTCAAAGACGATCGAGCCTACGGCGTTATAATTTCGACCGATCGGTCAGTCCTGTAGCCAACGTGGTTTCGTAGACCACGGCACGCCGAAGAAAGACAGACACAGGGAAAACCATAGAACAGGGGGCGAGAATGATGGAACGGGGTTGCGTGGGAGTGGACGGCTGGTAACGCAACGAAGCGAGGCGTGCCGTACACGCGGCTGGCAGCATCAATCCATCCACATAAACGGTAAACTGTAAAGCGGGTCCTAAAGAGAGAACGAGAGGCAGATACGGAGAGAGCAACCGAAAGACAGAGACAGACACACAGAGAGAGAAAGAGAGACAGAGAGAGGAGAGAGAGAGAACAGAATGATATAGTATCATGCTGAGACTGTACAGAAAAGAGGAAGACAGCACGACGCTCTGCATGCTCTCCCTCTTGTGGTAGGGCACGATCTGTGTGGACTGAACGACTCGTTGCGCTAAGCTGGGCTTTGATCGTCACCTGTCATACTAACGCCCAGACGAGCTGCACCACGGATACGGTTCACATAACTGCGAGAATTACATCTGCTAGCTTATGCATCGGGAGCAACACGTCGCTTCCATTTCCGATCGAATCGATCGCTTTTTTATCATTGGATCATTCGAAAAAGTTCTGCAGGTTGTTCGCAAGAAGCTCTGACCTTCTTTTATTGTATGTTACCGCTACCTTTTCTTTTGTTTAATCCTTTACACTCCGAGCTATTTTTGATTCCAAAATAAAGACACTTTTTCCGATCTGGAACAGTTCCATTCTACATACAGTAGCTCACAAAAGTATTCGGACACTCTTAAAACCTAAATAACTTTTTTAAGATTGGATCAAACGTCTTGACTTTTCTTGAGCAATTAGTTGCATTGATTTAATAAATGACATGAATGAAATTGATATGATAATGATATGAATAAATGAATTTTGTAAATATTGGAATTGGTATGAATTACATGACCAATAAAAAAGGAACTTTTTAAATATCTTTTATTTGAGCCACGTACTAAAAATTTTAAAGACGCATCTGGTAGATCTATGATAGTTATATACATGCAGAAAAATTTATTGAAATTGATCGACGTACACACGACGAAAACAGTGAAAGTCACAAGTTTTCACAATTCTTGGTCAGTTTCTGCTTAGACTCCACAAATTCTTACATCTTTCCATGCGTATCATTTTGACCTACGTCGATCGATTTCAGTGAAATTTTCAGCATGTGTATAAACAACACAGTTCTGAAGAACGCATATTTTAAATTTTCATTACGAGTTGAAATAAAAATGTTTTAAAAAATGTCTTTTCATATCATTTAGTAAATCAATGCTGCTAGTTTCTCCAGGAAAGTCAAGTCGTTTGGTTCAATTTTGAAAATGTTATTTAGATTTAAAGAATGTTCGAATACTTTCGTGAGCCACTGTAGTTCATTTCCTTCCGCGCATATAAAATTTATCGCCATTACTCGTAAGCGCAACAATTTTAATTTCTACCGATTTTTTAAACGCAACCATAGCGATGTCGAAGTTATTTTGAATAACAGTGTGGCAATATTTAACGTCTTCTCAGAGGCGCCATTAGAGTGAAATGAATCACGTATTCTAGGACAAATAGACATTGTAGTGTCCCAAAATTCATGCAACAAATAATTTTGACAGAGAACACGGAGTTTTAATTAAAAATTGTGAATTTTTTCATTGACTCGTAAAGTTTACGGTGTAGTTTTATGTAGGGAATAGCATAACGGGTAAATGGCCTGCACGGTTTTGCCGGTACATACGCATTCTTTTGTCGAAATTGTCCATGATCGTTTTGCATACATATGAACCCATAATTATGAAAGTGGTCTAAGTCAAAATTAAAAAAAAATGAGTTTATCAGTTATTTCACACCACATTATTTTAAACTAAATTAGTTCAATGTAATTTTTACGACATTGTCAAAAATGAACCATTAGATTGTGGTTGTAATTTCAATATTATATGCAATTCCTTTAGTGTTAATTATGAATGTGATCTATGTAAAACATTTAAAGAAATTATATAAACATAATCTTAAAATGGCACGGGGCCCTCTTTAATCCGTTTTTTAACTACACAATAGGTCGACAAATGAAAATCAAACAATAACAGAAACGACAATACTTTCCGGTCTACCTAACAATATATGGAATTCACTTAGGTCTATTTTAAATGTTCATTACTTCAGTTAGGCTCTTCCGAAATAATTATTGGAATTATTATGAATTGATAGAAAAGTGTAGAAGAAGAAATACATTTTCGGTAAAACGAATGTCACAGCCAGATTTCATTTCAACGAAACCACTAGAAAAGTCAACGACAAGAAGAGTAAAAAATACCGTGAGCGAACCTGTCTCTTGGCTGCAAATTCAATGAATGAGATTCTTGAAAAATGAACCTTATAAGATGTTCTATAAAATTTCTTTATATGATTCTAAATTCCACATTTTGGATCTTTCACCTACAAGGAGAAGATAAAAAATATACGGAAATATTAAATTACTTCCATTATACATCACCACCAGGCCAGTAACGGAAGAAAGACATTAAGATATTATCTATTTAGTACCATACATCCCTCCAGTTTTTCAAGAACATTTTAAGAATCTTAAAAACTCATAATAATAAAAGCCTAAAATGATAAAAATGGATTACTTTTTAAAAATAATTAATAAATGTTCAGGAATTATTTCATTAAAATTATTGTTTCTAATAAAACTCGTAGCTTTTTATTGCTTTAAGTCAATTTATAGGACATATAGTTAATTTTGAAAATGGTCTAAGTCAATTCAAACTTTAAAAACAACATTTTCGTATGAAATTCACACAAAATTTCATATTCATAATAACTTTCCATTAATCAAGACTAATAAAATTCTAAATTAAAATGTTGCGTAATATATAAATATTTTTTAATGTATTCAAATGCAATTCATTAAATATCTCGGAACAAGAAATATATGACTTAGACCACTTTCATAATTATGGGCACATATGGCTGAATTTCGTTGATACAACGCTCAGTTTCCTCCTTCGAGGCGTGCGTAATCGTGGGCTGCTTGTCGGCATAAACTTTGGCCTTCAAAGAATCTCTAAGAAAAAATTCCAACGGCGTTAAATCGCATAATTTGGCCGGCCAATTCTGAGACACCGAAACGGGAAATCGCATGACCAGGAAATTACTCGTATCGCAATTGAACTGTTTCTCTGGCTGATTATTCAGAACTTAAAACATTACTAGAAAACTCTAGCTTTCTTCCGAGAATGTTTCCAATATTTTCAAAAATCCTCGTCCGCAAAGGGTTAAAGTTGCTTCGGCTACAAAGGATTAATGTGTACCTTCTGTAGAGAAGCTAATTGCATTCCTTCGGTTCAAGTAAGGGTTTCCGAGTCAGGTGGGCTGAATGTATAATTCATGGCATACAGCAGTGCAATCCTATTGTACAATCCATTAAACTGTGGTCATCTGATTTGAACATGTGTGAAGTATCATATGCGTTAACCCTCCTGTCTGCATCGCAAACGTACCAACTTCAAAAGAGACGATGGGAGCTGGTGAGAGCTGACACGTTGACACGAATCGTACGAGTTCATCGGACGGAACCCATAATTTTAATTCATAACTTAAAATTGTTTTCGGTTAATTTGTGTAATCCAGTATACTGCTTGGATTTGAAACAATCATCATGGATTGAAAACTTTTCAATTCGCTTTATTAACCCTTAGCACTCCAAGCAATTTTAATTCCAAAATTGAAACATATTTTTGACCTAAAACAGTTCCATTGTACATGGTTTATTTCCTTTTTCGAATACAAAGACTTCATAAATGCAAACATAGCGATTGTTTGTCAATTTTGTTAATTGTCAAAAATTTGTCAATTTTTATTTCATTTCAGAAGGAATTCCAGCATGTCCTAAGAAAATATTTAGTTGCAGTGGCTCGCGAAAGCATTTGGGCATTCTTTGAATCTAAATAACTTTTTAAAAGTTGAACCAAACGAGACTCGACTTTTCTGGAGTAATTAAAAGCATTGATTTACTAAATGATATGTAAAAATAATTTCTAAATAGTTCTAATTGGTAGAAATTACATGAACAAGTAAAACAGACATTTTTAAAAATGTACGGTTGCCTATTATTTTATTAGGCGACGAAATTCGATCTTTTTCATTCCCACTCCGACTTTTTCATACTTCCACACTTTCTCCGGCACACTTTACAACCAATCATAATAAATAATAAAAAAAAACACTCCTACAACTCCAAATACCGAGCTTTCTTTATAGATTGCACGACCATGACAAATCAGAACAAATCCGATATTTGGTAGTATCACTAATACGTGACGACATACAGTGAATCACTTTAATATTCGGATACTATACAATTTTCACTTTTCCGCATTGTAATGTTGTTCACGATGAAGAAAAAAAAATTAATTCTAAATTACATTACTGTGTAGGGTCTAGTTAATAAAAGCATAAATTTTATTTATATAATTACTAACGTTTACTAAATATTTTATTTAAAACGAAACAATGTCTAGTTTTAACGTGACAATAATATACAGACACCTCGGAGTGTAACAATTTGCGTAAGCTAGTGTGATATTTAATGCGATTGTGATGTATGTTTACAAACATTACAGTCTGTGTAAACTGTTTCGAGCCTCAGAAAATCAGTTGTGTTTAGATATTCACTAAGTTCATTGGTAATAATCGGACGTAAGAGAAACACTTCATGCAACGTATGCCAACTTGTCATTTTTTACAATGCAAAAGGTGAATCGTAAAGGAAAATTGCAGCAATGCTTAAAATTAATAAAACTACAGTGGGAGATATTATTAAAAGATTTAAGTATGAAGACCGAATACAATCTATTCCGCAAAAAGGTCAACCAAAAATTTTGGACACGCGAGATAAAAGAAAAATTATACGAAAAATAAAGAAAGATTCTACATTAAGTGCACCAAAATTAGCTGCCGAATTATTAGAAGAGACTGAAAAGAAAGTGCACCCCCAAACAATACGCAAAGCATTAAAAGAATGTGGTTATAATGGACGAGTTGCTCGGAAAAAACCGTATGTGAATGAAACTAATAGAAAGAAAAGATTAAACTTTGCGAGAGAATTTGTTTTAAAAGAAGATACGTGGTGGAATGACGTTATTTTCTGTGATGAGAGTAAATTCAACATTTTTGGATCGGGTGGGCGAAGAATGGTGTGGCGAAAAAAAAATGAAGAATTCAAAATTAAAAATACGAAGCCGACTATAAAGCACGGAAATGGAAATGTGCTTGTATGGGGATGTATCTCAACATTTGGAACGGGTGAATTAATTTTCATTGGTAACATAATGGACAAAAATATATAGCTGAACATTTTAAAAAATAATTTACGTAAAAGTGCAATAAAAATGGAGATTCAGAATACGTTTAAGTATTATGAAGATAATGACCCCAAGCATAAGGCACGTATCGTACAGGAATATTTGCTGTATAATTGTCCAAAATTATTACAACCACCACCTCAGTCCATAGATCTGAATCCTATAGAGAATTTATGGGCTGAACTAGACCGACGAATTAGGACAACTGCAATAACATCTAAAGAAATGTTAAAAGAACGATTGAAAAAGGAATGGAATAATATTAGTACAGAATATTTGAAAAAAATAATTTGCAATATGCCTCAACTATTAAAAGAGGTCATTTGTCAAGAAGGATATCCTACACTATATTGAATTACTTTTCGTTTGTAAAAATTAGTACAAAAACTATCAGTTTTTAAAAGTGTCCGAATATTATTTTAAAGTTAAAATCAGACATTGTTTTGTTCAAAATAGAATATTTAATAAACTCTAGTAATTATATAAATAAAATTTATACTTTTATTAACTAGACATTATGTACGAATGTAATTTAGAATTAATTTCTTTCTCCTTCATCGTGAACAAAATTACAGTGCGACAAAGTAAAAATTTTATAGTGTCCGAACATTAAAGTTACTCACTGTAGCTGAGCCTGTCTTACCGTTCGCAACTGTTAAATAAACGAGTTTGTTTCTCTGGAGTTTGATCTTTACAACCATTCTCCGTAAATTCCGGTCGAATCCAAGTCATTAATCGAATGTGAGCGATTGGCCACTAGAAAGCCTTAAATGAAAAAATTTTATTTTAAGTTTTGTTCTTATATTTTCATAAGGAACCTTTTTTTGCTCGCTTGTACATGTTATTCGACCGCACCCTGTATACCGATACGTACCCCTGATAGTAGATCCAATTTTATATTACAAAAATGTGAGCGCGTATAAACATGATTTGCCTATCGGGTGGCGCGTCGCCACGCGGCCGCGCAGGGATTGGTGTTTTCCAGAAGACGGGAAAAAGGGAAAAAGGTTAGCAAGGTCGTGTCCCTTTGGCACACGCGTCGCTGCGCATACACACGGGGGGCCCACCATATGAATCTCTATGGAGTGGTAACACGTGTACGGGCGCGTCCTACACGCGAGTCCGACACACGAATCGCGAATTCGGCCCCTCCAATCCGCTAAATTCGCCGGGGCAGGAGAACGTCGATGGCGACGGTAGCAGCAGGGTGGTAGCTGATGGTGGTAGTAGGTGGGTGATGGCGGCGAGGGTGGTGGTAGTCGATGTATCAACCCCACTCACTCGGGGATTAGCCTTCGAGATCGCTGACTGCTGAAATGTTCACAGATCGGTTTACCGTTTAGCAGGATAGAGAGTGTGAGCCCCGTGATCCATGGCCCGTGTGAGCACCGACGACCCCCGCGCGCACACGATCGTCACATGTGCACGCTCCCAAACGCGTATACACACAGTGAAACATCGTTGACGACCCCGTACGCTTACACGTTCACGTTCTCTGGACTATATGGTATTTGTCACTTGTGTACTCGCTTCCTTATCCGCTTGGTTTTTTGCTGTCCGCCGTTTCGCTATTTCGAGTTCCCCACGAGCTCCTCGCGAACTGTTTTCCGCTCGCCCGTTCTCCACCGGCTTAACTCGATCGGTTTTTCTCGGGCTCCGTTGCACGCGGAATCCCCGTTACCGCTCGAATAAAACTAATTTATTAGTTTAATTAGCTTATCCCAAATGGACTTCGGTGGAAACAATTTTTTTGAACCGGTCTCTGCGACCGGGAGACCTCACTTCGGAAATACACCCGAAACACGGTTAATTCGTTCTGAGTTGTATCGAGACCATGTCAACCAATTGTTATATAATATTCTTCACGTCTATAACGACCAGAATCATTTCTTATCCTCGATAACTTTGTACAAATCGTTCCAAAACCTTCTCGAAAGGAATGATTCTTAAGGCACTTTAACACTAACAGGTATGTAAATACGAGACCGGAATTTTTCTGTAGAAACTACACGTTTATTGCGTGGCGGTTGTACCTCCTGCGCTCACCGACAGAGG
>CM052082.1:3375987-3422189 GCA_028453745.1 Agapostemon virescens | reverse complement strand
CAATTCTACTTGGATTCGAAATCACTGATTATAGTACTTGAACTACGTTCAAATTATTATAGACAGTTGTAGGTGTAGTAAGATATTTACTACAGCTTAATTTAAAGAATTTCAAATTCCACAACCCCCAATTAAATCTTCATCGAGCTTCTTTATACTTTTTCTTTCTCTCTCTTTTTATTAAATCCTGGGGTGGCCGTCGATAGAACCCTCGAAGATCAAATTCTTACATTAAGAGATTATTTTTTCATTACACTGCGAAAAGTATTATAATTATCGTTCATTTGTAAGTGATCCCTTAACTTCAAACATATTTCAAGTCATTCACCGTAAATTGCAGTTTGCAATTGCAGTATGTTTAAAATTCTCTCGTTAATACGATTACAAACACGTAGAAATACAACCAGGATAAATCACATTATTCTCAATACTTGTGTTTCTAAACATCGTTTCAAATGAAAAAATCAGTACAGAAACATTTTCTATAAACAATAATAAAAAGTACATATATATGAATGTGCTAAAATTGGATACTATTTTCATAAAAAATTCATTCAGACACAAAGATAATATGTGTATGTCATCGCTAATGTTTAGCAGTACAACATGTACGTGGTCCGAGGAAGCCGAAACCTCATTCAGTGATTTCTGAAAAACAACAATCGCCGATTGAAAACGACGATCGATTAAGGACTGGTCCTGGATCCGGTTACGTTCTACTGCCTCCCAGGTACGTATGACATCTCTGTTAATAAACGAGTTGTAAAAACGTATATATTGTACATTATTTATAATAATTTTATTAATATTAATTCCATCGTGAACGATGAAATTTCATTCGAATTCGGTCAGTGTTTTGAAGGCATCATCTAGTTTCGTAGCTTCTGATAAATGCAACTTAAAATTAATAGTTGAATCATTACACTGATTTGATCGAAATAATCGCTGGTACATAATGATTTCTTCCTGTAAGAAATTATTATTATTGTTGTTGTTGTTATTAACCCTTTGCACTCGAGTGACGACTCTGAGGCGCCATGAAAAATTGACACACTATCACTTAAAATAATTTTAACATCGTTATCTCTATATCTAAGAAATTAATAAAAATTGAAATGTTGTAAGGACGAATAACAGCCAAAAAACCCTATATACATAAATTGAAATAATTCATGTCGAATGAAAATTTCCTAAGTCAGAAGATATGCTCTGGTTTTCTAGTTAAAATAGCTTCGAGTGCAAAGGGTTAATACATATCAATATTTTAAAGTAAATAATCCCTGATACAAAAGGTACAAATATTAAATATTTAATACAAATAATAAATATAAATTAAATATTAAATATATTTATTCTATCGTCAGCATCTATTAAAACTTCATACAATTCTTATTGTAACGTGTACGTCATTAAAGAAGTACATCCGAAAATTTCTGAAGAAAACATTTTTATAACTTGAATAATTGCGAAAGAAAACTAAGGACCAGTCAAAATGACTGGTTTGGTAGTTTAAAACGATAATCGCTAAATAGTTGGCTTTCGAAAATGATCCGGTTCGGGCCGGAAAATGTTGAACACGCTGTAGCCTACGGGAAATCAATGAAAACGTAATGACCGTAGAAGGTTAAGGTGCAACCAAAGGATCATGCCTTACCCACGACCAGTGGGGCTGGTACAGAAACCACCGGAAGACTCTCAATCCCCTGTATCGCTGGCTCTGTCGCATTCTCCTTCGGCCACGACCCTCTATTCGGCGTCCCCGAACGTCACCCTGCCGCCACAACCGCCCCTTCTTCAGATACTAATGTCCGCCGAGAAGTGTCAGGTAAGTAATTCAGCTCAATTTGCTCGGCCTCTGTATCTCCCCCTCTGCAAACTTTATAACCGAGTAAATCCTTCCTCTCTTTCGTACAATGGACTGATACTGACGAATCCTCGAGGCCACTACCACTTCGTCGAATTCCGTTTTCACTCGAGACGCGTCTTTCCCAGGTCTTCGAACCAGGGACCCCAACCGTTACCATACGATCTCGATTATCCGAACTAAATGCATTCAGGATAATCGAATAATCACAACCATGCGTTGCAATTTCATTTCTTATGAAAAATAATGTACCAGGTATGTAAATACGTAACCAGAATTTTTCTATAGAAAATGTACGTTTATTGTATAAAAATTATAGAAAATATTTTATTCGTTAACTACACTCCCAGACAAAAAGATAGCACACAGGTGCTATCTTTAATTTCTCGTGTTAAGATTATGCTAGCCTGGAAGATCCGAGTTATATGTAAAACGTACCTTCTACGAATATGTAAACACAACATAGAGTGACTTTACTTCATTGAGGTCTCTTAGTTGGAAGAAAAACACATAATCCGACGTAGACAAAATAATAGCACACTTGGACTATGTTTACATATTCTTCAGTGTTTCGTGAACTTGTACGGAGTTATTACGTTCAATTTCTGTCTAGAGGTTTGTTATTTCGCTATCCTCATAATGGGTCGTGGCAAAAAGCTTAGTGAAAGCGAAATTAGTACAATTTTAGCTCTGCGAAAACAAAAGTTGTCTATTACTCAAATTGCAAAAGAAGTTAGTCGCAGTCGAAAAGTTATATATAATTTGCTGAAAGATACAAGTGCACCCGGAAAGAAGAAAAGTACAGGAAGGCCAGCAGCATTATCCGAACGCGACACACGGGCAATAATACGTGCTGTTTCCAATTCTTGTGCTACTGCGAGAGAGGTTGCTAAGAAAGCTGGAGTGGAAACAAATGTACAAAATGTTCGTCGTGTACTCCAAATTAGCAACATTGTAAATCGGACCAGATTAATGGCAAAACCATCACTAAACGCAAGACATAAGGAGGCACGTTTGTTATTTGCAAAAGCACATGTATTAGGTCAATCGGAAAGTTCTGTCCATCTAGCGTCGAGTAGCCGTAGCTCGAATTGTGGGTAACTATAACCTCTAAAGTAAGGCTAACTTTTTAGTTTGAACATCTGTTAATAAAACTCAGTACACAACAATTTACGCTTGCATCAATAACTTCGTTTTTTTCTACATTGAAGATGTCGGAATTTGAGCCGAATAAGCGTCATTTGCGCGAAGTGTTAGTCTTTTGTTTCAATTGGAAGAAAACGGCAGCTGAAGCTCATCGAATGATTGTAGACGTTTATGGCGATAATGCTGTTTCCGATAAAACATGTAGAGAGTGGTTTCGACGTTTTAAAAATGGTGATTTTTCTTTGGAGGACAAAGAGCGTTCTGTGCGGCCACGAGTATTCGAAGACGAAGAATTGCAGACGTTGGTGGATGAAGATCCATGTCAAATGCAAAAACAAATTGCAGAAGCGTTAAATTGTGCTCAATCTGTCATTTCCGACCGTTTAAAAGCCTTAGGGTAGGTCTACAAGGAAGGAAAGTGGGTCCCATATGAACTCAAGCCAAGAGACATTGAAAGGCGGAAAACCATCTGCGAAATTTTGCTTGCTAGGCAACAAAGAAAGGGGTTTCTCCATTGTCTCATCACTGGGGATGAAAAATGGATTTATTTTGACAATCCTAAACGTCGAAAAACCATTTGTGATCCTGGCCAACCCTCAACATCAACGCCAAAGCGGAATATCCACGGAAAAAAGGCTTTACTCTGCATTTGGTGGGATCAGGAAGGTGTGGTATACTATGAACTGGTAAAAACTGGTCAAACAGTCACAGGAGATCTCTACCGACAACAAATTATCCGTTTGAGTCGAGCATTGCACGAAAAACGATCACAATATGAAATGAGACAGCGTAAGGTGATTTTACTGCATGACAATGCTCGGCCTCGCGTCTCAAAAATTGTCAAGGAAACGATAGAAGCACTTCTCTGGGAAGTGCTACCACATGCGGCTTATTCACCAGACTGTGCCCCATCTGACTACCACTTGTTTCGGTCGATGGCACACGCACTTGCTGAAGAACGATTTAATTCGTACGAAGATCTCGAAAAATGGATCTCTGCCTGGATAACCTCCAAAGATGAATCATTCTTTCGACGCGGAATTCGCTTGTTGCCCGAAAGATGGGAAAAAGTCATCGCTAACGATGGACAATATTTTGATTAACGTACTTTTTCATTTTCTTTCATGAATAAAGCTATACTTTTTGTAAAAAAACGGACGGAACTTTCCGATTTACCTAATACATTGGAAAAAGACTTGGACAAACGTGATTTTTACGGGTGAAAAGAGGTTCAACCTTGATGGCCCAGACGGATGTACGTATTATTATCGTGATGTTCGTAGACAACCACTAACAAAAATTCGTCGTCAAATGCTTGGAGGTGGAGTAATGTCTGGGCTGGTATCGGATATAAAGGGAAAACAGAAATTAAGTTTATTCAGGGCACAAGAGTAGCATGCGTTATCTCGAGCTAATAAAAAATCAAATTTATACATATGAAGAACGCATTGCTGTTACACCATATACATTCCAGCAAGGTAATGCTGCAGTGCATACTGCTAAAATTGTTAAGGACTATTTTTTAAAAGAGAATATTTCCACTCTTCAATGGCCGGCGTGCTCACCTGACCTTAATATCATAGAAAATTGCTGGGCAATGCTTTCGCAAGCAGTATATGCTGAAGATCGACAATTTTCAAACATAAATGAATTAAAAACTTGCATTGTGAGCGAATGGAACAATTTAGCACAAATAAAAATTAAACAACTATATAAGTCTATACCTAAAAGGATGGTGGAACTCATAGAAAACAAAGGAAGTCCTACACATTATTAGAAAAATATAGTTTCGTACACATATTATTATAAGAAATATGTATACTTTTGTTATATGAAACAAGTAGTAGTGTTATATGAAATATATATCTTTATTTTTTAAGTGTGCTATCATTTTGTCTGCGTCGGATTATGTGTTTCTCTTCCAACTAAGAGAACTCGATGAAGTAAAGTCACTCTATGTTATGTTTACATATTCGTAGAAAGTACGTTTTACATATAACTCAGAGTTTCCACGCTAGCATAATCTTAACACGAAAAATTAAAGATAGCACGAGTGTGCTATCTTTTTGTCTGGATGTGTATTCATTTTTTCATCTCTCTGACAATTTGTGGATGCCACGCCAAAGAAACTGTTCCTCCTTTGAAACAAACCCGCTAGAACAGGGTCCGCTAGATAACCTTACTGAAGAATCCCTCTAACGGACCCAGGACGAAACGCTCTCCCTTCCTTTTCTCCTTTTTCTTTCTCTCTTTCCACTCCATTTTCAGCATCCGCCAAAATTGTACAAGAATGATACAAAATATTTTATTCCAAGTATTGCCCATCGGTAGCTATACATTGTTCCCAACTGTCTGACAATTTGTGGATGCCACGCCAAAGAAACTGTTCCTCTTTTGAGGCAAACCAGTCATCGATCCATTTTCGTATACATATTTTCGTAAGATGCGAAGCGCTGCTCAGCAAATGCGTGTCCCAATGATGCGAATAAATGATAATCGGATGGAGCCAAATTTGTGAAAGAATTTCTGAATGAAACGCTAGAGAATCGTTTCCTCGACCGGTTTTGTGCGATGGTGCATTGTCATGAAAGAGAATCACTTTGTCTTGTCTTTTTTGATATTCCGATCGTTTTTCATGCAAAGCTTCATTCAAATCAATCGTCTGTTTTCGGTGTGTACCAGAAAAGCAATGCTGTCCGCAATTCGGAATTTCCAGGCAGAAAATTCGTCATGTTCAACGCTATTAAAAACTTGCTGTTGTATGAAACTTGTATAGTTGTGAGTTGAAAATCTTTAACAGACGTGAAAATAAGAAAATGACGTAAATGAGGCGGTTTGACGGTAACTACATGATAGCTAGATTCCGGTCTTATATTTACATACCTGATATGTGACACGCATTACTTACATTTATTTTAATTATCTTTGCTTTACCAAAAGTAAATTTGTGTTTTCATTTACAGTTTGCCGACAACACAGTTTGGCAAAATGCAATCAAGGTAATTACTGTATGTAGACTATTGTTACTGACTAAACAATCTTACTATTTCGATTATTTATTATTATTATTACGGTATCACTAATGTATGTGTAATTATTTAAAAAATCTTAAATCTTTATAATAATTTGTAATGATCGGATAAACGAGTACAAAATTATTCGATCTCAAACAACAATAAGTTCTTGTATTTTTATGTAAAACAAAGAACATAAACATGTTATTGTTCTATACAAACTCATAAAAAGTTACCAATCTGTAGTTTTAGTATTGATAATTTTATTTTTTAATAATTCTTATTTCATGTCTTGATTTTTACGATATAAAGATTCAAACACAGATTTATAAATTTGATGTAATATGTTAGAATAGCATATACAAAAATTACATTTTTCTATAAAATCATAAGAACCCTCCAGACCAAATAAATGTAGAAATTAAAAAACGTCAAAGGGTTCAGTGGGTGTGTGCACAAAATCTTTACTTTTTCTAAAAATCTAAAATCCAACAGTAACATTTTAATAAAAGTATTAAATTGTTCTACATATTTCTCTCCTGCATAAAGTATTTTTACTGGCCCTTTTGTTAAGGAACTTGCATGGAACGCGCGGCTGCAACCTGAATCAGAATATTCCCTAGAACAAACAGAAGTCAGTCAGAATTCATCAGGGACTTTGCAAACTATTCCACCCATTCGAGAGCCATTACAGGTAACAGCTACATCAACATTATCCCGTTCAAAGTAGCTAAGAAGGTTGTTGTTAAAACATAAACAACAGAGCTATCATTAAACATTGCGACAGTATTTCAATTTTCTAAAAACTACATGACATTCTTATGCTTGTTGCCGTTACACTTAAGAGAGAAAATGATTTTAGAACTGATGCGAACATAGAAGATAGTAATTAGAAATTTCAGTTCTTTGTCATAATTATTTAAAATGTTGATTCTTTCCATTTTATTAAAGACAGCTGTTATTTATTATTTCACAGCATTGGTAGCAGCATTATTTTTATGCACGTTAGAATGAACCAAACCAATTAAAAAAAAAACATACAGATGGAAACATTCTCGATTATCCCTGAATAAAGATTTTCGCACTAAGATTTTAGGTTGTTGCGGTTGTCAAAAACTGTACAGCACATAAAAGGACGAAATAACAGTAATTTTGCAATTTTGCATTTTTTGTGAAAACTGTGTGGTTTTCTTCAATGGTCTTAATGTTTCTGAAAATCGGTCATGAATTTTTGCAATCAATGTAATGGATCTTCGTAACAGTTAGTCAAAATCAAAGTGATTCATATTTGTTTCGAACAGAACGTTTACATAATAACGTTGAATAGGTATTGTTGGAATTGTTTGAAATTTTGATTTAATATTTCAGGAAACAACTGCTCGTCTGCTGTTCATGGCTGTGAGATGGGTTCACTCTCTTCCACCTGTTCAAGCACTTTCAAAAAATGATCAGCTACTTCTACTAGAAGCTTCATGGACGCAACTATTCCTTCTTCATCTGGCACAATGGTTCATATCCTGTAATATTACAGGATTGCTAGAAGATGAACAAATACGAGAAAGACTATCGAAAGACGAAGCTACAACGAATCAAGACTTAATTACAATTCAGGTGACCGATAGCACTAATCAACGCATGAATTTCTGTTCGGATTCGCCAATCTTCGTTAAGCCTCTCTAAAAAATCTTCGTGTGCTGAACATAGATCTGTGTAATTGTTTTAATTCTCATATATTCGTTTCGAAAAATGAATTTTCATGAAAATAAAAGTACAACTTTTCATCCTTGAAGATATTTTGCACTTCAAATTGTTCAGCTTTCCGTAAACAAATCATAGAATCATCTTATGAAGCCATAATCGATCTCTTTATATCCTGCACGTGTTTAGCAATTTTTTAATTTATAACGTACATCGCAAAGTTATGGCAATTAACATCTTCCTAAGATCTGCGTCGCTTAGTAATAATTAGACTGCGAAACATAAGAAACGTAAGATAAATGAAAATGGATTTGTCTTTTTGATCATTTCAATGAGTCGAAAATATTGTAATGACACTCTAAATCGGCAGTCTATTAATAATTACATTGAATCACTTTAATATTCGGACACTATACAATTTTCACTTTGCCGCATTGTAATTTTGTTCACGATGAAGAAAAAAAAATTAATTCTAAATTACATTACTGTATAGGGTCTAGTTAATAAAAGCATAATTTTTATTTATATAATTACTAACGTTTACTAAGTATTCCATTTTAAACGAAACAATGTCTAGTTTTAACGTGACAATAATATTCGAACACCTCGGAATGTAACAATTTGCGTGAGCTAGTGTGATATTTAATGCGATTGTGATGTATGTTTACAAACATTACAGTCTGCGTAAACTACCTCGAGCCTCAGAAAATCAGTTGTGTTTAGATATTCACCAAGTTCATCGGTAATAATCGGACGTAAGAGAAACACTTCATACAACGTACGCCAACTTGTCATTTTTTACAATGCAAAAGGTGAATCGTAAAGGAAAATTGCAGCAATGCTTAAAATTAATAAAACTACAGTGGGAGATATTATTAAAAGATTTAAGTATGAAGACCGAATACAATCTATTCCGCAAAGAGGCCAACAAAAATTTTGGACACGAGATAAAAACAAAATTATAAGAAAAATCAAGAAAGATCCTACATTAAGTGCACCAAAATTAGCTGCCGAATTATTCGAAGAGACTGGAAAGAAAGTGCACCCCCAAACAATACGCAGAGCATTAAAAGAATGTGGTTATAATGGACGAGTTGCTCGAAAAAAACCGTATGCGAATGAAACTAATAGGAAGAAAAGATTAAACTTTGCGAGAGAATTTGTTTTAAAAGAAGATACGTGGTGGAATGACGTTATTTTTAGTGATGAGAGTAAATTCAACATTTGTGGATCGGGTGGGCGAAGAATGGTGTGGCGAAAGAAAAATGAAGAATTCAAAATTCAAAATACGAAGCCGACTATAAAGCACGGAGGTGGAAATGTACTTGTATGGGGATGTATCTCAACATTTGGAACGGGTGAATTATTTTTATTGATAACATAATGGACAAAAATGTATACCTGAACATTTTAAAAAATAATTTACGTAAAAGTGCTATAAAAATGGAGATTCAAAATACGTTTAAGTATTATCAAGATAATGACCCCAAGCATAAGGCACGTATCGTACAGGAATATTTGCTGTATAATTGTCCAAAATTATTACAACCACCTCACCACCTCAGTCCCCAGATCTGAATCCTATACATAGAGAATTTATGGGCTGAACTAGACCGACGAATTAGAACAACTGCAATAACATCTAAAGAAATGTTAAAAGAACGACCGAAAGAGGAATGGAATAATATTAGTACAGAATATTTGAAAAAAATAATTTGCAATATGCCTCAACTATTAAAAGTGGTCATTCGTCAAGAAGGATATCCTACACTATATTGAATTACTTTTCGTTTGTAAGAATTAGTACAAAAAGTATCAGTTTTTAAAAGTGTCCGAATATTATTGTAAAGTTAAAATCAGACATTGTTTTGTTCAAAATAAAATATTTAATAAACACTAGTAATTATATAAATAAAATTTATACTTTTATTAAATAGACATTATGTAGGAATGTAATTTAGAATTAATTTTTTTTTCGTTCATCGTGAACAAAATTAGAATGCGACAAAGTAAAAATTTTATAGTGTCCGAACATTAAAGTTACTCACTGTATGTAAAGGATCGTTCAGGGCTTTAGTGTAACATGCAAAAATTTAGGTGCAGTGCATCGCTGACTCTAACATATATTATGTATAATTACAGTCCATAATATTCCGCTTCAGACAACTCGCACCAGATGTTGGAGAATGTGGATGTATGAAGGCAGTGGCACTATTTACACCAGGTGATGTTTCATAAAATATTGATTAATTGTTTGACTGTAATTTGTATGGTTAATGTGTTGCGTTATTATTGCTCAAGGTTTACCTTGACAATGTGAGATACAAGAAAAAAATGATAATTGAATAAACTGTATTATTCATTGTAAAAAATATACCCACGAATAATGTCCGACGTACTTCATTGGAATGAAAGAAGAAAAATAGATATATTAGGAAAAGAATAATAAAAAACTATTTTTATATGAAACAATCTTAATATTCAATGGTAACAAGATTGCAGATTTTTATAAAATATAAAAATTGTTTGTATTAATTGCAAAATGCAAGAGCTAGGTAGACATTTATTTCTATTCTTAATAATTTTGATCGATTGAAGATAATACGACACTGTAATTGAATGCTTTAAATATTTGGTAAATGTTAATGAAAGAGAATTCAGCTCCAAGGCCCTTGACATTAACGTATGTAGGTCAAGACCAATATTCTGAATAATTTTTCTCTATAGAAATATTTCTGTTATTTTGCAGTCAATCTATTCATAGATGCATAGAATCATAAAATGCAAAAACAACGATAATTTAGTTTCTTTTATTAACCCTTTACACTCGAATCGCGACTCTGAGGCGGCAATAAAAATTTCCACACCAATGTTTAAAACAATTTTTACATAGCTATGCTTGTATCCGAGAAATTCGTAAAAATGTAACTGTTTCAGTAATAGTAAAAACACTTATATGCACAAGATCGAAATAAATCACGTGGAATAAAAATATCCTAGGTCAGAAGAAATGCTTAGGTTTTCGAGTTGAAGCAGCTTCGAGTGAAAAGGGTTAATTCTGAAATAACGGAAATCGTATTATGTCGCAGAGACGGAGGGCTTACAAGCGGTGGAATCTATTAAGATGCTACAAGACCAGGCTCAATGCATCCTGGGAGATTACACGTCGTCTCGATATCTGCAACAATCTAGCAGATGCGGGGCGTTAATGTATCTGGTTGGCTACCTGAAATCCGTCAGCTCAAAAACGGTGGAGCGATTGTTCTTTCGCGAAACCATAGGTGAGATTCCCATCTCCCGTTTGTTGGACAACATGTGTCAAATGTTGAATCCCAAGAACTGATGTTCTCGAGCGACCGACCGATAACTTATCGCGAAATTACGCACGGTTTTCAAAACTCTTCCAATTCTTCGAGTTGAGCATTTGTATATCAGCGTTACAGAACGAGAAAAGTTTTTGAAATCCGTAGCAGAAGACTGTAAACTATAGGTGTACGGCGAATTACAAATCTCTTCGTGACCGATAGATTTTACATAGCTCTTGCGATTTCTTTAGAAGCTTCGAGGATAAGTTGGAGTAGGAATTGTAGACTAGGACTGAGACTACTTGAACAAATTGATATTCAAACGTTTCGTAAACGATCCGTAATTGCAATTGTTCGAATCGAAGGAGCGTCGATCAGAAACATTATTTCGTTGCTTGAACATAGTAGAATCACGATAAATGCGAAAACTTCGGGACCGAAATGTTACTTATATCGTGTACAGACACTATTCATTTATCTATAACCGCAAGCGTCGTACACAGAAAACTATCACGAGTGGAAAAAAAAACATTGACACCAGCATATCGATACAATACTAATCAGACAATGTTCTTGTTTTTAATCATTTTTCTATCAAACTTTTACTACCGTGTTAATGACATGTCTCCGATCGAAACGATAGTAAACAGCGCAATTTACATTGTATTTACTGGTGTAACCCTTAGCACTCCAATGGCTCCTCTACTATTCAAAACAACTATTACACAATCATATTTGCATTTAATAAATCGTTAAAAATTGAACTGTTGTAAGAAAGGAAGTGAACCATATATTGGGTTGTTCGGATAGTAATTTCGTTTTTTTTTTGTGAAAATGAAAGACAATTTTCATATAATGAAAATTTGCAGTGAACGGAACAAATAATAATCCGAAGGTGCCGGATCTGGAGAATATGGTGGGTGTGGCATTGTATCCCATTCAAGCTGTAAAAGCTTTTGGCGAGTGACCAAACTTGTATGAGGTCTCGCATTATCTTGGTGGAACACTACACCTTTTCTGTTGATTAATTCTGGCCTTTTCTGTTGAAGTGCATCATTCAGTTTGTCCAGCTGATGACAGTAGACTTCCGAATTAAATGTTGTGTTATCCGGTAAAAGCTCAAAAAAAAACGATTCCTTTAAAATCCCACCAGATAGACAGCATCACCTTTTTTTATGGATATTGGCTTTGGAAATGCTTTGAGCCGGTTCATCTTTTTTGCTCCATGATCTCTTGCGTTTGACATTGTTATATGCAACCCATTTTTCGTCCCCAGTAATGATGCGCTTCAAAAATAGATCATTTTCGTGACGTTTGAGGAGCGAATCACAGACGTCAACGCGACGACATAAATTTCTCTCCGTGAGAACATGGGGAACCCATATATCGAGCTTCGAGGTTAGACCCCTTTCAAGTGGTCATAAACAGTTGAATTTGATAAATTTAACCTCTCACCGATCTCACGTGTTGTTATTCGCCGGTTTGCATCAACTAATGCCTTTATCGTGTCTTTATCAGCTTCAACCGGCCTTCCAAAACGTGGTGCACCTTCGACATCAAAATTGCCGCATCGAAATTTTGCAAACCAGTTCTGGCACTGGCGTACTGTCAACACATCTTCTCCATACACATCGGTTAATTTCTTTCTGGCTTGAACAGCATTTTTACTTTTTCTATAGTAAAAAGGTAAAATATGACGAAAATGCTGCTTATTGCTCTCCATATTTAAAAGGGCACCAACCAAAAACTACTGCGTAGAATCAATTGGACTTTTTCATACACAAGCCTTGCTATATCAGCTCTCAAAACATATAAAGATTATGCGGCTTAAGTGTGAAGTTGGGTGCAAAAAAATACAATTAAATCCTCTGTCGGGAAAAAACGAAATTACTTTCCGATAAACCCAATACAATGTAATTATTCTACGTAAAAGAAATGTCTCGATTTTGGAATTAACATTGCTCCGCGTGCAAAGGGTTAATCCACGATGCGGTAGAATCATAAGTGTCCGTCAGTGGAGTATTAGTGTTTCATTAGTAAAATGTCATTTTCATGAGAAAATAATTCAAGAGAAAAATGTTTTATCATAGATTGAAGGTTTCGAACTTCAATTGGGAAGATCAATTTTACACAGATATCGTGTACATTTTCTTTAGATACATCGGGACATTACTGTACTTATTTTACAGTGATTAAATACCAATACGTACGAGGGGGTAATATACGATAGCTCTTCTACATGATATATGTATATATAACGAACTTTTTATTAAACGTATACTACGATTCCTATAAGAAAATATTCAGTCAAACCTCAAAATTGAATTTCTAAATAAATGATTCATACATTAGATAAAAGCATAGAGAAGCTAATGATATTTAAGTAAAATGTTTATTTAAAACGCTCTGTTGCATGCCAGAACATCAGAAATCTTTTTTTAATGTTTCGAACCCTGAAAATGACGATGGAGATTGCCAAATAATTACTTAATTTCTTTCTTAATACTTTCTTATATAGTACATTCAGGGACAAAATTCAACACTCTTGAAAAAATTATAACTTTTTAAAAATTGGACCCAACGACTTGAGTGTTTATAGATGTTAGCAGTTTGATGTTCATCAAGCTTACAAAGATAAAAGTAGATAAAATTTAAAATATACTATTGCTACGTTTAAGTAAATCGTACACAGGTACAAAATTTCATTAAAATTCACCGAAATTAAAATTGGTGAAATCGTTAGCCCAAAATTCAGATGCCCATGGGTTTTTTGTGCGACAATCAATTTCGATGAAACTTTGTGTAAGTACATATTTTACAGTAGCCATATTTCAAATTTTTATTATAGGCACAGATAAAAAAGTTAAAAACCGTGACTTACACGTTTCACTTTCAAAGTCGAGGCAAAAGGACATTAACCCTTTGCACTCGAAGCAATTCCATGCCAAAATCGAAACACTATGTTTATCTATAATAACTCCGTTGTACATAATTTATTTCCTTCCGTACATATGAAATTAATTATTATTACTCGTACTCAGGACATCCAAATTTTCATCGATTTCTGAACTGCAAATGTAGCGATGTAAAAGTTATTTAAATAATAGTATGGCAATTTTTCGTGGCGCCTCAGAGTCGCCACTCAAGTGCTAAGGGTTAATACTAATTAATATTCAAAAATCTTTTTGCACATTCTCTAATAAGTTAACCATTCCAACATCTCAAAGAATTAAAGTCGTTTAGTCTAATTCTAAAAAAGTTCTTAGTTTTTAAAGGGCACCCATTTAATTTTTCTCTATTTGTACGACGAACTTTATTATTGCATTCGCTGTTATCGTTAATGAAAACATTTTCCAAGTAAACAATAGACGCTTTATTTGATCGGACACTTTTTGCTAAGATCAATAGGTATTAGATACTATCGATAACTATTTAAATAAAAAAATATTCTCCTTTTTTTAAACAAATGAACGTAATATAATGTGGAATTTAAATAAAAAGATTTTTTTAAATTGTAAATACGATGTAAATTTTTTACGTGATAGTTTGGGAAAGAATTAAAAGTAGACCAAATGTTTTCACATGTAACAACAGTAATGCACAGTTGATGTTAATAGATCACAGACAAGTTCGATATTTTATTAGCCCGAATATTTGAATAATCATATAGGTGGAATATCAGCAAGTAGTCTCAGCCCTGAATTAGGCTGTTGAACATTTGTGTTTAGTTTAGTAAGACCGACGAAATATTTACAAGACATTCTTAGCGATATCATTTGCAATAGCGTGTTGTGTAAATTACTTTTTATATAATATTAGATGTTCCTCATAATTGACGACATAGATATAGATTTCAGAACGGTGGAGATTACGAGAATGGTAGACTGTAAAAAATAATTCGGTTGAACAAAGTTATTTAAAAGTAACATTTTCAAAGTATTTTATAACAATCTAAATAATCTACTGTTCAATTATTTTGTATTATTAGACAATACGATACATTCTTTACGAGCGTATCAAAGTAATGCATATCAGAATATTATTATATTTTTTTCCGACATTTTTCGTTTGTATAGACTGTTTTGTAAATTAATATGTTTCATGTACAAACTCACAATTCTACAAATAAAATATACTTTTTGTTGTTTTATTACCTATTTAGATTTACTTTCGAACGAGAAACATGTTTACAAATCATAACTATTTCGTCTTTAAACATATGCGCGTCTTTTTAATAAATTTTCTATTTAAACAAATGTTACGATCGATTACAGATCCCAAATTAAACGACATGTAGTAAAAACTACAATGTACGTTTTCTATAGTGTACTCGTTGTTGAATGCATAGAGATCCTTCGATTATTCAAATAAAACGAATGTTTAAGAAATCAACAAAATTTACTTGATTCGAATTAAAAGTTTAGATTGTCCTTTGGTTTTTCATACAGTTCTTCAACGTTCACAGACGTCGCAAAACAAAAGCATGAGTTGTGGCACTTATCTCACTGAAATTTCTTACGTTCTTATGGGTCCTACAAAATTATTTTCGAATCGCACGATTTTAACAAAATAAACAATGTAAGAACATTTGAATAATCGAGGTTTAGTAGTGCGATATTAATTAACTGTTCTTCCTTTAATTATATATTTTGTTTTCAATTAAACAACAGACAGATTTACCGATTCCGATGATTTTTAAATATGTTATAGAGGACGATATTCTGAACAACTTTTCCTTTTGAAAAAACTATTGCTACTATTATAATGAATTCTGTGAATTACATATACAATATATCCAGCAAGGAGTATATACAGAGTGGTTGGTAACTGGTGGTACAAGCGAAAAGGGGGTGATTCTACATGAAAAGATAAGTCGAAAATATAGAATAAAAATTTTTCATTTGAGACTTTGTTTTCGAGAAAATTGATTTTGAATTTTCGCAAAGTACGCGTGCACTTGATCATGTCTCGTTATAACGGATCTCACTGTAGATCGTTGTCTCGATGGGACACGTAAATTACGAAGTAATCACAAAGTTTATTATTACAAAAATTGCTGAAAATGTTGCCCATTCTGCCGAACACATACTTCTGCTCTTCTAATTAAATTTCTATGAACACTTTCTAACGTATTCGATTGTTTTAAAGTATGAAAGTTTTAAATTCAAAGTCGATTTTCTCGAAAACAAAGCCTCAAACGAAAAATTTTTATTCTATATTTTCGACTTATTTTTTCATGTAGAATCACCCCCTTTTCGCTTGTACCACCAGTTATCAACCACCCTGTATAACGTGTAAACTTTTTAGTTTCGATTAAATGTGGAACTAATTAAAGTTTCGAAGCAGACCAAACCCAGACCTTGCAAAAAACAAAATTCAATGTAGTAGTAACAATAGTTATTCCCCCAATATCTCGGTAACTAAGACTGACCGACGATTTTTAATTGTAATTCGAACGATTGTTAATTGTAATGTAAAACTCTAATTTATACTATGAATTTTGTTATGTGGCAACCTTTACTTACAACAAAGTTACATATACATATATAATATTGTATGTTCCTTTAATTAGGAATATCTGATTAAAGTTAGCCAATTTATGTTTGTACATAGATTCTAATGTTTATTGTAAAGAAGCAAGTTTTTAGAATATAAACACTGTGTTTTATATAATATTACCGAATAATATTATAATTTATACCTGCTGTGACGTAGTGAAAAAGTCACCGTCTAAATACTTGAGCGAATTAATGGAGGACTAATTTGAGGTTTAATTGGAAACGTTGCCGAATTGTCAGCACTTTCCCTAAGGAAAGTTACTAACAGGTGAAAATTCTGAAATAATATCAAATGTGATGATTTTTAGAAAGAGAGAGTGATACGTACATGAAGAGCGTGTTATGTTCGGTCTAGCTCCATAGTTCCGAAACCTACCTTCAGATGGAACGAACAGGTAAGATCCCATCAATTCACGGCAAGGGTTAACACGTCTTAAAATATGTAGATTATACAGGGTGCGGCACCTAAAACAGGTCACCTGAATAACTCGCTTGCTTTTGAAGATAGAAAAAAAAGGATCAGACCAAACTTACTTGATATCGAGGGGCTCGTAATCTGATGTCGTTAATTTTTTTATAGGTGGAGACGTCAAGGAGATATAAAGGTCAACTCTGTTTTTTTAAATGGAATGGTATGGTTTTTTATTTACAATCTGATAGTGTATTTCAAGACGAATACAATGACCCATTATGAAGGTCATTCAAGGTCACGCAAGGTCAATTGCAATAGAAAATAAAATGTCTCAAAGCACTCTTCGAACACTACGATGATTTACATGTAACATGTTATGTACGTATTCACTGCTACTTCAAGTGTTAAAAATGTCGACCTTGAACACTGAGGCCCTATTCGCAAAACTGTAAACGTTTTTGGAAGTCATTTTCACTTAATTGTTGATGTAGTGAAATGTGGAATGGGTGAAATTTGTTAACTTTAAGTATTCGCAAAATACTTCGTTGACTGATGCCACTCTCGCGTTCAAGTTGCCTCGTACCAACATGTGGATTTTGTATTACACTTGCTAAAATGTTTATCGTGTTTCCATCATCAGTTGCTTTTTTGGCTCGAGTGTGTTTTTTCTTATCCACATTTCCAGTTTTCGAAACTTTTTTATAATGTTCGTAAAGATAGAAAGTGAAGGTCTATTATTACGATCGGGAAATCTTTCACCATACACACGTACCGCTTCCCTCATAATTCTATGACATTCACCATAAATGATAACCATTTCCATTTTCTCTGCTATTGTGTAACGCATTCTTGAAAATTGAACACTTAGATTGAATATTTCGAAGTCGTACTCTAGTCGGTAGTCAAACTACTAATAACATTTCCGGATACAGGTAAGCATACAATGTGATGGTATGTTTATTTATGTTCTGCGACCCTTACCAATACTTAGAAGAGCAGTATGCCAACAACCAGAGAAGACACAAAAGTATTTGAAGAGTGCTTTGAGACATTTTATTTTCTATTGCAATTGACCTTGCGTGACCTTGAATGACCTTCATAATGGGTCATTGTATTCGTCTTGAAATACACTATCAGATTGTAAATAAAAAACCATACCATTCCATTTAAAAAAACAGAGTTGACCTTCATATCTCCTTGACGTCTCCACCTATAAAAAAATTAATGACATCAGATTACGAGCCCCTCGATATCAAGTAAGTTTGGTCTGATCCTTTTTTTTCTATCTTCAAAAGCAAGCGAGTTATTCAGGTGACCTGTTTTAGGTGCCGCACCCTGTATATACGTAGATAATCAAAATGGAAACTGATTATAGTCAAACTTTCTTTACATTTCTACTTATCAATATTTAATGTGTTGCTCCTAAGCCGATGTCGTGTAACGGCGGGAAGATGTCAAGATATCTTCCAATTTTCCCACTCTCGGTGCGCAAGGTCCCGTATAGGTGGCCCAATGAAGAGCGGTCCTTGAGAAGAATCGTAGAGCTGCCTTCATTTCTTCTCCACTCGTTTTCCCTACATGAATGATCTAATTTACTCGTAATATTCTCTAGGTACGTCTCAAAGGGATTACAACGTAAGGGGTCCTATTTATTCTGAAATTTATATACGCGCGGTACTATGACTACAGTAATTTGTAAGATGGCGCCGATCTCGATTAAGGCGACAACGTAGCACCATGGCGTAACGACATCTTTCCCTCAAACAAGGAACCATTATGCTGACATTTACCTTATAAAAAAATAACCATTATTTCTTCTCTACACTACCCCCGACTACTATTTTACTGGTGGAATTTAGAGATATTGGCTGGTTCCTTAATTAGTCTCGCCAAGTAGAATTTCATCGAGGATTTCCGTAGGAACTCTCTCTCTCTCTCTCTCTCTCGCTGTCCCTTTACCTATTCTAGCTATGGATTGCATATTTAATATATACCATATATTCAAAAAATATATACATATATAAATAAATATATATATACGCATTTATTAATTACATAATGCGTTTGAATTCCCCTCTATCTTTATTCGTTCGGTTGCGTACCACACGCGGCGCTATTGTAACTACATTGCATGATACGTAATACGTCATCTATTCGTACACGGCCATATTTACCCTACGCTGGTCACCCTGCTTACAGTGTTTGTAGGTGTATCGTAAAATACCTATGCAAAAAGTCTTCTTTGTGCATTATAACCTCACTCTGTGTTTGGCATGTTACATCTTGCTTGGTAGCCGGTGATGTATGTCTAATAAACATAAATATTTAAATATTAACAGGTAAAAAAAAGCCTTTTAAATGACGAATCATAAGGAGACTGAGTCGAATAAAATGGCGAATAACACTAGTATGAAGAATAGAACGGCACTCACAATAGGACAGAAAATAGAAATTTCAGAAAAGTTAGAATGCGGAGTATCTGTCAGAAATTTAGCTATCGAATACCAGATACATCCTACCACTGTACGTCGCATTCGACGAAATATAATGTCAGTGCATCATCTCGCGGAACAAGGAATGCAAATATGGAAACGAAAGAAATTACGAAAACCTGCGTTCGAAGACATAGAGAATCGTCTGTATGTGTGGTGGTTGGAACAGAAAACATTAGGAGATCCAATCACAGATTTATTATTACATAATAAAGCATTAGAGTTGAACGAAGAGTTCGGCGGACCCTCGACGTTCAAAGCAAGTGCGGGCTGGATAGCAAAATTCAAAAACCGTCATAACATACGGTTGTTGCATAAATTTGAAAAAGATGAAAATGCTGACATGACGGAAGAAGAACAAGTAGAAACGGAAGATGCGGAAGTGCTTGAAGAAAAAGAACAAGTCGAATATTATGAAGAAGACACCAGAAAAATAGAAATACAGCATGCGTTAGAAACTCTGTTGAAGTATGCGGAACAAGCACCACGGTTTATTAAATTGACAGTGTTAAATTTAAAAGACTTTTTCCTGAGAGAAGAAACCTAAAAAACAAAACATCATTACCGGATATACGAGAAAATGGGTTAGTCACCAATTTCAAAAAAGATAAGTTATATTATTTAAGTATGTATAATGTTCTGTTCCTCTTTTGATAGTAATCGTTAATATTTATCTGTTTACAGCATGAGACATTTTAAGGGAAGAAATTAATGCTATGAGTATTAAATGAGAATAATGGATTGGAGTTTTAAGATGCTTTAAAAATTGGTACGAACTTAAATGAACATAATTTAAAATATGTTTGTTATTAATAATAACTATAAATATTCTGTTATTATTTATTATCTAGTGCTTTTCTAGAACCAAAACACTCCAGGAAGGTGATCGTTAAGTTTGGAACATCATTTTTTACTTGTAAATCAGTAAGATACATACTACATGTAAATATTAAAATTATTATTTTTGTTAATATTGTACAGAATTTGTATATATATATATATATATATACATATATGATAATAATAAGTAACACTGTACATAATACAATTATTTGATACTGTTAATTTTATATTAGAAATTCCTTGTAAAAGTATTAAAATTATTTCCATGACAGAAAAGTGTTTGACATACGATACTCTTGATTGATGTAATTTTTAAAATAATTTTTATTTGAATATCTTACATATAAAAACTTCTAAATAATGAATTTTACAACACATGATTCATATTTACATTACAGATAAAAAATATGCATATGAGAATGTTTTTATCAACTTTTTATCTTGATAATGTTTATTTAAAAAAATACAAAACTAATGAGGATATGTTCATCATTTTATGCTAATAAACATTTTTCCAAGTTCAAATATAAAATACAATTAATTTATAGTTAAAAAATTATGATTTTTGTAGTTAAATTGTAACGATATTTTAAACATTTTATCAGAATTAGTAATCTTTTAAAATTCTTTCGAAAGTTGCAATTTAAACATCAATAATATAATTAGGATGTACTACAAGTAAGGGATCATCTTCTTCTTCATCTTTATCTCTGCTTCGAAGTTCAGTTGTGTGTAAAGGTATTATAATTTGATCCTAAAATAAAAAATTTAAACAATTAATTCAATATAATCTAAAAATCACTTTTAGTAAAAGATTTAATACGTACATGATACGTTAGTCTATCGATAATTTTTTCAATGAAATTTTTCCTTTCCAATAATTCTTCTTCTGAATCTATTTGGTCTTGTATTTGATCGAGATACCAAGCTACTAATTCTGTCTTTCTTAACCCACCTTTGTTATCATCTATAAAACGAAAGTATTATTTTTATTAGACTGAAAAGAATGTTGATAGGAGATAACTTAATGTTTAATGTACCTGTAGGGAATGTTTCAGCTCGAGTTTCTTCATTTCTCATATACAATATTAACATATTTGATAAACTTTTATATTCTTCAAAAGACATTGTTAACTTTTTCTTGTGTACCTCTTGTGTTTCTGAAGGCAATACACATACAAATAAAACTTTAATAGTATATAAAGTAAGAATAAATTCATTGTTACATCGATAGTTGTCACCAGAAAACGAAAGAAACTATTAAATTTCAAAAAAATATAAATAATATAAAATGAATTACGTGGTGTATTAGTTGTGTTATCATCAGTATTATCTATTGCGTTAAGAGCAGCCATAAGTGGAGGAGCATCGTCCATATTGACATCTGGATTTCCGTCTTCAGCTTCTAGATCTATATCTGGTTGTTCAACAGTAACGATACTTTTACTTAGCAAACGTTTCGCTTCTCTGACGTGCCTTGCAGTAACTTCGTCTGAGCATTCTAATTTAGCCATAGCTTCTGATAATCTAATAAGACTCTCTAGCTGCCGAACAGTAACTCTCCACTTGCCAGAACCACTACCAGTCTTTTGTCTAAGTGTTGTATAACTATCAATTAAGAAGTCCGCAGCTTCCTGTAAAATTTCAGCTAATTATATTCCTTTTTTAACATATAATCAGTTTATATTTGAAAAAATGTGTATATATATACCTGGTTTAATACAGGTTTAAAGTGTTTAGCAAAATTAATGTATCTCACAATTTCGGATTGTGAGTATTGAGCCTCGAAATCTTGCCAATTATCACAGTGCAAATCAATTATTCTTTTTGCAATCGCATTATCTACAATTTCATTGCATTCGTCGACTATTATAAAGAATAAATCAAATCTCGACATGATAGGAGCCGTTAATTGAACATTTTGCTGCAAAGATTTTTTTCTATCGTACCGACCACCAACGGGATTTGCTGCAGCTAATATTGACGTTCGAGCATTTAGAGTTGCTCTTACACCAGCCTAAAAATATATACCTATAATAACATGATTTAACATAAAACTGTCGTACAATTTACTATATTATAAAACCTTGGCTAATGAAATTGTCTGCTGCTCCATAGCTTCGTGTATAGCGACCTGATCTTTAGGATCCATCTTATCAAATTCATCTATACAACAAATACCTTGATCTGCAAGCATTAAAGCGCCTGCTTCTATGACAAAATCAGGAGATTCTTCATCTCTTACAACAGCAGCGGTTAAACCAGCTGCTGAAGATGCTTTTCCAGAAGTGTAAATTGCTCTTGGAGTAATTTCGGCTACACTCTTTAAGAATTGAGATTTTGCTGTACTAGGATCGCCAACAATGCAACAATTTATATCTCCTCGTAGTGAAGTGCCTTCTAATGTTGTTTTCCCAACTCCACCAAAAAGCATTAGAGTAATCCCTTTTTTGACTTCGTCATTACCATGTACCGAGGAAAATAAACTATTAACGAGATTCTGATAAAGATTTTTATCGCGACTCATTTCATATATACGATTCCATTCTGCTTCGGTCATTCGTTTCTTCATCATTTCTTGCGATATTTCTTCCATGTTTGTTTCTGTTCCACCAAACTAAATAATATTACTATGTATTAAGTCTATGCATTTGAAAGGTTCACTTTCGAAATGTTATGAAATGTTTTAATTAAAAAATAATATTATAATGTATATGGTTGCTGTAAAGAGTAAGTTTAGAAAGCTCATTTTGAAAACTTTGGAAAATATAAATAATTTTCTTTTAATTTAATTAACTTTCAAAAACAAAAATTCAATTTTTACCATACTATAATAAAAAGACTCATCATTTGTTAACAGAATATGATGATTGCAATGGTACTTTACGTAACAACTTAATGTTAAGCAATATTTGTAAAGGCGTATTATTATACATGTATACAAATTTTGTTCATACCCTAAAACTTGTTGGTGTAACACTACAAGCCAGAAATGCAGTTTTATATGTTAATTCTCTAGTTCCCAATGCTTTCAAACCTGTTACACCTTCTCCTTGTTCAGAAGGTTTTTGACGCCTTGAACTAACATCTGCTCTTACACCTGGGAGGGAAAGAACTCCAACATCTGGGACAACTATCATAGTGCCTGTGAAGTCATACCTAAAGAAAAAAGAATATAAAAAAGAAACGACCTTCATGAAATTTCAAATACAATGTAATTATTTTTAATAAAATACCTATCTCCTGCTTGTATAGTTTCCACTGTTTCAGATCTTAAAATGACTTCAAGCGAGCGTGGAATACAACCCTTAGGTAATTCAGCTTGAGTTTCCTGTACTCTAATTTTTTGAAAATCTACAAATGATGAATTATCTACATCTAGCATAAAACGTCGCCTGTTACTGCAAACTGGGTTGTGACAAATTGTTGGATTTGTGAACTGTAACACATTGTTTCTATTATAGTAACGTAACAGCAGAAATATTAAAATAAAACAAATAATATTATACCTTGAACTGTTGTTCTACATTTTTTATAATTGAATTGCAGTCTATACAAACAAATGTACCAAGTATTAATTCAGGATGAACAGGATGCGTTCGTATTACTTGTCCAGAAATACGTATCAATGTGCCTAATTTTGAAGCATTTAATTCCCTTAATTTTTGTCTCGTTGGTACTTCTATAAAACTTACATAACATTCCTTTTCTTTTCTTAATTCTGTTACATCTTTGACAAAATTGTATACTGCTTGACATAGATATGGATAAACTCTGAAAAATGTAGTTAGTTAAGTAATAATGATAATATAATAAACAGAATATTAATACATGGAGGATTATAATATTTTTTACCTATAATACTCTTCAACTATAGTTGTTGAAAGTACTTGATTGTATTCATCTACATCATCAAAAGTAACTTCTAACGTACAATGTTCTGGGCTTACAAGTTCTTTTGCTGCTTCAAGATATTTAACAACTCCATCGTCTTTAAACCTAAAAAAACCCAATATAGATTATAAATAAGTCGTACAATAACAGTTTGTGAAACTAATATAACCACTTGTATTTTGTATTAAGTTATGTTCTGTATGGAACTTTGAATCTTACTCTTCAAGAAAATCTTGAAATAACTTTTGACACTTAATTCCAACTTCATCTGGTACACGTATACGAGCAGTATTTGCATCTCCAGCATCCATTGTTTAATTATTGGGAGACTATTAATTTGTTCATACAGGATCACACTACATTCAATATCGGCGTTCATCCAAACGGACGGGAAGAAATTGGCGGGAATTTACTTTCGGCGCATCTACATGTTTTTACTCCTATCAAGCACACGTATAAGTGTAACCATCACACGATCTGAAATACCGACATTGCTTATAACCATACGGCTTCTTATGCCCTCTACATTAAAAAACGATCTATGTTGCAACTAAATCTACGACGACGATCTCTGGTAAAATTCAAACGACTAACGCGTGGACCTGTATCTTATTACTACTTCATAACATATTCTCGAATCCCGAATCAGACTCGTGAATGATTAAATATTATCAGATTCCAAATTATATTTGTTTAAATGATGTTTGCTTCTAAAATTATCTTTACGATTACAATACTACTAAATATAGGTATCATTTTTTCAAATTATAGAATAGATAGATATTCATTTCTCGCTTCTTCATTTCGTTATGTCTTCGCGTCGTCACTTCTTCACTTATTCATCTCCGCATTGCTTTATGTATACTAAGCGAAGTAATGAAGAAAAAAAGAAGTGTAGACTAAAACTGTACACTAAAAATTTTGAACTAAGAACTGTAGAAGTGTAGAAATTAGAAAATAGAATGTAGAAATACATAGTATAGACGTTTATAGTGTAAAGTACAAACGAGTATAAAGGAATAGACCAATCACCCAATATATTCTTTTGTCACATAACCGAAGGGTTCTAGAGCTTCCTTGTCATTTTTATGTCGCATCCCTCTATATCAATCGAACCTAATACTATTTTATTCTACAATGGCGCTGTTAGTGATAGAATGTAAAATCAGTACCACTCCTACTTTATCGACTGTTAAATTTCAGATAACACACGATGCGTTGGTATTGGCGAAACTACACCACAGCGAAGATACATGTTTACTAACGTATGGATAGGCGTTATTGAATGTGCAGCAACATATCTGTATGCTACTTTCTATGAACACTAATAAACGTTTTTCGCGAACATCTCTAATAATTTTTCGACGTTAGTATTTTGTATTTTCGATTTGGTTAATATTTTATATTGAATGGAATTTAGATTGAAGGTTTTCGTTTAGTTGGCTAACAATGATTCTGTTTGTATAGATCTTGATCGCAGCTCTGTACACTTCATTCGCTGTCCGAAATTCATGCGAACGACCTGAAGCTTCCGATGCATTCAGTCCCATAATAAATAGTAGGGCGATTTGTACCAGTCTTCGATGATGCTGTGTAGGATTTAGGTTATCGGACAAGTTTCTGCAAAATAACGGTACATATTTGAAACGTCACCAATCGATCGAGAATAGAAAGGACCTGTTTTCAGCGTATCTGGTATGCACTATAAGTCGTTACACCGTTCATGAAAAATTACCATAATATTTTTATGCGAATTCTTGCACGTCGATGTTACTGCTGATAGTTATAAATAACTTTGCAAAACGTTGCTGAATATAATAAACCGCTTTAAGTTTGACAATGCTAGTAATAAATAATTGGTATTGAGCGATAGTTTATGCAAAGTTTATAATCAAATTTTTTTAGTGAATTACGAAACGTTCTGTTGCTTGAGCAAGGAGTGCATGAACTATTCTGTGCTATGTATAACAGCATTCCTTACATCCGAGAAGTAAAATCATAGATTTCAATATTGGACAAATATTCTATTTTATTAGATGCTCGAACACTGTTCAATCAACCTAGTTTTATCAACACCTTTCCTTCCATCGAAACTATAGTTTTCATAATAGTGAAGTATATATTTTCTTTCGTTGTTTAATGAATTATGGGAAGTAGGAATTGTATTAGACATGAAATATCGAACGTATGACTAGACATTTTCAGATAAATAAATATTTTGTTAAATTGTAAAATAGTTAAAATCATAAATCATAGATCACTAAAAATATAACAATATGTTTCTTATAAAAAGATATAGTTATAACTGCATTTCAATTCCCTTCTTAAATTAACTTCAAATGAGTAGTCATTTTGAGGGTGTAATCATAATAATTTGATCATCCACCGTACGATCATTTTTCAAGTAAAAACAAATAAAAATTGCTACGGCAAAAATCTTATTACACGAAACAAATAAGGTCTCTGAAAGTAAAAACATAAAATCATTGTTGATCAAATAATTGATAAAATGGTAGTGTGCGTGTTACACGCTTACTGAATGTAGGACATGTTTTTGCTTGCAATAAAAATAACTAGATAAGCTCGTAGCGGAAAGATCAGAAAACTGTAACGTAAGATAAAATCGTCTATCTGATTGAACATCTGCAGCGCAATAAACCCATAAAAAACATTGTATTTTTACATAAGAAAGGAATGGTTAAAAACTACAGTCGAAATGATTACCAGATTTCGAAGAACGGTTTACGCTTTTGAAATATCGATCAACGAGGTCATTGACTTAATGTTGTTATTTTTTTTGCAATTAAAGAGTTTCCAGAATCGAGAACGTTTCTTGCAAAATTGCATTTTCAAATAGTCGGTGTAAAATTTTGATTTCAATAATATAACCGTGATATCGATAAAATACTAATGAATCGATAAATAATATAAATAATAATGGTGAGTAAAATTTATTGTTAGTGAAAAAGTGAAACTACGTCAAAATAGTTTTAATTTGTATAAAAAAAAAAAGAAGTAGCGTAATAATGGAAAATTGACTCTGGACACTGTTCTTACATTTATTGGGTTACCCAATACCTTTCTCTCTATCGAGGGAAAGGAAACATGGAATCATGAGACGGAAACGGAATGGAATCGGAAACGGGTCATCTTGCGACGGACCAGAGCGTCGCCGGTATGTTTGGGAAATTCGACTGACTGACAGGGTGCGAATGAAAAGTGTTATATTTGTTTTTATTGTTTACATTTAACTATTGTGTATACGTTTTTATCGATTTCCGTACTACTCTGTTTTGTTCTCGTTACTACGTTTTGTTTTTGTTAAATGAACGACGGGAACAGTTTCCCGCGAATAACATCCTACATTACATTAGAGGTTAGTTCTTTTTCTCGAGAGGAGGTTAGAATTTATCTCTCGTAGGAATGACGTAATGAGACCAATTGAAACATTCGGAAGAACTGATTTCATATAGATGACACGGTAGCGGGAAATTCTCTACAAAACTAATCGTTTGCTAATCATTTTAATGCACGGTTGCCCCCTAAACGATTTGCTTCTAATTCGAGCAGAACGTTCGCGCGTATATTTCGCAGTAGACGATGCATATTCAAGTTTCGAACGATAGATTCTAGTGATGTTTAGACATAATTCAACTTATTTCATCGCCCAACTCGATGATGAAAACACGAGTTTTCCTTTTGCTCTGTCGCAACGAATATTTTCTACATTTTGCGTAACAACGTTCTGTTGATCTTTTTTATCCAACTTTCAGCAACTGCGCGTTGCGGTAAGAACGAGATCGTTGATTTCTTAAGCACTTGCAAAGTTTGGCAAGTTTTAACTGTGGTGGCGATAAGAGAAACAACCATTTTTAAATACAGGAGAGTTAATCTTTTGCACGCGAAGCTATTTCAAATGTCAATCACCTTGTGGAAATCATAAATAACTGACTCGGAATGTTTTATGAAAAATAGGTAGAATTTAACCCTTTGCACTCGAATGGCGCCTCCAAGGCGTCATTAAAAATTGTCACACTATTATTTAAACAATTTTTACATCGCTAGGCCTACAGTTAAGAAATCCATGGAAATTTTAATCCTCTAAGTGCGAGTACCAGTAATTATTTTCATATGCACGCGAGGAAATCAACTACGTACAACGGAGTTATTATAGTTATAAATATGGTTTCGATTTTGGAATGGAATTAGTTCGAGTGCATAGGGTTAATAGATTTTATTTAAATATTTAGGAATATTGTTTAGTAGAAACAAATAAACAGTGTTCCGAATTAGGGGATGATTTTTCGTGGTATTTCAGAGTCGCTATCCGAGTAGGTAAAATTTTTATTTAGAATAACATTACAACGAGGAATTGTGTCAGTGTAAACTCCGGATTCTTTTACAAGAACTGAGATAATCTACACTCGTAGACCTAATAAAACGTATTGAAAAATAGTAACATTATGCATGTTGCATTAGATAATGCGTGGCTGGCGAAATGTAACATTGGCATTTGTTTCAATTCTATCGAAACGCTCGACGAGTTAAATAAATGTGTAGGCAAATGGCGATAGAATAAGCACTAAATATACGATAATTAATTGTCAACGTTATTGAAACAGATGTGAATGCAACTTTTATCGATTGCAAACAGTGTCCTGCACGTATGTATTACGCAGCATGCAGATCTTAAATTTACAACAGAATTGTAAACATTAGGCAAATGCTTCGAAATTCCAAATACTAATTTCCTTCTTAATAATAATTAAAAATTAAATAATAATTTTTAATTTTAGTACGAAAAGATCGATTTTATTTTGTGTTTTTAATTACAAATATGAAACTGGTCGTGTAACTCATTTCAATTGTTTTATTTCACAATAATTTATTCACGCTTTGCATTAATTTACGCAAAAATGATAAAACCAATTAATTCATTGGTGCAGTAAATTTCGTGTAGAATTTCGACAAATATTACTTTGACCGTACTTTTAATACTAAACTTACTCTCGCCCGTCAAATGATTAATCTTACATTTTTTATTTCATATTTATTGAAATTACAGAGATGCTTTCACTGAAACTGATTATACGTATTTATTTGTTTAAATATTATAGTCGAAATCGTACAAAATTTAAACGAATTCAATAGTGTAGTATGTATGATACACGTATCAGTCACATTCAATCATCGGTAGGTTTAGCATTAATTACATTTTTAGCGCTTTTTACGTCGTATCGTTTATTATGTTGACAACTGTACATACTCTTTACTCATTAGCACATTTGCTACAGTAAAAATATTTTATCTTACGTTTTTTAAACGTTGCGTCGAGTATTCTATATATTAATCAATACATATTATTAATAATTTGATGTAATATTTATGTATATATGATATGTAAATTTCATAAATTTATTTAAATTTTATAAAAATATAGGTTGTGAGAGAGAAATATATACTATATAAATTAAAATATAAAAATAAAATTACAATATATATTATTATTATATTATTATTATATATTATTATATATTATTATATATTATTATATATTATTATATTATTATTATATATGATTATATATTATTATAGTATTATTATATTATTATTATATTATTATTATATTATTATTATATTATTATTATATTACTATTATATTATTATTATATTATTATTATATATTATTATATTACTATTATATATTATTATATATTGGATAGTTGGAAAATTATTGAGAGATTTTTGCCACTAGATGTTGGTTGGTGTCGATGAAAAAGTGTCGAAAAAAGTCGATGAAAATGTTTGACTAAAATTGGCGTATAAGCAGTCATGAGATTGCTAGAGAATTAGCCGTTCATCACTCAATCATTTTGGATCATTTGCAGAAGGATGGATACAAAAAGAAGCTCGATGTTTGGTTGCCTCATGGTTTAACAAAGAAAAATTTGATAGATTGAGTTTCCATCCGCAAATCATTGCTCAAATGTAATGAAATCGAACCATTTTTTAAAAGATTGATAACAGGCGATGAAGAATGGATCATATACGACAACAATGTGCGAAAAAGATCGTGGACAAAGGCCAGTGAAGCATCACAAACAGTGGCAAAACCACGATTGACGCCAAGAAAGGTGATACTATGTGTTTGGTGGGATTGGAAGCAAATTGTCCATTATAAAGTGTAATCGCCTGGTGAAACGATTGATTCTAATCTCTACTGCCAACAATTCACCAGATTACAGCAATCGATTAAAAAAAAAAACAGACCAGATTTGATCAACAGGAAAGGTATTATGTTCCATCATGCAACTCGGCAAAAATTGAGAGAGCTTGGCTGGGAAGTTTTCATGCATCGACCGTATAACCCCGACCTTGCACCATCAGATCATCGTTTGTTTCCATCTCCGCAAAACCACCTTGTTGGTATACAGTTGGATTAAAAAAAGAATTGTGAAAATCACTTGGCCAAGATTTTAGCCGATAAACCACAAAAATTCTATTCTGATGAGATTTTATGGCTCTACCCCAAAAATGGCAAAAGGTCATAGATAATATTGGCCAATATATATTTGAATAAAATTCTTTTTGTATAAAAAAACGTTTAATCAAAAAATGACAAAAATCTCTCAATACTTTCACGACTATTCAATATATTGTAATTTTATTTTTTAAGTAAAAAATTACAAAAATTAATAATTCCCCCTTACAACCTATTTTTTTTTTTTATAAAATTCATATAAAATTAAATTTACATATCATAAATACATAAATATCACATTAAATTTAAGTCTTAATTGCATTTATCATATATATATATACACAAAATCATAATAGTCTTTTTATTTTGGTTTAACTAGTAATCGAAAAGCATTTCGATAGCAAACGATAAAAATATATTAACACATTAGGCGCCGGCCCCATGATAGTGCGGGTTTTGTAAATCTGTCACTTGCATTGAATTCGAAAGCTTGAACGATTTTGTTTCTATTAAATTGTACATGACGAATATTCAATCAAAATATACTATTTTACGAAAATGTATAAGGTTTTGAACTATTTTCATTAGCCACTCGTTGTTCGGAACACGCAAATGATCTCATAATTAATTAAATGGCTCATACATCGCCGGCGTTCAATGTGTTAATTTTACAAAATATTAATTTTTATTCGATAACTTACTCGAAAAGATTTTACAAATAACCGTAATTTCGGACTCCCGATGGGAATGATTAAAGTAGCGAAATAAATGTTCTATTTATTTTCAGTAAGTTGTAAACAATGCAGAAAACGTTTCTTTTATATAAATATTTGCTGTGTATTTATAGTATTGTAACGGAGTGCAGTTTGTGTAAAGCGTAGACGGCAACTATACACGAAGATTTATCGGTAGAATCTGTGGGAAGAGCGGTGAACGGCGAATCGTGCCGAAGAATGTCGAAGAGGAGCTCGGGCCTTGTTGACGTTGTTCGGGTGGTCTCGTTCGGTCGGGCGTCAACTTGCAACACCGTTGCGCCTCGTGTTTACCTTGCGTTGGCCGGCGGGGATGATAAAAGTCCGTTGTTATTACGACCGATCAGTCGCTGTTCGCATCGTGGCGCGGAAGGTAGCGTGCTCGATCCGAGAAAGCTCTTAACTACGCTGGCTTTACACCGACTATCCCTAAGAACTTATTGCTGCAAGAAACAGGTCGGAAACGACGACAGCATGTCGACTTCCAAGCGAGATCCTGCTTCCGAGCAGCTTAACGACTACAAAAGGAACTTGAAGGTAAACGTGTTACTCTTCGCCTCTTACATGTTATTCTTAAACTCTTCGCCTTCTTCTTCTTTTTCTTCTATATTTCCTTCCATTTTCTCTTTTTTTTTCTTTCTTCGACTGCATCCGGCAATTTCTTTCGCCGAATACGTTTCGGTCGGTAAAACAGATTTCCGTCGAAACAATCTATAGATCTGCGCTTGGGGTCATTGCTCGCGACATCGGATTTCGTTCAAATTCGAATAGTTTGCAGTGTTTAGCGATGTGCGAACGTATATGTCGAATGATTTTTCATCTTAAAAATTATTGGCTTTAGAGACTCGCAAAGCCAAGCGTCAACCTTATTTTCTTCGATAAACATTGGAACTAACAATTCAATGAAAATGATATTTTAGGTGCTTGCAGCGAAGATATGAGAATATAAACATTGTTTCAGTCGAAAAGAATGCATTTTGCAAGCGTTACAAACAAACGAGGTATTCTTCTAGCGGGTCAACATTTAAAAATTTGAAAAACTTTCTTCTTCGGAGACGTTGTCAATTTCATTTCGTCTAGACAGAACGAAAGACATAATATTTCCATTTGTTAGATCTTGTTTATAATCTTTATCACCAGTCTAACTCGTTATAATGCGACAAGGAGTTAAAAAATTGCGACGATAAAATTATTTAAAGCGAACGCTGCACTGTTTTTACTATCCGACGACCGAGGTGCAATAATTGATCACACCTTGGAGTTTCAGCATAGTAAACTTGGATTATTCGCGAGTTCGTTAAATCTATATACGTAAATCGATGGCAAGAACTTTTATCAGGCGTTTTTATTCACGAGGTCAAAGCACAACCGGTTATCCACATAAATTATTGCGACACTTTCGGCGATGTATTCGGACGTATTCATCCGTTTAGTCATGCACTCACATTGTTATGTTTTTATGGAATACTAATTCAATGGCGGATAATCAAAGATAAAGTCGTCGAAAGTACAGCTAGTAACTCAGGTACAGGTCAAAGGTTGTACAAGTACAACACGTCACGATAAGAAAATTGCGAAAACGTTTGTACAACACTGTACCTCTACAGTACTGAATAACATGATTTTTGCTTAACATAATAACTTAACATAAAATATTTGGCGGCGTCTGAAATGGTGATGGTGGTCCTGAACCTGCTTGAAAACTCGTTTTAAATATATTTAAAATTCAGTTCACACTGCCTTCATATGAAATCGTAGAGTTCTTAAAAGCTTGATTCATAAATCTTATGAAATAAGTATTAACAACATTTTCCGTGTCATATTGTTTTTCAAAGACTTTTCTATTCAGGCCGCGTAGGGCGTATACGACCCACACTTTTGCGATTAACACGTTAACTGCTCAACCGACGACCTCAAAAATTCTATAAAATCAAATTAATCATTTTTAATAAAGCGACGATTGAAAACTTTAAATGCACGGCATATAGTTATCCTTCAACCTTCTTGTATTCTTCAACTATCAACTAAATTGAATGCAACAAATGTATTAACGTGAACATTTATTTTGAAACATGGACAAATAATTCTGTCACCCATATATGGGTGACATGGCAGTCAAAGTGTTAAATGAGTAATAAAATCTTTGCTCTTTCAACAAAAGGCAGTCGAAAATAAATTATCGCTATGCTGTGTGGTGCGTGAACGCCCCACATTATAAGAAATGCAGTATGCATTTGATGTTTATATTTGACTCTACGATAAGTTTTTAAAAATCAAAGTACTCTATTATTAGTATTTTGTTGATCGGAATCTTTGTTAAAGTCCTGTATATCTGAGTGAAGCTTTCAGTTGAAATAGTCATGATAGTCATGATTTCTGAATTACCGAGATTGGTGATGCAAACAGTTGCTCTATTCGAAATATCATCGCCTTAGTAAAGAATCCAATGGAATCATAATGGACTCCTTTGAGAACAGAAATTTTCCTCGTTACATAAGGACTTCGGATCACTTCATATGCTGACACAGCATTTTCTGAATAAATCATACATTATTCTATTTTTTCCACTAACTTTGTTTCGTTTTCAGAATTTAATAATTAGTTTCACGAATTATAGTAATGAGCAATGATTAGTGGGAAAATCAACGAACACGGACATGTTAAAAATATTCGGACACTCTTCAAACCTAAATAACTTTTTCAAAATTGAACCAAACGACTTGACTTTTCTGGAGCAACTAGCAGCATTGACTAAATGATGTGCAAAAATAATTTTTGAAATAATTCTAATTGGTAGAAATTACGTGGGAAAGTAGAAAAGACATTTTTTAAAACATTTTTATTTGAACTCGTAATGAAAATTTAAAATATGCGTTTTTCAGAACTGTGTTAGTTATACACATGCTGAAAATCTCACCGAAATCGATTGACGCAGGAAAAAATGGCACGCATAGAAAGATGTAAGAATCTCTGTAGTTTGAGCAGAAACTGATCAAGAATTGTGAAAAAATTGCGATTTTCACCATTTTCGATGGCACGTAGCTCGTGTGTACGTCGATCGATTTTAATGAATTTTTCTGCATGCGTATAACTATCATAGATCTACCAGATGCGTTTTTTAAATTTTTTGTGCGTGGCTCAAATAAAAAATATTTAAAAAGTTCCTTTTTATTGGTCATGTAATTCATAGCAGTTCCAATATTTATAAAATTTATTTTATATACCATTTATTAAATCAATGCAACTAATTGCTCAAGAAAAGTCAAAACGTTTGGTCCAATCTTAAAAAAGTTATTTAGGTTTGAAAAGTGTCCGAATACTTTCGTGCGCTACTGTATGTGAAATGCAATAAATACTTAACACTATCAATTTGTTAACAATTTTACGAATCTGTTCTAAACCGAAGGAAAGTATAGACAAATTTCTATTTCATATTTACAGATCTGATACACAATAAGGCTTTCATGCGTCATTACGTGTTAGTGTATGATATTATCTTGAATCTGTTACGATTAATAAAGAAGAGCCTAACTTCTGCCTGTCGCAACTGATGCAAAAAGTATTTATTTTCATATTGAAACGCCTATTTCACGCTGACCTAAAATCCGTGCGAATCATCGAAGACGAATGTCGAAATTCGAATTCGAATGAAATGCGAATCGTTACGAAATTGATAAAACGAAGGTTACTTGATGATACGGATAAATCGACGAGTGGTACTGCTATGTGCAAGAAAATGGATAATAATAGGCTCCGTGGAATTTAAAATTTCTGAGAAGTGCTATTGAAAGATTGGAGTATCGAAGTGACGTCGCATGATTTCGCGTTTCTTAAGTGCTATAGCGAATACTCCGATCTGCAATCTTAGAAATGTATTATGTATTACAGGATAATTTCTAGAAATATGCAGCCAGAACAACGCACTGCGAAATGAGAAATTTTTACTCATTAATGTACTGTTCGAAGAATGCTAGTTAAATAGTATATTTGGTTTTCATTAAACTTGATCCAGCGTGAATTAGCGAAAACGTCATCGAAGTTAACGACAAAGTGATGTTGAAATAATCTTACGAGTGCATTGCGAAAGTTACACCACTTGTAGTAAAACTAACGAAATACGAAACTATAACCAGGCATCGGGAAAATTCACTAGCCATAATTGTTGCAATAAAAATAATTCTTCTCCCTATTGTTTTAAACTATAGTTACGTACAGAATCGAGCGTACGATTAAGTTAGCAATTATGCGATTAGCAAGAAAATAAACAAAAACGGACATTTTCAAACGTGAAAGCTAAATGTACTTTATTATACTTTATTTGAATTATTTTAAAAGATAATCCGTTAAACGAATATTTAATTAAATTAACTATTTACCTGTATTCAATACTAAACGTTAAATTATTCTTATTTTACAGTTACAGAATTAAGTTAATTTTTGTGCATTTCAACTTGAAATATTTTCACGTATTTCCTCTTTAGCTCTGCGTAGATTGCAGTTAGATCAGTTCACTCTTTGGTTTATAGATTAATTTACAGTTAGTGTAGATTGTAGTACTGATCATAGTTAGTACAACTTATAATTTCGTTTCTAGTTTCGTTTACAGTTAGAGTAGATTTCAGTAGGACTGTTCACCGTATATTTTATAGATTGGTTTCTACTTAATGTAGTTAGTGGTACAGTTTATAGCCAGTATAACTTATAGTTTGGTTCGATTAAGCGATATAAATAAATTATTCATTTTGTTAAAAAATTGTCAAAGGAATTGCGCGGTATATATACAGTAGCGCACGAAAGTATTCGGACACTCTTCAAACCTAAATAACTTTTTTAAGATTGGACCAAACGTTTTGACTTTTCTTGAGCAATTAGTTGCATTGATTTAATAAATGGTATACAAAATAAATTTTATAAATATTGGAACTGCTATGAATTACATGACCAATAAAAAGGAACTTTTTAAATATTTTTTATTTGAGCCACGCACAAAAAATTTAAAAAACGCATCTGGTAGATCTATGATAGTTATACGCATGCAGAAAAATTCATTAAAATCGATCGACGTACACACGAGCTACGTGCCATCGAAAATGGTGAAAATCGCAATTTTTCACAATTCTTGATCAGTTTCTGCTCAAACTACAGAGATTCTTACATCTTTCTATGCGTGCCATTTTTTCCTGCGTCAATCGATTTCGGTGAGATTTTCAGCATGTGTATAACTAACACAGTTCTGAAAAACGCATATTTTAAATTTTCATTACGAGTTGAAATAAAAATGTTTTTTCTACTTTCCCACGTAATTTCTACCAATTAGAATTATTTCAAAATTATTTTTGCATATCATTTAGTAAATCAATGCTTGCTAGTTGCTCCAGAGAAGTCAAGTCGTTTGATTCGATTTTGAAAAAGTTATTTAGGTTTGAAGAGTGTCCGAATACTTTCGTGCGCTACTGTATACATATGTGCTACAAGACCATAATCTAAACGTCTTCATAGGAGCCTCCACTTAACTTTACCGAGAGTGAGTTAATTGTAAACTTTTTATCATTGCACTTTGTAATTCGTAACAATTTACACGTAGCTGTCAGGCTGTTCGGAATTGATTTCCGTTGTGTAACACAATAATGTTTTAATTATACGTAAAAATTATATTTTATAATTCTCCATCGTGTGGTATCTTTCAAAGCAATCTCCAAGATCTCCGAGAGCATTTCTAGTGGGTTTGTTTCTATTGGGATATGGGTATAAAATAAAACTCCACTCTATTGTAGAATATGAAATAAAATTTATATATTTTAATAGCTTCTCTAAAAGCACGTTGCGAGACACGTCTTTACTCTACGAAAGAAACGTTGCTACAGACCGACACTAGAAATCGATACTGAGGAGGAACGGTCGAATATAAACAGTTGAAGATCGAGGGTCCAATGCCCGGAAAATATACAATGTATGCATATATGTATAGGTTCAGCAGCCAGTTTATTCGATCCTTCCTAGTAAAGAAATAATAGATTTATTTTGTAGATAAAATTTATGAAATAAATTCCAACAGTTTCAAAAGAGTTTCCAATAGTTTCCGAATACAATATTTTTTATTGTTTTCATACAATAAATGTTTATTTTCTATAGAAAACTTTTAGACTGATATTTACATACCTGGTACGCTCACATCGTTGAATATCCATAGTGGTTATCGATTTCGTTTAACATTGCTAAACCCCTTCGAATATAATATTGTACGAAGTATGTTTTTCTCGAAAGTTATAGACGAGATGATAAACAATATCGTGTCGCGGACACATCTCATCCAGAGCATGTCCACCCTTGCGAACTTACGTTAACCCTTAGTCCTCCAACGACGAGTCTGAGACACCACCAAAAAATTGCTACGCCGCTATTTAAAAGAACTTTTAAATCATTACATTTGTACCTAAGAGGTTGAGAAAAATTTGGACCGTTTATTTTGAAAGTGGTGTAAGTCCTTTTTTAAAAAAATGAGATATGACGTAATTTATGCTTAATTTAGTGTAAACTTTTTGTTTATAACTAGTTAGTATTTAATATCTTACAAAATGCCTATGCTTTGTTCAATTTAAAATTGGCCGGTAAAAGAAATTGCGTAACCATTGATTATGAAAGTGGTGTAAGTCCAATTTCCATGAACAGAAAAAATGGCATTACGAAAAAAGAATTTCCTGTACACACCACAGGATTATTATGACGTTATAAACCAATGTAGACAACATAATAAATTTATTTTATACGAAATGCAACGAGAGATCTTCGTTTCAACAAAAAATCTACAAAACGCAATTAAAAACAGATAAGAAGAAACACTAATGGAGAAAAAGTAAATTGGTTGCAAATATGTTGGATGAGGTTTTGTAAAAGTGCACCGTATACTATTTCATATAAAACATCAATGAAGGACACAGAATTGAAGACTCTAAATTTATCACTTACATGTCGGGGAAAACCGCCAAAATTTTAAAAAATCGCCCTGGTGCCTTTGTATCACGATGCCAGGCCTATTACATACGAAAAATGTAAGGATATGCAGCAACTATTACCTTATATACCTCCTGTGCATCATGAATATTTCAAAACACTGCCACATGAAGAGCATAAATAATTAATAATACCAATACCTTGTGTTAAGTTTAATAATATGTAAATATAATTAACGTTCAAAATAAAAAATACTAATTCTATTTTATTTCTTGTTATTATTTATAAACAAAATTGGATTAATATGAAATATATTTGAAGTGATATTTGTTATTTCAAAATTGAAATTAAATGATATTTACAATTGACTAATCATGAAAGTGGTGTAAGTCTGTAATTTGCAGCCTGGAAATATATATTATTTTAGTTAAATTCGCCTAAAAGTAATTTATATAATCAAATTACATATTGATAAATTAGTACAAACATTCCCAGACTTCACATAATTAACCTATATTTTTTAATTGTCAGATCTGCTAACATTTAGTTTTCTCGAAACAGAAGAAAATGGACTTGCACCATTTTCAAAATAAACGGTCCATTTAAGTGTTGTTAGGATGAGTAACAAACTAACAAACTCTGTTGGCATGAAACGAAATAAACGATATACTGTATGTAATAAACGATGAAAATATTCCAAGTCGGAAGAAACGCTTTGGTATTTACAGTTAAAACAGCTCCGAGTGCAAACGGTTCATTTAAGACTTATCAGTCTTTTCACAAATATCTAGACAAGTATGGTCGAACGATGGTGACGCGTATCGAGGAAAAGTAGCTCATAATCGCATCCCAGATAACATATTTTAAGTCCATCAGAATTCGTTGAGGAGAACCCCGTTTCTGGATTATCCTACAGAGAGTCGTTAGATTCGTGCAGCCTTTAACCCTTAACACTCCAATGGCTCCTGTGAGGCGACACTAAAAATTGCCATAATAGTATTCAAAACAACTTCTACACCGTTATGTTTGTGTTTAAAAAAATTAATAAAAATTGAAGTGTTGCGCGCAAGAGTAATAGTAATAAATTTTATATGTACGAAAGGAAACGAATAACGTACAATGGAACTATTCTAGGTCAAAAAATATCTCGAATTTTGGAGCTAAAATTGCTTGGAGTGAAAAGGGTTAAACGAATTCCAGTTTGGTCTGGATTAGGTTCCTTGCAAAGGGGGAAATTACTTCTCTAAACGAATTCAGTCATTGGACAAAGGCAATGTTTGCTATAGTCATTCTAATTGACTATATTGACGTTTTATTTCATAAGGCAGAGAAGTTGTTTTTTTCACTGTTATGCTCGTACGATTATATATAATCGGTTTGCCATCAATATTCACTAAGCTGTCGAATATAAATTAAATGATCGTTGCGTTTGATTACCCAAAAGGTTAATAAGATACAGTTATGTTTTCCTAAGATAGCAAGTTAATCAATAACGAAGGTCTTTGAACTTTGACTCTTCAATATCAAATATACATTGTTTGATATTTCCTGATGTTAATCTCTACTTGATTTTATCATATTTGTACACAAGATACTCCAGGTGGTCTGAAATTCTGAATCTCTGAAATTGTAAAAGCTGAAAGCAGTCATGTTAGATCACGTCCATGAATAGTTAAGGAAACTCGAATCACTGTTCTGTAGCTTTTAAATTACACGTGTGAAGTTATGACTGACCGGAAAAAGTAATTTACAAACAATAACGAACCCGAACCAGGTTGCAATACTAATTCCCATGTAATTTATGACAGAACATCGCTTCCATGTGAAAAAGTTGCGCAGTTTTTTTCGCGAAAACAAGTTGTTGCAGTCATCGGCCTTCATGCATCGCAAACTACGCAGCCGAAAATTTTCTTCACGAATACGTTTTGCCACATTCATTTTGAAAGACCGGGATTAGGGTATAACTAAGAACGTACAACACTTCGAAAAATCTTCTTTCGTTCCTCATGTCATTCCAAGGCCAGTTAACCAAATGCTTCGTTGGAGAGTTTAATCAGTTTTCTGTAAAATAATTTGTTCAGTTTTCTAATCAAATTTAATGCTGTCTTCTTACCATAAATACCAGTTAAAACTTCTGGCATTAGTTTAAAACTCTTTTCTTTAGAAATCTTCACTGGTTCTTCAATTGTATGCTACAGCAGTTGTATATAACATACAAGGTACTCCGTCCTTATCAGTATACGATACAACAGCAAACTTCTGTTTTCTGTACATTTCGTCAAACGAAGGCAGTTTTTCTCCTTCAATTTGACGACTTGTTTGCGACAGTGTCGTCAACAATGCGCATGGGTTAAGCATTTTCATAAAAATGAAAATCCATTGATGTAACATGAAGTAATCCAATGAATTCGTCAAATTATTGTATTTATGAATTACATTATAAACTATTTATTTTGTAAACTCTTAAAACACGACCTTCACGTTACTCAAACAGGGTCTCGAATAATTGCATCAGTTTTTGTTTTAGAAACATTCAAGAAAGCATTCACTGCTGCATCAATCAATTTGTTCAATGAGCTCCACGAGTATTCTAACTTCGATTATGAAAGCAATAATTCAATCAGTTTTTAGTCAGTGATTTCCACACTCCTTGCCGTATTGTAACAAGTCAAATTCGCGATAAAGATTTTAAATGAACTCTGACAAATATAAAAAACGAAATCAAATTTTATTCTTTCATAATCGATATTTAAATATTTAAAGGGTTAAGCAATCGTTTTATCGTTAGTTTATCTTAGTTTACGATTAGTTTATTTACCGCGAAATTAGAGATGCTGTAAAAACTATCGGAAAACCGAGACAATCGACGATTAACCCCTTGCCATACCAGTTTCATCGTAACTAAAGTTGTACAAAACGTTTTCGTCACAATTCATACTTTTTATACTGTTAGATCGAAGATGAATAATTGATGATGAATAATTCCATTGCGCGTGGTTCATTTCCTTTCGTGCATATCAAATTTGTTACTGTTAATCGTACGGCAACATTTCAATTTTTCCTAACTTCTTAATTACAAACATTTCTAATGTACGAATTGTTTTGAATAATAGTCTGCAAATTTTCAATGTCGTCTCAGAGGAGTCATTGGAGTGCCAAGGGTTAAATATTGATTACGAAAGAATGAAATATGATTTCGTCTATGGTGAAAAGAAAAGCATAATATTAGGTTGGGGAAAAAGTAATCCATTTTTTTTTCGATGGATGAATGTAGTGATAGATATCTCGTAAAGTATCAATCAAACAATTTAAGATTTGTGCTCATTGTAAAGGTGACATTTCGCATTAAAAAAATTCTTTTTCTGTTTTTTGTTTGGTCCAGTCAGTTGTGAGTTGTAGGGTGTTAAAAATGGAAGTCAACAAAGAGAAAATTCGGCACATTTTAGTTTTTCTTTGACAAAGGCGAAAATGCAAGCCAAGCGGCTGAAATTGTGAATTGTGTTTATGGTGCCGATACTGTAACAGCTAGTTGCGTGCAATTTTGGTTTCGTCGATTCCGTTCAGGTTTTTTGATATTAAAGATGCACCTCGCACAGGTAGGCCCGTCGTCGAAAATGTCGATAGCAGTCGTAGCATCGCCCAGGAGCTAAAGATCGACCATAAAACAGTTTTAAACCATTTGCACAAAGCTGGATTAAAAAAGAAGCTCGATGTTGGGTGCCATACCAATTAGCACAAGGAAACATGATGGATCGAATTTCCATCTGCGAAGCCTTGGCCAAACGGAATGAAATCGACCCATTTCTTAAACGGATGGTGACTGGGGATTAGAAATGAATCACATACGACAACATTTTGAGAAAACGATCATGGTCAAAGCGCGGTGAAACAGCTTTAACGGTGGCCAAATCAGGACTAGCGGCCAGGAAGGTTCTGCTGTGCATTTGATGAGACTAGGAAGGGATCATTTATTATGAGTTGCTTCCATATGGTCAAACACTAAAGTCGGATCTCCACTGTCAGCAACTGAACCGTTTGAAGCTAGCAATTGAACAGAAACGGCCAAAATTGGCCAACAGGAGAGGTGTTGTGTTCCATTGGGACAACGCCAGACCACACACGTCTATAGTAACTTGCCAAAAACTCCGAGAGCTTGGTTGGGAAGTTTTGATACATCCACCATATAGTCCTGACCTGGTATCAAGCGATTACCATGTTTTTCTTGCATTGCAAAACTTCCTTAGTGATAAGAAATTGCCACAAAGAGAAGATTGTGAAAATCGATCACTAGAGTTTTTCGGTAATAGGGACCAAGACTTCTATGAGAGAGGCATTATGAAGCTACCTTTAAAATGGCAACAAAGTATAGAACAAAACGGTGCATATTTGACCCAAATCGGACAATCCGAAACATGTTAAATAAAGTTTTGAAGTTCGCGTAAAAGTAATGGATTTCTTTTTCCCCAACCTAATATTTATATTTGTTGGAGAAGCTATTAAAAAAGAAAAATGTCTCTTTTGCAATACTACTTGAACTGGGAAATCTTTCAAGAGCTTTCTCATATCTTATTGTTCGTAACAGCTTACACAATAGTTCTTTTGCTTGTACACCGGTCTTGTTGGAATCTTCTGCACGATGACAATACACCGTAAAAATTGTTTGCACAGTGTCCATGACGTAACTTTTCATTTTCTAAGTGGACGATCGTTGAGCGTGTTGTACGATTTAAATGGTCAATGCAAGTCATGCAACAAGGGAAAGTCAGTTTTTCCTCGACTTCTTGTACAAACAGAAGAAAAGGAAAAAGTCAGTATCTAGCTTCGAATAAATCTATGCGTTATTTTATGCTTACTGCTCTCCCCAACAGTGAAAGGATTAAGTCACGGTCATTGAAAAGTGAAAACTCTGTAAATTCGTTTAGGTAAGTTGCGTTGGTCGGCTACGCATTGACGAGCTGCTGACGTTCGATGTTAGTCAGAGACATTTTTGCATCCTATTTACAGGTGTAGAGTCACGGTTGCACCATATCTCTTCATTTTTTGCATGCGTTCACATGCACCGGCTGCAGATTCGATTCTACACCGCGGACGTTTATTCAAAATAAACATTTTTTCCACCAATTACCAGAAACGTGTCCTCAACTACCGAATAGTTAACTATAACTAAACAGGGAACATATTCAGATGCGAAAATCCGATTTTGATGAAACTTATGGGAGCTTATAATTATTTGAAAAATATTTGACACGTGTTTTTTTTTATCGGCAATCATTCACTTTGAAGGGGTGAAAACAGCCCTCAAAGTTGGGGGTCAAAATCATATTTTTTGATATATCTCAGAAACTAAAGGTCGAAAAAATTGGAATTTTTTTAAATTGCGTGTTTTTCAATGGGAAATATAACGAAAGTTAAAATAAATAAATAATAAATGTAGTAGCTCCCATAAGTTTCATCAAAATCGGATTTTCGCATCCGAATATGTTCCCTTGTAAGCTAGAAGTAGCTAGTAGCAGAAGTTAACTAGAACTACCGAATAATAAATGCCTAACGATGTATACTTCAGGACGAAAAGAGAGTACGCTTTAAAATGAACGCAATTTTTATTCATTCGACATTATAATCAAGGTTTTGTTTCGACACATTCTTGCAAAACAGCTCTGTAAACATCCATAAATGAAATTGAACTCAATTTCGTCATTCTGTACGAGTCTATTTAAAAAAAAATCGAATTTTCAAGGAAATGTAGTCAGACAAAATTTAGTTTAAAGTTATGTGTAACAATAAATCAACAATAAATCAACTCCTCCTTTACGTTTACTAACAGCCATCGTTAACTGTGGCAAAGATTTCTAGGGTTTTTAAATTGTTTTTTGCTCTAATTGCTCCTACTTATCTCGAATAGATTTTTTTAATTCGGCAATATTTCCAAATCGTTTGGAATTTTCATATACAGCTCAGGCAAGATTTCTTCAACAATTTTCTATAATGTCAAGGTCAAGTGACCTTGCTGCCCAATCCGAAACATGAATTTTTTCTCAAGAAAAGTACTCTTTTACTGCTTCTGCAGCCTGTATCGCGGCATTATCCTGCTGAAAAATAAACTTCTCTCCAGCAATTCTATTGGCGTCTGTGTTTATTTGTTCCTTAATCGTTTCTAAATACATTTTGCTATTCATTTTTCCCGTTATAAATTTGATATCCATTTTACCATAGTATTAATATAAATAATATTCCTTTCGTTTTCTTAGACGAAATCAAATGTTATTCTTGTATATCAAAAATCAGAAAGCATCGATTCGATGATCATATTCGAACGCGATGTGTTTTGTAAGAAATATATTTTGAGAAAATCGACAAATAACTAAATATTTTAGATTACAGATTATATTATTAGATTATTTACTGTCCTAACAATATTCCAACTCTGAGAACGTGTTAGGGATATTCCAAACGGACGTAAGATGTTCGGACATAAACTGGACACGAAATGGACGTCCTATGTATATACCATAGACATGTTACCTAGATATAATAAATTATGACGTCTACGTGACATCGTTAGATCTGCTGCTGATAAATGTTTGATTAATATCGTCTCTTGCAGAAACAATTGGGAGATAGTAACGATCGATGCGCATGCAAAATGGATTGCAGAACACGGTCTTCGTCATAAAAGTTTCCTTCGTCGTTCTATTAACACATTAAATGTGGGCCTCATTTTGTGTTACTTTCTATTTTAACACGTCGCGCAACTTTAAAAAATGCCAGCATACAGTCAATAATTGTACAAAGAAAGTTGCGTAACTGTTTTATTTTTTAATAAAATCCCAGGAAAAACGAAAAAATATATTTACGAATCGTAAAGTATTGTGTTTTAAGTTCGATAACTATTACAGCGTTTAACGTATTAATTTATTATTATTTGACCATAGAAGCACTTATGTTGTTTATTATATTAGGTTCTCCCAAGAAAATGTTTCGTCTTCCATTAATGCGCATTGATGCAAGTTCGAACGGTTTTGAACGTTTGAAGCTGAGAAAATAATGAAATATTATCGTACAGATAATAATAAAGTAATGATATGATTTGGACTCGGTAAAATCCGTTATCAGTTAATTTCTTTGACATAATCCTCGCAAGTACTTGTGGCGCAAGTACCTAGTATAAGTGCTAAGGGGTTAAACATGAATATTAAAAAGACTAAAAAATTGTTTGAATATTCATAAACTTGATGATACGTGACTTTTTTGCGTGTATAAGGTAGGAAACATGTTTCTCTCACCAATAAAGGCTGTAACATGCTTTCATTAAATTATGTAAATTTTTTTAAATGTAAAACTCATTTGCTAGCGAATTTATGATCAAAGATTTCTTAGAATATCGGCGAAAGTAATTTCGATATATTATTATTAATTTTTTTTTTTCGAACAATATCGTTATTGACGTTTATAAGGCATTGTAAAATACTAAAAAGTTATTGTACAGCAAAAATCTACAACTATAGCCGGGAATTACAATGGCGATATGTTATCGGAATGTTTACAATAACATACATCTCGATCAGATAAACAGAGATTACGATGAATTTCATTAAGTGATATAATTTCATTACATATAACTGAGTATATCGACTCACTATAAAATAGCTCCATCACAGATTAGGATACCAAGCGGTTATATAATTATGGGAGAATTGAATACAGTTCGTTTACGTCTAAAATCTCGGCTTTTCATTTGCATCTTTTTCCAAGTATAAGTATTAGGTAAATCGGAAAGTTCCGTCCGTTTTTT
>CM052082.1:3346905-3375887 GCA_028453745.1 Agapostemon virescens | reverse complement strand
TACAAAAAGTATAGCTTTATTCATGAAAGAAAATGAAAAAGTACGTTAATCAAAATATTGTCCATCGTTAGCGATGACTTTTTCCCATCTTTCGGGCAGCAAGCGAATTCCGCGTCGAAAGAATGATTCATCTTTGGAGGTTATCCAGGCGGAGATCCATTTTTCGAGATCTTCGTACGAATTAAATCTTTCTTCAGCAAGTGCGTGTGCCATCGACCGAAACAAGTGGTAGTCAGATGGGGCACAGTCTGGTGAATAAGCCGCATGTGGTAGCACTTCCCAGCGAAGTGCTTCTATCGTTTCCTTGACAATTTTTGAGACGTGAGGCCGAGCATTGTCATGCAGCAAAATCACCTTACGCTGTCTCGTTTCATATTGTGGTCGTTTTTCGTGCAATGCTCGACTCAAACGGATAATTTGTTGTCGGTAGAGATCTCCTGTGACTGTTTGACCAGTTTTTAGCAGTTCATAGTATACCACACCTTCCTGATCCCACCAAATGCAGAGTAAAGCCTTTTTTCCGTGGATATTCCGCTTTGGCGTCGATGTTGAGGGTTGGCCAGGATCACAAATGGTTTTTCGACGTTTAGGATTGTCAAAATAAATCCATTTTTCATCCCCAGTGATGAGACGATGGAGAAACCCCTTTCTTTGTTGCCTAGCAAGCAAAATTTCGCAGATGGTTTTCCGCCTTTCAATGTCTCTTGGCTTGAGTTCATATGGGACCCACTTTCCTTCCTTGTAGACCTTCCCTAAGGCTTTTAAACGGTCGGAAATGACAGATTGAGCACAATTTAACGCTTCTGCAATTTGTTTTTGCGTTTGACATGGATCTTCATCCACCAACGTCTGCAATTCTTCGCCTTCGAATACTCGTGGCCGTCCAGAACGCTCTTTGTCCTCCAAAGAAAAATCACCATTTTTAAAACGTCGAAACCACTCTCTGCATGTTTTATCGGAAACAGCATTATCGCCATAAACGTCTACAATCATTCGATGAGCTTCAGCTGCCGTTTTCTTCCAATTGAAACAAAAGACTAACACTTCGCGCAAATGACGCTTATTCGGCTCAAATTCCGACATCTTCAATGTAGAAAAAAACGAAGTTATTAATGCAAGCATAAATTGTTGTGTACTGAGTTTTATTAACAGATGTTCAAACTAAAAAGTTAGTCTTACTTTAGAGGTTATAGTTACTCACAGTTCGAGCTACGGCTACTCGACGCTAGATGGACAGAACTTTCCGATTGACCTAATATTACAAAATGCGTGTCCAAAAGATGATTGGTGCTCTTGCAGCTGTGAAATATCGGCAATTGAAATAATATTTATAATTTTAATTGAAACTATTGGATATTTTATAACACGTAACGATACATTAGATTAAGATAATATATTATTAAAATCGTTTTGTTTTAACAATGTCTAATTTGCTTTAACGATCTTTTATCTCTCGTAGGGCGAATGTCCGACGGTGCTCTTGACCGGAAATGGAGCACCCATTGCCGAGAAAAAAGCCAGCTTGACGGTGGGCCCGCGTGGGCCCATACTACTTCAAGATTTCGTTTACCTTGATGAAATGTCGCATTTCGGTAGAGAAAGGATTCCGGAACGTGTGGTGCACGCAAAAGGAGCCGGTGAGTTTTCTTATCAGGTTCCTATCATAATGTTCAGATTGCAAAAGGCTTCTGGAAAATTGAACAAATCCGTTGAATCGTTCAAAATGTTGATCAGCGCAGGTTGATTTTCAACATACAAAATACAAAAGCGCAGATTTACAATCAATGCTGAGTAAACTTTATAAAGAAAATATTTCAAGTACTACTTTAGTTATTTGTATAACTAATCGTAACTGCCGATGACGCGGGTCTTGCGTAATCTATATTTAGCAATTGCGCGTTCAAGGTGTTTCTTTTATCTCGAAAAATGGAAATGTGTCGGTGGCTGAAAAGATGGAATGGAGAGAGCAAAAAGGAAGGAAGCGTTTCGTCCTATAATTATATATACATATATATATATAAATCTTTCTTTCTTGATCATAGGTGCTTTTGGGTATTTCGAAGTTACCCATGACATCACGAAGTATACTAAGGCGAAAGTATTTTCCCGTATCGGGAAACGTACTCCCATTGCCGTGAGATGTTCCACCGTTGGCGGCGAGTCTGGTTCAGCAGATACTGTCAGGTAATTTAGCAAACTTTTCTAAAATGTGGGAGAAACTGGAAAGGATTGATACGTTTTTGATAAACAAAGACTATGTACACGAAATTAAATAATATTTTTTCCGTCTACACTCAAAGACTATTCCCTTCAAAGGGCCATTGCGAAAGTTAGTAATCAAGGTGTCCTCTTGGAGAAAACACGAGAAGATTGTTAGCAATCGTGATACAGTAAGAGCCCGCTTAACGCGGGGCATACGTTCCAATAAGTTTCAGCGTTAAACGAGGCAACTTAAAACGTACATATCTAAATATGTAATGGGCATCAGTGAAAAAGAACAGAGAATAAGAAAATTTATCAGTTCTTTTTTTTCAGACTTATTTATTGCTAATATCGATTTTTATTCATAAAACATTCATGAAGATAAAAAAAAGTTCGAATAAGGATCTCATGTTTATGACGAGGAAGGTTCTTCTTTATTTGATATTCTTTGTTTTTTTGTGACCAAGTCATCTAAAGTCGTCTGTCTTTTCCTGTTTCGTTCAGCAAGCAGTTGTCAATAACAAGATACCGCATCGATGAACTCTTGCCTTTTAACTTCTATCAAAATTTAAATTATTTTGTACAAATTGATCCATAATTTCCGTTATTGTGGCTAAACTTTTTTTTAGAAAATCCATTGAGAGTTCCCTTTGCTCCTCATCTTCAGGAACGCTAAATTCGTCGTCTTCGTGCACTTGTTGTTCTACGAATTCTTTAAGATCGTCGTTGGAAAGACTTTCACCAATTGTAACTTGCAATAAGTCTTCAATGTCCTGCGAATTTATATTATCCAACCCTGTTTCATCAGCTAGCTTGACAATTTTGTCGACATCAACAATGGATTCTCTTGTATCAACATCTTTGCATAGCTCCGGCCATACATTCTTTCATGCTCCTTTCAAACATTTCTCGGTCACCTCATTCCAGGAGAGATTGATGTTGTCTACAACATCCATGATATTGTAGTTTTTCCAAAAATCTCTCATAGATTGTTTATCTTTTCCATCGGTTTTATCAATCAATTGTCGAAATGTCCGCCGGAGATAATAAGCTTTAAATTTGATATTACGCCTTGATCCATTGGTTGGATCAACGAAGTTGTATTTGGCGGCAGAAAAACCACTTCTACTGGAACGCATGTTGTTAAGTCGGACAAATGCGTTGGATGGCTTGGAGCATTATCAATCAAAAGTAAAGCTATCGGTTCTAGGTTTTTAAATTCGCAGTAGCGTTTAACATACGGGCAAAAATGTTCGGTAAACCAATTCTGGAAAATTTTCATAGTGATCCAAGATTTTTTATTGGACTCCCAAATTATTGGTAAAGTTGATTTTGAAATTCAAATTGAATGATAGATAAGCAGTGGTTTTAATTTAAAGTCTCTATTAGCGTTACCACCCAGTAGAAATGTAAACGATCTTTTGCAGCTTTAAATCCTGGTACTCGCTTTTCTTCGCGGGACAAAAATGTACGTTTTGGCATTCTCTTCCAAAAAGGCCCGTTTCATCAAAATTGAAAACTAATTCAGGAGGATAATTCTCTCGTTCAATGATTGCTTTTAATGTCACTGGAAATGCAGCAGCTGCTTTTGTATCTCCACTTGCCGCTTCTCCAGTAATCTGTATGTTATGAAGATTGTTTCTATTTTTAAATCGATGGAACCACCCTCGATTAGCGACAAAATTTTCACTGGTGTCGCCTTTTTCATTCTGAATATAGTTAAAAATTGTTCTCGCTTTTTCCATTATAATTGCTTGACTTAATGGCATATTGCGTTCAACTTCATCGTCAATCCAGATGGAAAGTCGTTTTTCCATTTCCTCAATCACATTGCTTCTAGAACGGTCAATTTTTGTTGCAGAAGTCGTTGTGGTTATAGTTGCTGATGACACGATTTTTTCTTTATTTTTTAAAATTGTCCGTATTGTTGAAGTCGTCAAATTTAATGCAGTGCCGATATCAGATTGCCGTTGGCCTGCATCTAATCGTCTTAACACCTGCATTTTAGTTTCCAGCGAAATGCTTTTTCTTGTCGCTGTACTTTCATTTTTTTTCAATCACCCATCGTAAGAACTAAAAATTGCCTAATTTATCATAATAAAATAAAATATTATGTTTATATCTTTATACACCTAGTAACATTGATGACAGCTAATAAATCATCTGTGACGCAGGAATGATGCGTTCGTACTGTGACTGCTACTTCAGGGAATACAGTGGGAACCTTTATTCTGGACAGACTAACAAAAGAGCGTTGAAAAAGATACATAGTGTACACCGTCGTTATATAGTGCACCGCTTTTGGTTGGTGCATGGCCGTTTCATTTGCACACATATACAACAAGTATCAATACAGTGTGCGATTTAGGGGAATCCCAATACTACCGCGTAATACTGAAACAGCGTTAAACGGGGTCTTACTGTACTTACAAGATATACAATTTGTTTCATTTGATCTGTTCAAAATAAAGTTTCATGTTGAATCCCGTTGAAACAGTCAGATAGGAGCAACGCACTCGGAAGAGCAGCGAATGTATGAATTGTTGTCATGAGACAAAGTGCAAATGTAGTTACATGAATGCGAGCTATTGTAGAATTTATCAGTGGTCAGCAATAATAGAGGACCGCTGAGTTTACTTTCCCAAATAGGGACACGAACAACGACGGTCAGTGTTGTAGAAAGATAAAGTCACTCGAAGAATTGACAAGACAGTAAAATTGTAAAAGACTAAGTACAAAATGAACAAGACTTGTGTGTAGGTAAAACGTAAAGTACGACAGACTTTGTACAAATGTAAAGACTAGCCGCGAGCGTCGAATTGCTCGCATAGATATAGTAACACTCGAAGAATATATATAAGCTGACAACGAAGAATATTTTTATTTTGCATACAAATGTGCTAACAGTTGTTCTTCTGCTTTTAGAGATCCGCGTGGTTTCGCGGTGAAGTTTTATACCGAAGAGGGTATCTGGGATTTGGTTGGCAATAACACGCCTATATTCTTCATTAAGGATCCGCTGTTCTTCCCCAGCTTCATCCACACGCAGAAAAGGAATCCTGCTACTCACCTCAAGGTCTCGTCTTACATTAAATGTTGCAATATTAGATAGCCTGTACATATCAGAATTTCAATTATTTCTTCATGTTTCTCTCTCTCTCTTTCGTCGTTATATTCCTAACGGTCATTAACGAATGATATTCTAAACGACACGTTTACCTAACTGATGTTCACAGGACGCGGACATGTTCTGGGACTTCATTTCTTTGAGACCCGAGACGACGCACCAAGTCATGTTCCTGTTTTCTGACCGTGGCATACCTGACGGTTTTCGCCACATGAACGGCTACGGATCCCATACGTTCAAATTGGTGAATGCCGAGAATGAGATGGTCTACTGCAAATTCCACTACAAGGTGCATTCTTTGCTTTGTGCCGTTTAATCTTTGATTGCAGGGTTACGCAATACCGCATTCAATATCGTAGGATGTTAGTCTGCAAAATACAAATATTTGTGCGAATACAGTAATGTCTCGACAAATGTGAGAAAGATGTGCACGATATTTGCGAAAGATTGATTCCCACTGCCGCGAGGTGTAGCATTTGAGGGGCTTAGAAGCTGTAACACATTATTAGATATATCGGTGAGACGATGACAAAACATTTTTCGATTGAATTATTAAATTTCTAGTTAAAACAAGACCCAACATGTAATACGGAGCATGCTTGCTTGTTCAGTTAACAATTTAGTATAACTTCAATTATCTGAACCAACAATCTCGGAATTTTTCAATATTCGTACGTGTGTTACACACAAAAACGTATAAACAGTATCAGTTTTCATCATAATATGGTTTACTGCAGACTGATCAAGGAATCAGGAATCTTCCGGCTGAAAAGGCAGCACAATTGAGCTCGTCCGATCCTGATTATTCTTTGCGGGATCTTTACAACGCGATCGCTGCTGGTCGGTGTCCAAGCTGGACATTCTCCATTCAAGTTATGACTGCGACTCAAGCGAAGACCTTCAGGTGGAACCCATTCGACTTGACCAAGGTAAGAACCTACAGATGATCAGGCATCGTTCACGGCATTTCTCAACTTGGATCGTCAAGGCTTGAAACGGTTCCAAAGTTAACCAATTAGACCTGTTGTAAAGGAATTAAAAGAATTTTCTATAAACCTAATATTTCTATTTTCATATTTTGTATTATTTATAAATTCACAATACTAAATACCAAAGTAAAGTGAAGCATAACCAACATTTCTGCAATAATCAACATAAACGAACGTTATATTTTATATCTGTTACCTTTTGTTGTTTGCAAGAGTTTATAATGAACGCAGATACATGTTGTCTGCACGAATATAAATGATTCAGAGAAAGTGATTATTAGCTTATCCGATGAGAAACACCGTGGAAGACTGTCTGATTTGAAAACAGATCAATTGTTACTTCTCTTGAAGAGAGACTGCTAAATCAACAAATAACTTTATGAAACAGTAGGTGACTAGCAAAGTTATTTTATTTGTAACCAATTAAAACAAGATTTTTTTAATAAAAAAATCACTAGAATTTTCTAAACACAACCTAATAATATGACGTCAGATTGAACCGATTAAAGAAGTTGTTGCTTTAAATTGAAACAGGTATGGCCGCACAAGGAATTTCCACTGATCCCTGTTGGTAGACTAGTGCTGGACCGAAATCCTGAAAATTACTTTGCTGATGTGGAGCAAATAGCCTTTGACCCGGCTCACATGGTGCCCGGTATCGAACCAAGTCCTGACAAAATGCTACAGGGTCGTCTATTCGCTTACGGCGATACTCACAGACATCGTCTTGGACCGAATCATCTTCAGTTACCAGTCAATTGTCCATACAAAGTAAATTTCTTATATTAAATACTTCTTTCAAATATTAGATTGAACAATGCAGTATCAAATTTATAAAAACCGATTTCGTTTCAAATTAAACAACGCTGACATAGAAATAATTGAACTGAATGTTCCTTAGGCAATTTCGGCGATGAACTACCAGCGTGACGGCCTGATGGCACTGTACAACCAGGGCGGTGCACCAAACTACTATCCAAACAGTTTCTACGGACCAAAAGAGTGTCCATCGGTTCGTTCACCATCGTTTTATGTCAGTGGAGACGTGGATCGGTACGAACCACAGGACGAGGATGATTTCGGTCAAGCGACCACCTTCTGGAGAGAAGTGTTGGACTCCGATGCGAAGACCAGGCTCGTGAACAATATGGTGAACAGCCTTCGCAACGCATCTTCCTTCATCGCCGAGAGAGCGGTGCGGAACTTCTCCGAAGTAGACGTTGATCTCGGCAGAAGACTTACCGAGGGTCTCCGCAAATCCGGAATGAGGCTTAATGTCTTTGGCAAGACGGCTAGCCTGTGAAAAAATGCATTCTCTGTTTCTTTTTTTCCATTGCAATATCGCGCTAAACCTCCATTTCTATAATTATTATTTAATGGGGCAGTTTTGCACACCGCATGATTTGTTAATATTTTACACAAATAAATGATTTTATTATTTTTCGTTAGCGGTGGTCTGTTACTTGTAGACCGCGCACGTTTCTTCCGATTGTTAACACATTGTTCACCGGTCACAAGTAAACTCGTGTTTTCATGCGTTTTTTTCTCTCATCAGTGTCGTTGGATAACTGCATTCTCGGAGAGCATGAAGTGTGCTGTTCAGTATACCACAACCTGTGTCTTTCTCTAATAAAACCCGTCGAGTTGTGTCCATTTTACTATATAAAAAAATTTCAACCATAACAGAACGCAATAATGAATAATTTATTAATAGCCGGCGACATGAGAAAAATTGCCGATCAACAATGTGTTAATACTTATTTCATATGATTTATGAGTGAAGTTTTTAAGAACTCTGCGGTTTCATATGAAAATAGTGTGAACTGAATTTTAAATATATTAAAAACGAGTCTTCTAGCAGGTCCAGGATGAAACGCTCCCTTCCTTTTTCTCTCTCCACCATCACATTTTCAGACACTGCCAAATATTTTATATTACGTACTCTCTATTACCGACAATTACCGACAATGCAGCTCTACATTGCCGACATTGGAAACATAAAGTATAATAATCTATCAGTCGACTAAAGCGCGTGACCCAGTCCGGCATTAGGTCAGCGAGCCCTAGCGATCCCCACCACGTGCGAGCGAGCGAGCGAGCGAGCAAACGTGCGTGTGCATTCCCGCCACAACTCGGGCCCCCTCCACCGTGCAGATCGATCGAAGGAGACAAATGCGCGCCTCAGAGAGATTACTCTCCGTCTTGATTCCAAAGTGACCAATTCTAATTCTTATAAATTCACGGGAGTCTCCTTGACTGGGTCAAACTCATCGTTCTCAATTTTCTACTAAGCCTTAATCTATTCTATCGTAATAAAGTTAAGAGTATTGTAATCAGTTAGAGTGAAATATATTGTTTATTTGATTATTTCACGACATTATTTCGTGAATCTCTACTATTACCATCTCGCGTGTACAACCAACAAGCTGACACTCCGATCCTTTCGAACGCTGCCGCCAGGATTCTCGATCCGCATAACAGCTGAGCGTCGCAACGTGCAACGAGCACGAATCACCGAGAGAACATCCGGAAGCAGCCTTGCGACCTCTGCCGGATTCCTACGACCGATTACAGCCCGGGTAAGTCAGGAATTTGTCCAATTTTCTACGTATCGTGAACAGTCATCTCGGTGACATATCCTCTCAGAGTAACTGGCGCTGGCTGGAGGAAAGGTTGGAACTATAATCATCTAGTCCCGTATGCGCGTCGAGTCGCTTGAAAATATCCATTTTTGTCAAGCGTCGCAATCGGGACACGACAGTATCACGTCCAAATGGATATCAAATAATGGTTGGTCTTTAACGTTAAAGATCAACAAAATCATTTACATCAAAATTTTATTAGAACAAAAATACAATATTTTATAATCTAACAAATGATATTCAATGCATCGTTAAGAATTTCTTTGTTGCAGACAAATCGACACGATTTGAGTTGTAATAATTTATATCTAATAAGCGTTTAAGATTATAATTTATAATTATTTCGTAAAATAATTGGAAAATTTCTTTTATGTACAAAATTTTCATTTGTCATTATTAGAAAAAGAGTCCTTGATAAGAAAGACCATCAGCCTCTGGAGATTCCATCCTGTTTCTTAAATGTTCTAATGTGTTGGCCAAGTGTTTTTGAATTTGTTCCGTTTCTTCACTGACTTCTAAATTCGGAAGTTCTTCTCTGATTTTCGCAATTACTTGATTCAAAATTTGGACAGTTACCTAGAAGTAGTTATCATTTAATATGTTATACTTATCGAGAGCTATATCTATTAAAAATTAAATAATCCTTACAATTGTATTCCCTTTTTCATAGAAGTAAATGTAGTGGTTCAATAATTCAACGTAGAGCTGTACTTGAACCGATGTATCCATACATTGGCTCGCTATTCTAATACCTTTCTTCAAACAATCTAACACTTTATTTCCATCTTGCATCTGGAAATGATTGTAATCAAATAATACCTATACTTGCTTGGATTTGAGAAATTATAACACTTACTTCTTTTCCTCCTGTTGCCAATGATTTACCAGACCAAAATATATGAGAACAAGTGGCAACGCCTCTGCATTGATCTGGTTTCCTTAGTAGCTTACTCGCGTACAAAGCGCATTGATTGCGTACCGGTTCTGCATTCTCTTCTCCGAAACAACTCATTTGCTCAAAAGTAGCAATGATTAATGTTATCGCTGCCAATTGAGCTTTAGAATCGCTTATTTCATCTTCGTATATAGAAAAGGCTTGACTCATAAATTCATAAGCAACCATTTCGAAATTATCGAAACGAATTTCTCCTATCGCTATTGCACCTTGAAGGAACAGCCTTAACGGCAATTCAGCCAGTTCTGCTTTCATTAACGCAGTAATAGTTGTATGACAAAACTGAAAGATTTTTTGACATTTCTTTTGCCACATTTCATCCTAAAAAAGTGAATTAAACGTGTTTAGAAAGTAAAATTCAGAACAAATGTTGTATATATTAATAATACACGAACTTGGTCCTTTAATGCTTTATAAGTGAAAGCTAACTGATAAGCCTGAAATACAATTGGTGGTAGAGTATATTTTATTCTCTTATTTCCACCAACGCTGAAATGTTTTCTGGCAGCACTCAATATCATGTACTGTTGATCAGCAGTCTCAGATTTGAAATGATGTATCAATCTACCAAGTAGACCTTGTTCTTCTGCGAAATCTTCAGGATCCTCCTCTATATTAGGCTGATCTGGCTGATCTTGCACCAATGGAGACACCATAGAAAGCACAGCATCTACTTGTTCTTGGGTTGGTATCAAAGTTTCATTTTCCAAAATATTTGTTATTATATAAATGCCTAATAATTTTCTACCCTCATAGTCAAAATAATCTAATAATGGAGCAAAATGTTCAAGTTTCAAAACTGTTAGTATATTTTTGTAGTTGTCAATTGGAATCTTCATTAATCTCACTAACTCCCTTGAGACTGCACTGTTGTACTCCAGTCTGAAAGTAATTTATATTTATGAAAATTCCATAAATTTCTCCATAAATATCTTGTTATACGTTTTTATACATACTTATCTACATTTTGTTTCTGGAATATTTGAACAGTTGTTAACAACACTTTATCCACATAATCTACTCTGTCGGGATAACATTTATGTGCCAAATTGATGAGAGCTACTTGAAGAGAAACTACATCCTCTGGAGGCATGTCTTGTCTAGTCTAAAGACAATTAATTTATTAGCAAGAAATAATGAAAAAGTAATTAATAACTAGAAAAGCGAGTTTGTCAGACTTAAACTAGATAAGTAAGGATAATTTAAATCTTGTTAATCACATTTATATCAACCATGTGCAGTATCAGATCATCATGTGAAATGTGAAACAATGAATAGTTTAAATGTACTTTAGTACCAACCTGTATAATAGTGGCAATTTGATCACTAAAAACATCAAAGAGCTTTACATCTTGTGGTATACCTGGTGCTTGATTGGGACTTCCTGGACCTCCTACACCATCTGATCTTTGACTAAAAACTGCAAGACGGTCTATCAAAGAAATTATTATATTTTTTACGTTTACACCATTCTGTAGTTCTGCGCAAGACTTTAAAAATGCGTTTAATGTTTGCAAGTGGAACTCATCAGGGAAAACCTACATAATAATCCAATCAAATTATTTATAAAAATATAATTATGTAATAATTGTGTATGTTTTCAATATTATTTACTTGAATTATGCACTCCATAAGATATTCTTGAGCAATTGCATCTCTACAACTCACTACTTGCTCCAATATTCCTGGTAGAACAAGCTAAAAATCATGTTATTAATACTCAATGATTTAAAAATATTCAAACAATCAAAACAAATTAAGAATCTACCTTTTTGTATTTATCTAAAGTTACTGATTCTAACTGACTAAGCCGTACGAGATTAGTTCCTACTAAAATTCTAAGTTCTTCTCTTTCTCTCTCTCTCCTTTCCCTATCTCTACTGTGACCTTGATGTTGCATGCGCACCCATAACTTATTCATTTCTGCGAAGTTCATTAAGACAAAATCTATACTGTCACGAACCTAAAGAAAAACAATCAATTTAATTTATACATTTAACATTTTTGTTCTTTTTGATACATACACTTCCATCCTCGTCATCTCCATCAGCAACATCTGGTAAAATATTACGAGTACATTGTAACAAGTAATTCCTTAAAAACAAACCCCTTAAAGGATGTTGAACACCCCTACACATTTCTACTAAATCTCTTAACAAATCTCTCTTTAAACCTGGTGTTGTTTTGATATACACTAATCCAACTGTGATAAGCAAATACCTAAAAGATTGTATACATTATCAACAAAGCTAAATTAATGACAGATGTGTCACAAATGATTTATCACAGTTTTATTATCATAATTTATCTATCAGACGTACAATCTAGGTACAATGTTGCCAACATATTGTACCAATTCATATAAATTTGTGACTTTCCTTCCTTTTTGAAATTCATCTAGTAAATAAAGTTCCAAGTGTCTTAATTCATCTGTAATAGTCATGTCTGTGATCCAATGTAAAGAAAATTAATGTGTTTGTTTAAAAATTCTTAAAAATATTTGTGACATCAAGATGTTACAAAGGATACATAGTTCATAATAACTTTTAGGACTTAGAAGCGAAGTCCTAAGTTCCCCCAACATTGTAGATGCATGTTTCAATGCATCCATCAATCTGGATTTGTCCAAGCAATGTTTCATTTGAAAGGCTTGCATTTTAACCACACCGATTGCATCTTCAAGTAATTTTTCTTGCTCTTCTACTCCAGTTATAGCAGGTGTCATTGGCTGCGAGAAAAACAAAGATACCTACCAGGAATACCAGGTAGTACCATGCTAGGTAAGCTATACAACGCAAGCATGCACTATTCATTAGGAATGGAATCAGATTCAATATGTACTTACTTATCAAGTTCAATACATGAGGTTCATACGATGAGTTTCAAATAATACTCAAAAATAATAAGGTATCAATTACAACAAGTATGAATTTATTTTGTTCTGGTTCAAGCCTATTTAGAAGTACTGATATTGTTTCTTGACTACTTGTTATGTATTGTATTTGAAACTATTAAATTTATTTTGACCTACTTGTAATATACTTTATTCTATATCTACTCTTTATATTTATGCAGTAAAAACGGCTGGCTGATACATTTTGTAGCTATAAATTCACCTAAGAATGATTATTTACTAAAAAGTTGCATAAAACAAAAAAAAGAACATATATATTACGTCGTTATAAGTTTATAAGAAATATATTGTGAAAAATAAGCTGTTACATTTTAAAACAAAAAATTTTAGCTATATTTGACACAAACTTTCATTGAAGATATATGTAGGTTATGATTTCAACTATGTAAAAGTCATAATGCATTAAAGGAAACACGGCTGCAGTTGCCTTCCTTCTAGTTTTCTTAGTAAAAGATGAAAAGAATATCAATCAGACTTTAAACATTCACCATTCTATAACGTATACAACAAATTTTTACGACATTTAACCTTCATGACATTTAGGTAACTTTCGCAATGACAGTTACACGTATTTTTTATGAAATCTAATTGGCAACTAATAAACTGATTCAGCAAGCAAGGATTTGACATGCTTCACAAAATGAAATCTATACTTACCATTTTTTTTTCCAAAATTGTAACACCTGTTTCCCGCACTTGAAGCATACACCTATGAAAGTGATACACACTGACAACCTGTAGATGGATATATGTATACACATAGAAGATCGACTCGCTGTACATAGTCACATATAGTGGATTATTCGTATGTATGTATTTATCTAATTTATTCAAATACTGTTCTTGCGCAATTTACAAATATGTTGTTGCAAAATATGTTTGAATTATAATAAAAACGTTAATGCATATATTTTTGGGAAGCTTTTATTTCATGAAATATTTAATTTTTAATAAAGAAGTTTCAACATGGAGGAGTTTTATTTACAAACATAATGTCTATGTTACTGTACATATAAAAAATTACATTTTAGGGTAATTGTCATACATTATCCGAAGAGTGTGTACTTGTAGCGATCTGCTCCTATTGAATAAACAAGTTGTTTTATGAATCAGAACTTTTACCGTGGACTGATCATAAACTGTAAAATATCAATTAACCTTCAATGATTTCATATATATATCCAATTCATCCTCTGACTCAGTTTCAGTTACATTTTCTGTTGGACCTATTGTTTCAGGAGATTCTGAATCAAAATACTTCTCTTCTTCGTCTTGTGTTCGAAGATCTATATTGTCGTATGCTTCGTTCTCATCCACAGCACTGAAGAAAAAACATTATTACTTAAAATATATACAATTAAAATATATACATAGAAGTTGAAATATTAAAGCTAAGAAAAAGTCTTTGTGAGTACCTGTAATCAAAATCAGAATCTTTTCCTTCCAGAAAGTTTAAATACATATTACTAACAAACTCTTCTTTTAGTATCTGTTTCTCTGTTTTTGAGATACTATATAAACTTTTGTTTGATGATTTTGCTTCATTTTCATGTTCTATTGGATCTTTTACATCAGGTATTCTACCCCATTGAAAAAGCTTTATTTCATTGTTACTAGGAGGCTTTGGAACAGGTATATCATTTTCTTCTTCATCTGATTCAATTTCTTCTATAGCATTCTGTTCTTCTTCCTCCTGTAACTTTTGTTTCTTTTTTACTACATCTCTATCAATGTTCTCCATTAAGAGATTTACAAAAGTAATATTCTTAGTGTCTATGTTATCTCGTTTTTTCTTTTCTTTTTCAGTCATATATCGACCAATTAAATGTTCATATAATAATGGATTTCGTTTCATCATCTCAGATTCGCTAAAATATTCTCCTTGATTTATTAAGCTTTTCAAAGCTTGAAACCGCTTGTTTCTTACATCAATGTGTCTTGTCGAGTTATTGAAATACCTTTGTAGTCTATTAATATGATAAGCAACTTCATAGTCTTCATCTTTGCTTTTTTCAAAATACTTTAAATGTTCTTTTTTCATGTAACGCCCAAATTTACATAAAAATAAATAGTAGCTTTTTTTCAATAAATTACGGGCGATAGTAAATTTTTCTTCAAACGTTAAATCTGGATCATCCTTCTGTTGACTCTTAAAGATTGCTTTGCTGTTAGCTACATAATTTAATAGTTCTTCTTCCAGTTTTATACTTTCATCCTCTTCGTTCAGGAAATTTTCTTCCAACTTTTTATCTTTTTCACTCACTGATATCTCTGGAACGTAATCTTGCGTGTCTTCCCTCTGAGTCATTTCTAACCAAAACAATACAATAATTTATATATAAAGTAACATTCTTTAGAGGGTACAGTGAATAGTTGTTACTTATTTTTTGACTTAGTTTTCTTATAATTACGTCGATAATTAAATTTATATTACAAAGATTACTTGAATGTTATTGTTTTCATTTAAATGTTATTCTTTGCGTAATATGTAACATTTCGAATGGCATCAAATCATCAGATCCGTCATTACAGTGGCTGTTACCAGAAACCTAACCAACAAGTTTACTTCCATATGAGGCTAATCCGAAAAATGGTACTCCGCGAAATGAGTAACAAATTATATTGAATTATAGACATACCGTAGGATTTTACGGGTGAGTTGATTTTTGCAGTAGTGTCGTGACTATATAATATGTATGTATAAAATGTTTTAGACGAACTTATTTGACAGTAATCAATTTTACTGCAATACTGTATATACCTTAATGTATAAACTGAACGTCATTTTGAAATTCTTTTTGTATTTATAAACACATTGTTCAGTCCTATCTCTAGTCTACATTTTTTGTAGCTTTAAAGATATGGATAATAATTGGTTATCCGATGGAGTGGGAGAATCATGGAAATGGAATTGGACAGAATTATGTGGATATCATGGAGGTATTATGCCATTAAATCCTGAGACACATGATCTTAATGTGTGTTTCCAACAACTATGCCTCCAGGTGATTCAACAATAGTGAATCTCTATATACTAGATAATATATATACATATGTATATATATTGTTTGTGTACTACCGATTTTGACAATTTTATATTTATAGAATATTTTTCTTGTAACTTTCAGATTCCAGTTTTAGTCTGTATTGCAATAGTATCCGCATATCATTGTGGCAAGAGAAATTTAAATTCCCCTTGCCGTCATGGTCCTAATTCTATCTTAAATTTGAGAATTTTAATTGTATTATGTCTTCTGATTCTTCCTATAATTAGAGCATACATTATTGTTGTTAATACTAAATCTTATCCACAAAATCATACGTTACCTGATAAAAATTTAATGTTACAAGATTCAATTGTGTCATCGTATAAAAGTTCAGATTCATTTTATAATGCATCGAGTATAATAGATCATATAAAAGAAGGACTAAATTATAGTATCGATTACACAAAATCATTACTGTTTCCAAAGAGTAATAACCAAAATGCAACCGAACTTCCCGTCACCTTTAGTACGCAAGATTACAATCCAGTGTTAGATATAATTAAAAATAGTGAAACATCTGCCAAACCTATTGATTATCTAGTGGCAGGTACTGAAGGATTAGCATGGATTGTTCATCTTTGTTTTGTATTAAGTTTGAGAAGAAGCAGAGATTACAATCCACGTGGGCCTGTATCAATTCGAGCATTGATACTTTTATTAATTGTTATCTCTATACTATTATTGAGAAGTCATATCAATTATAAACCGCAAGATGATGTTTTACCAAATTTGTCATTGGGATTTAGTATTAGTGTAGTCACTCTACTAATACTTTATGCTATAACATTTATACCAGGTGATAATAGTTTACAAGATGTGAGATCATCCCAATTTAACGAAGTAAGTCATTATAAATTGTTTGCTTTCAATAGAGTGGTTCGTAGTATTATCAGTGAATAGTGTTTTACATGCTTATCAGTTAAGAGATTTCAAACATATGTTGTAGAATATACGTGGTGATACTAAATTGACTATGATATCTAAAACTATGAGTTATTAAGTAAACAGATATATTATAGATCAGTGAAAAATATGTTTATAGATAGGAGAACAGACTGCACTATTGAGTACTCCTAATTCATCTTATATAAGATTCCCAGAGGAACAAGACCCAACTTACATTGGGACTGCTATGGAGAATATAACAACAACCTCTAAACTTTTATTTTACTGGGTAAACCCTTTAATGGAAAAGGGTGTTCGTGGTTTACTAAATCATTCAGATAATTTATTCGATTTACCAGAATATATTAGTACTAACGTGATTAGTCAGAAAGTTGACAAACATTTACAAAATATGGTAAAGTTAATATTTTTTCATCTGCTATGTTTCATTTAAATTCGTAATTGTTTAGTATTCATATAAATATCTTATTATGGTTATCAATATATTACAGTCCAACAATAATAGATTAGAAAACATTGAATTAATGATGGAAACAGATGTACAATTTGTCAGAAAGAAAATAACACTGTTACATTTACTACATAAATGCTTTGGATGGGAATTTTATTTGGTCGGAATATTAAAATTTATAAATGACTGTTGTTTATTTGTGGGCCCAATATTATTAAACAAATTAATTGGTTTTATTGAAGACAAAAATGAATCTATTTCATATGGATATCTATATGCATCATTAATATTTATTAGTGCCTTAATAGGTAAGCATTAATGTATACTATGTATTATTTGCATGTAATGATTATAAGTGAGGTTTAAGAATATAAGTGACATAAATTATAACAATATTATTATTTTAGGAGCTTTTTGCAATACTCATTTTACATTTTGGATGTCTGTTGTTGGTTTGAAAATTCGATCCGCAATTATTACTTTGGTGTATAGGAAGATTTTACACTCATCGAGTGTACAATTAAAACAACAATTTAATTTTGGTGAAATTGTGAATTTTATGAGTACAGATTGTGATCGATTAGTTAATAGTTGTCCAAGTTTTCATACATTTTGGAGCATCCCGTTACAGGTAATTTCTTAGAATAGTTCTGTGTACTATATGTTTATTTAGAATTTGTCAGCATTGATAAATATCTGCTAATTAGTGTATTGATTTTCATAGTGGTTAGTTAAAACGTTTTTATTCATATTTTTCAGTTGGTTGTGGTATTATATCTTTTGCATGAACAAATAGGGGTTTCGTTCTTAGCTGGGGTTACTTTTGCAATAGTGCTTATACCAATAAATAAAATAATAACAACCAAAATTGGGAGGCTTAGTACAAAACTAATGGAGTACAAAGATCAAAGGGTGAAATATATAGGGGAAATAATACGTGGAATAACTACAATTAAGTTAAATGTGTGGGAAGACCATTTCATGAGGAATATTACTAGTTAGTATATTTTAATGTATTGTATTATTACTTAACTGGTTTTTTCATGTGTGTTATTTATTCTAAATATAAAAATATTTTTATATTTTTTGTTCAGAATTACGTAAAAGGGAAGTTAAATACTTGAGTGAGAGAAAATATTTAGATGCACTGTGTGTTTATTTTTGGGCTACAACACCTATATTGATTTCTGTGTTAACATTTACAACATATGTTCTTCTTGGAAACAATCTTGATGCAAAAACAGTTTTCACTAGTATGGCACTAATGAACATGCTCATAGGTCCACTAAATGCATTTCCCTGGGTTTTGAATGGTCTTACAGAAGCTTGGGTATCACTTAAAAGAATACAAAGAATGTTAGATGTAAGTGGAAATTTGTGAAATTGCAGTTAAAGGATAAATGGCATCTGTGTCACTTTGTTTTTATTAAATGTAGTTACCAGATGCCGATATATCATCATACTATTCAGAATGTCCTCATGGAGTAGATTTGATGCTTCAGAATGTAGTATTCGGTGTAACTACCATGCAGAACAAAGAAGAGGATGGTTCAAATTCACATACAAGTGTTGTAACACCATCTTCTACTTCAGATTCTAGAAAAACAGTTACATTTGAAGATGATGCTTTCAATCTGCACAACATTAATCTTACAGTTCCGAAGGTAATGGAATATACTTAAATGTCTTTAATACTATTACATGTGTTACACTGGATTTTGTTTTAGGGTCATTTAATCGGAATTATGGGAAAAATAGGAAGTGGTAAATCGCTATTCTTAGATGGTATTTTAAGTGAAATTACCAAAGTTTGTGGTACAGTAGCAGTAAGCGATGTTGAAAAAGGTTTTGCATATGTAAAACAAAGTCCTTGGTTGCAACGTGCTACTATTCGGGACAATATTCTTTTTGGAAAGTCTTATGATTACAATAAATATAAGTAAGTAGTGAAATATACGAATACATGTACTGTAATAATTAGAAAATATTTTCTAATAGGACCATTTTAAAAGCATGTGCTTTAACCACGGATCTGAATTTTCTGCCTAAGAAAGACTTAACACTTGTTGGTGATGCAGGAAATACTTTGAGTGGAGGACAGAAAATGCGAATTTCTTTGGCACGGGCTATTTACGCAGAGAAAGATATATATTTGTTGGATGACGTTTTAGCGACTTTAGATCAACAAGTTGCTAGCCATATATTCGAGCATGTTATCTTAGGTTTATTGAAAAACAAAACGAGATTGCTATGTACTCATCAAACTCAGTATTTAATTCACGCAAATTTGGTAGTCAATATGTCCAAAGGCAGGATTATTAACCAGGGTGAACCTAGCGAGGTTTTGCCTGACATACACGATTATTTATTATCTTCAGACTCTTATGAGCCAGATTTAGATTCTTCTTTTACTGATTTACCAAGAGATGTAAATCTGTTTGACAAAAATGGTACAGAACCTGTTTCGGAAGAAGAATATACAGAAAAAGGAACTGTACAATTTGGAGTATATATGTGCTATATTAATGCCGTGGGTCATTATTTGGCAATTTCGATACTTATTTCTTTATTTTTAATGCAAATTTCTAAAAATATGACAGACTTGTGGCTGTCTTATTGGGTCGCTCAAGATAATACGACAGCGACAAATACTACGCATAGGTCGAATCTTCTACGGTTGAACTATTTCTTTGACGATCAGAATATAAGTACAAATCATTATTTAACCATTTATGCCATATTAGCTGTATTGAATTCACTATTCACTTTGATGCGAGCATTTATATTTGCGTATGGTGGGATTCAAGCAGCTATTACAATACACAAGCAGCTTTTAAAAATTGTTATACGGGTAAGGAAATTTAAAAATAAGTTGACCGTTATTTAATATTATATACTAATGTAAAATGTACTTTCAGGCTAAAACTGTATTTTTCGATATTCAACCACTTGGTAGGATTATCAATAGATTTTCATCCGACACATACACGATCGATGATAGTCTACCTTTTATTACTAATATTTTGCTCGCACAATTTTTTAATTTATTGGCAACGCTAGCCGTTACCACGTACGGCTTACCATGGATACTATTAGTAATAGCCCCGCTCGTTCCAGTGTATCACTGGATTCAAAATCATTATAGGTACAGTGAATCTTTCAGCTTGTATTTTAAGCTTAAAAGGATATTAATATTTTAATAATGAGTTTTTGTTAATAATTAAAAAAAATGAATTTTTATTAATAATTACTAATAATTATTAATATTTAGATTAACGTCAAGAGAATTGAAGCGATTGTCGAGTGCAGCTCTTTCACCTTTATATGCTCATTTCAATGAAACATTATGCGGACTTTCTACTATAAGAGCTTTTCGTAACGTTCCACGTTTCAAGCAAAACCACGAATTATTACTGGAAGTCAGTCAGAAAACGAATTTCGCGTCAGTCGCAGTCAGTCAATGGCTTGCATTAAGACTGCAACTTATAGCAGTTGCTCTCTTAGCTGGAGTGAGCAATATTGCGGTTCTAGAGCATCAGTTTAACATTGCGGATCCTTGGTTGATAGGTCTTGTTATTACTTACATGTTGTCCATAACTGGATCGTTGACTGGCGTAATTAATGCATTTACTGAGACAGAGAGGGAGATGATTGCAGTGGAACGTATAAAACAATACTTCAAGAACATTCCTATAGAACCTATGAATGGCAAAAGTTCACCATATGCCTGGCCAAGTCATGGTATAGTTGAATTCAAAGAAGTTGTATTGAAGTATAGGTAACAGATGTAATTAATCCAAGGCAGTCATTAGTATAATTGATGTACAATACGTGTGACTGTAGGTATATTTTACAGACCGCATTTGGCGCCGTCGTTGAATGGTGTAACGTTCAGCACACACCCAGCAGAGAAAATAGGAGTCGTCGGCCGAACAGGTGCTGGGAAAAGCTCATTATTTGCTTCTTTGTTTAGATTAACAGAAATCACTTCCGGAAGTATTTTGATAGATAACGTTAATATAAAAACATTACAGATACCTGCATTAAGGTAAGGTTTTCTAATATCGCATTAGTTTTATACAAGTCGACTGTAGTACGGTATGGTCCAAGTCACGCCTGAACATGGATGGGATCTTTCACATGTTTAATTTTTCCACGAATCTCTTCTTTATGCAAGGTGCAATTTGTTTACAAATATTTCAGAAAATAATAAAGACTCGTAGATTTGAAGTTTCATTTAAATCTGATGCTTGGATCAGACTGTACTATATCCTACAAGTTTGTCATTAATTAGATGTTGGTGCAGAGCGATAACTAAATTGCATATAGTAGATGGCAAAAGTATTATATGTATACTCTGAGGTTTTGAATGGTAAATTAAATTACAGGCAATGTATCCATAACTGTTTCAGAACACGCTTGGCAATTATACCTCAAAATCCATTCCTTTTCTCGGGTACAATAAGAGAGAATCTAGATCCATTCAATCAATATCCAGATCTACACATATACAAAGCATTGGAGAAATGTAAACTTCATTCGCTAGTGTACCGTTTAGGGGGTCTTGGCGCTACGCTCGATGAAGGTGGTAGCAACCTAAGTACAGGGCAAAGGCAATTGTTTTGCTTGGTCAGAGCCATTTTGCACAATGCTAAGGTATTGTTATTGACATTTTTAAAATGAAATGTAGACTTTGGCTATTTTGTGATAACAATAAGGAATAAGGTCATATGAAGAACATGGTGTAGATGAAACTTTTTTTATAAAATATGCGTTTGAGATATTTAGATGTTCTCATTTATGTTAACTACATCGTATAATATGAAGTGCTCTATTATCTTTTGTAGATTGTCTGTATCGACGAAGCTACGGCAAATGTTGATCAGGAAACGGACAAATTTCTTCAGACAACAATAAAGTCTTCCTTCCAGAGTGCTACAGTGATTACCGTAGCGCATAGAATAAGGACAATAATGCACTGTGATAGGTATAGTATTTACATACACATCTGACAAATTCACTTTATTCTGAATGTTCATTTTTGTTGTAGGGTTCTCGTGATGGGAGAAGGAGAAGTATTAGAGTTCGACGAACCAAATCTGTTGATTCAGAATGTCGACTCTCATTTCTATCATTTAGCGAATCAAGAATTTCCCCAAACAAATTAAATGATTCTTCCTAGCATAAGTTCCAATGAGAATATTAATTTTTATTTTCACAGTGAACTTTATCATTTATTTAACGGATACGATAAAATATTGATTATTGACTGCAAGGATATAACACGTTCTATACGTTGTAGTTAAGTGGATCGTATTACAATGTATAATGTATAGTTATTCTACAAATTTACAAGAACTGCAATGATTTCATTATTGTTTATTTACTAAACTTGCGACTAGTGTAGCGAATGAGCAATCATTTTTCGTAATTGTGATAATACAAGAATTGTATCTTTATTTTTTCTTTGTATTTACATTGTATTATAAATTAGTGTATTTATTTTGCTGTAAGTTTTTATACTGTCGGCAATACATGCGAAAACTCATCCACATCGAGGTATCCTTTTTTGTGACAATCCAATTCCTTGAATACCGTAACCCAGACAGAGGGTGGAATATTTAGATCAACAGACGTGCTTGCCGAATAGAAATCATCCACCAATACGTATCCTTTATCTGTGCAAACAATTGTCAGGGAATTACAATCTTTCTCTATTTCACGGATAAATAAATCATACAATCCTTATCCAGTAGAGTAAATAGCATTCCTGAATCGACACGTGTATTGTTTGCAGTACTCTGTTCGACTACCCAATGTTCAAATGTGTCGTAACAAATTCTATCCGTGGATCGAAAAATGTGTTCAACTTCAACCTGAAAACAGAAAATTAAGAAACATAATGTAATGAAGTATTTTGGCAAAATATCAGGTGTATATGGAAACTGTTCAGCCCGTGGGATACGTCTATCCGATTTACATGATGCTTCTAATAATTACTAAGCTCCTCCCAATATTCAATGATCAACCAGTGTAGTATGTTATATCAATGAGTAGAAAATTATAAACATGATAGTTAGCCATTTTTGCTTTAACATCATCCGTGAAATTCATAAAGTTAACGACGACGAGTGTACGCACGATATACAAATTAATGAAATAAAACAATGCTATTGACTGTTCCACGAGCTGACTAGATGCGTGATTCCCGAGAGTGGAAGAACTCTTGTTGTAACTTAATCCTTGGCACTCCAATGGCTCCTGTCAGGCGACACTAAAAATTGCCATACTGTAACCTGAAGAACTTTTACATCCCTATAATTGCATTAATGAAATCGGTAAAAATTGAAGCGTTGTACGTACGAGTTACAGTAATAAATGTCACATGCACGAGAGAGGAAAACAATAATCTGCCATAAAACTATTCTAGGTTAAAAAGTATCTCGATTTTCGAATTAAAATTGCTTGGAGTGCAAAGGGTTAAAGTTGAATACTTTTCAGTGACATCTCGACGAGTAAGACTTTAAAAATCTCACTTTATCCGGACAACAGCCAAAAGCAGCGGTCACAGCGATCTTGTATTGTTGTTTAGTCAGCGACCCAGTGGTCTCCGCGTCGGCATAATCAAAAGCCTACGGGATTCACGAACGTATAGTTTCACGATTCGTTTTCAGTCTACGTCCTGTTTTACCTTTCTGGCGCGCTCCTTGTAGACGCTCAACGTCATATCGTCCTTCAGGGCGTGAATTCAGCTGGAACGAAATTTCCTTGAGCGACTTCCACATTAAGCGATTCGATGAAAGCGAGGTGTTGCTCATCGCGAGTCGCGTGTATCGGGCTTTCAACCGAGGAACTCGACCGACACGCATTATATCGTAATTAAAGCGGAGACCCCCTTTCAAACAGCCCGGTATTTTGTAATATTCATCGCGAAGCCAATTAACGCCGCCGCGAGGTACGCACACGTCTGCGCTAACCACGTGTATGCGCACGAGATTCTCTCTCTGGTGTGTGATGCGTGTATGTGTGTGTGTGTGTGCGCGCGCGCGCGTGGAAGCGATGACATAACGTCTGCTGTATCCGGCATTCAGTCGTCGCGTTTCTCGCCGACTCTCTGTCATCGTTCTCCGTCGCTGAAAACTAATGAGCTGAAACCCCGGCTGATTTTGCGTTCCGTTTTTTAATTACCCGCCATTTAAGCCCCTCCCCTGGTTCAAGCCTTTCTGTTTTCTCCCCGTGCACCGGAGGAGAAGCGATATTATTTCTCCGCGCGTATCCTTCCGGCGAAAGAACCGACGGGACGTTTCACATCGCTAATGATGTTCGTCTCGCGTGATCGTCTGTCGCGTGAGCCGTTATTTCGATGAATCAGCGAGAAACGTTCGAGCACGTACCGCTTATTCGGATTCGGCTCAAGATCGGATCGAGCGGATTCACACCTGTGTAGCCGTCGAGACAGTTTCCGTATCGATCCTCCTCGCCTTCGGGATTCCATTAGTTTAGGATGTTCGGGTAGCGACTAAGGACCGTATAAAGCCAAATGTTCACGTTCAAGGCAAACTAGACGACTCTCTTTCTGTCAGATGTGCGATTTTCTCCTGTCGATTGCATAACGATCGAAATGCTCTTGTTCGATTCCGTGAAAGAGTCCACGCATCTCCCCAGCCTCGCGCCTCTTTACAAATTATATGAATAATCTCCTTTCCGATTTTTAGCCGTCCTTCGAGCAATTAGAAGAATACCAGTCCTCAAGTGTCGCACCGAAGGCGTTCAAGCTGATGGCATTGAAAAGGAGACCATAAACTCGGACTTTTGACCTGGGTACTGTTCGCGAGGTACGCTATGGGGGAGCTATGGATTCGGGTATCGTAACTAGTGATGGGCATTATCGACTAAATTTAACTATCGACTAATTACTATTTAGTTACTACATAGTATCGAATATTTAGTCGACTGAAATTTCGTTTTAGTGGTTACGTCTAGATTGCGGGCTATAGTCTATGTCTACGTATAGATCTCATTTCTCACTCACTCTTACAGCACTGTACTGTAGTGCTCACTCAGTATTATAGGCACAGTAAGAGTAAATTGCAGTAAATATACCAGACTGTCTTGCAGGAATCTGAATTCACCATTATTTTTATAAATTTCTTACTCCATAATTTAAATTCCAAAAATACAAGTATAACATTGTTTAACTTTTTATACATCAAAATGTAAATCGTTAATGAATAAATAATAAATAAATATAAACAATAATTTAAAAATGTATATAAATTATTATTTATCCTTTAATAATAATGCAATATAAAGGCAAAATGTTAATGAACTTTTTAAAAAAATATCTAATATCGATAGATGTAATTATAAAATACTATTTTTTCATTAGGTTATGATTAACACGTTTGGCACCACGCCGGTCCCTAAGGACCGGCGCTAGACTTTCCGTGCAGGCCTCGTCGGTCCTTACGGACCGGCGACAGATTTTTCGTTCTGCTATCACGGCGCGCGTTACGTTACCCGACTGTTTATACATTGGTTCGTCTATCGGCGAGCGGCTCGCCTGACGGCTAACCGTGGCTTGAACGGAAAGGCACAGAAATTCGGCGTGGCGCTTAACGTGTTAATATTTTATTCCCATAAATGTAATATATAAGTATTTATTGTTATTTAATAATTGTATAATAATTGTTACTTATGCTAAATATTATTGAACGAATTATTCGATATCGCTAATGAGTGAATGTATTTGATAGTAAATCTTATAAAATCTATCTAAACTCCTGCCGTTAAAATTCAACCAGTAGCTCGATAGTTTAAGCAACTGATTCAGTAACTGAATTTAGTCGATAGTTTTCTCGTATTTACTCTTATTCTCGATGTGGGCTAGTTAAATAAATAGTAGGACAGTACAGAGATAGTAAATTTCGTGATTGAATGATTTTGTCTGAATCTGTCTTATCTCTATTTAATAATAAATTCATACACTATGTAATAATTATAAATATACACAATTTATTTATATCATATATATAGTTTATATCGCATAAATAGCAATAAGATTTTAACATCTAATATGAATTAAAGTATTTAAATATCTATTACATATTTCATTACTTGCATATTTGCACGTCCTGTCACAATCTTTTCGTTTCATTGTGCGACATTGACATTTGAAATTTCAAGATGGCGACGTGTAAAACAGTCGACTGAAAATAGTAACCCAACCACTACTAAATTCAGTCGATAATTTAAAAAATCAGTCGACTGAAAATAGTAGTTGGCTACTATCGATTTAGTCGATAGTTTTTAGTCGATGGTGCCCATCACTAATCGTAACCAAGGATCGACATAAGCAGCGGCCAAGGAACCGTCTGCCTTTAAACTCGTCTTTGCACACCCCGCCGGGGAGTCCTACACTTACTCGGGATTGGAATGGTCCCGGGTAGTAGTGCATAAAGTATTAACCCTTAACGGACGAAGACTTTTTCGACCGGGTGAGGTAGCAGGACGAAGCGATTTTTGCGAATGTGTTGAGTGACTTACATAATATAATAAAATAATCTTACATATAAATTATCTCATAAAAACGTTATATTTCGATTGTTTATCTATATTTGCATCTTTAAAACTTTATTTTTACAAAAATTATGTTCTGTACTTTCGCTGTGTGTGATACTTTATTCGCTATGTCACTTTCCATCTGATTAATTTCTTTATGAATACATCGGATTTCGTCATGAACCGTATCAAAACAAAATTCGTCTTCACTAGAGCCGAGTTCATTTGTGAAATCCATTTTTGTAGGGGTTCACATAAAATCACGTTAACACGTTAAGCGCCACGCCGGTCCCTAGGGACCGGCGCTGGACTTTCCGTTCAGGCCTCGTCGGTCCTTACGGACCGGCGACAGATTTTTCGTTCTGCTATCGCGGCGCGCGTTACGTTACCCGACTGTTTATACTCTGATTCGTCTATCGGCGAGCGGCCCGCCTGACGGCTAACCGTGGCTTGAACGGAAAGGCACAGAAATTCGGCGTGGCGCTTAACGTGTTAAACAAATTCTTCTGATGCTTTTGCCACGCTTGCCAAGTCTCAACTGATGTCGGAACCACTGTCAGAGCTACACTCATCGAAGAATGTTTCAATATCTTATCTTTGTTATGATATGTCATTTCATACATTGTATAAGAGACCACCAATAGCTAAGGAACCTTTCCTAGAACCAATAGTGCGACCCTATTGTTCGGTGATAACAAAAGCTAACATATACGAGGTGTGTTCAAAAAGTATCGCGAATTTTGTGTTTTTTCAAAAATTATTTATTTATTCATGAATACCTATTTTGTCCCCTTCAAAGTAATCCCCATGAGATATTATACACTTGTGCCAACGGTTTTTCCAATCTTCGAAGCACTTCAAAAAATCATTTTTTTTTATCTTTTTCAGCTCCTCCTTCGATGCCGTCTTTATCTCGTCAAGCGTAGCGTAACGTCGTCCTTTCATGGGCCTCTTCAGTTTAGGGAACAAGAAAAAGTCACAGGGGGCCAGATCTGGGGAATACGGTGGCTGCCGCATCATTAGTGTGTTGTTTTTGGCCAAAAAGTCGCGCACAAGCAACGATGTGTGAGCAGGGGCGTTATCGTGGTGCAAAAGCCAATTTTTGTTCTTCCACAAATCCGGGCGTTTCTGGCGGATTGCTTCGCGCAAATTGCGCATAACTTGCAGGTAATATTCCTTATTGACCGTTCTACCCTGTGGCAAGAACTCATGATGCACCACGCCCCTGCAATCGAAGAAAACTGTCAGCAAAACTTTCACATTCGACCGAACTTTCATTCAATCGAAGACGATCCAAAACACGTGCAAGCAAAGCAGCTGTCAACAATTAAGTGAACATTCAAAATGGCCGAGCTTGTCGGCATAAGTGAGAGACATGAGTACCAACATAAAGCCACAAAAAGATCGAAATTCGAATATACGTAACCCGCGAAAATTAAAAATTCGCGATACTTTTTGAACACACCTCGTACATCGAGTGTCGCTTCTCACTCGCCACTCGTCCTGCCGCGCGAAACACCGTGGCGACTGAGAGTCGCCTCTCGTCCGTTAAGGGTTAAACCTCCCTGAACTATAAACAATAAAAAAGAAAAAAAGGAACCGTCTGCCTTGTGCTGAACGTGCTGATTACTTGGATCTTTGGCGGCTGAAATGTGGAGTGCAAAGAGGGAGAAAGAAAAGGAGAGCGTTCGTCCTGGGTCCGCTAGAGGACTCGTCGGTAAGGCTGATTAGCGGGACTCTGCCTTACAATTAGATGTTGGGATACTGGAAGGGAGTTAGAGGACGCTGTGGTGACTGTACCTCCTTCGCCAATAGAGGGACAGTAGAACGAGTTTCCCGCTGGTACTTGATCGGCTTTCGATTCATATATGTTCCATCTTTGGCGGTTGATAAAATAGATGTGGTGGAGAGAAAGAGGTAAGTATTAGGTTGTCCCGTAAGTTTCTTCCGCGCCACGCTATGAGTGACTCTAAGTGGCTGTTTTTATATAAGCATGCAGGCTTATCTATTAGCCGTTTATGGCATCGGTTTCAGTCGTCCCAGAGCTCTTTCAAAGCACGTTTCGTTGGTGACAAAGTCTCTTTTAAAATGTTTTCTGCACCGTTCAATATGGAGAGCCAAAAGAAGCATTTGCGGCATGTTATGCTTCATTGCTTTAAAAAAGGCAATAGTGCAAAGGACACTGCAG
>CM052082.1:3319038-3346805 GCA_028453745.1 Agapostemon virescens | reverse complement strand
TCTACACCGTTCAATATGGAGAGCCAAAAGAAGCATTTGCGGCATGTTATGCTTCATTGCTTTAAAAAAGGCAATAGTGCAAAGGACACTGCAGACGAGATTTGCACCGTTTACGGGAGTGGTACCGCGACTATTAGGACCGTCCGCAATTGGTTTAAAAAGTTTAGAGCTAGCAATTTCGAGTTGAAAGATGAAGACCGCAGCGGCCGCTCAGCAACGACGGATACGGACATTATCAAGACTGTGCTTACTGAAAATCCGCGATACAGTGTGCGTGAGATAGTGGATGCCACTAATATTCCCAAGACAACGGTACATAAGCATTTAATCAAGATGGGATATGCGAATCGACATGAAGTTTGGGTTCCATACTTATTGACGGAGACCGGCCTTATGAACCGCGTCTCTACGTGCGATTTGCTTCTCTAGCGACACGAAAGGGATCCTTTCTTAAAGAGGCTTGTCACTGGAGACGAGACTTGGATTTTATACCAAAATGTGCATCGAAAACGCACTTGGTCTAAGGAAAATAGACCTTCAACTGTTGCGAAACCTGGACTTCATCCGAAGAAGGTTCTTTTGTGCATTTGGTGGGACTGGAAAGGTATAGTGTACTACGAGCTCTTTCCTCAAGGTGATACGATCGATGCTAACAAATATTGCAATCAACTGGATCAATTGAAAGCCGCCATAGCAGAAAAACGGCCAGAATTGGCGAACCGACGAGGTGTCGTTTTCCATCACGACAACGCAAGATCGCATGTTGCGTTGGCCGTAAGGCAAAAATTATTACAGTTTGATTGGGACGTTCTACCTCATCTTCCGTACTCCCCAGACCATGCTCCATCCGATTATTACTTGTTCCTCTCCTTAAAAAATTCTCTCCGTGCTAAACCTTTCAAATCCATAAGCGAAATAAAAACGCACCTAGATGAATATTTTGCAAATAAGCTTCAACAATTTTGGAAAGAGGGCTTAATGAGGCTTCCTGAGAGATGGAAGAAGGTTATAGAACACAACGGTTCATATATAACATAATAAATCCACCGTAAACAACAAATATCGTGTACTCATTTTGCATCAAAAAAAGGGAAGAAACTTATGGGACACCCTAATAGAAAAGGAAGAGGAAGCGTTCCGTCTTGGGTCTTGTCAGAGGACTCGTCGGTAAGGCTGACTAGTGGGACTCTGCCTTAGATGTTGGGATACTGGAAGGCAGTTAAAGGACGCTGTGGCGACTGCACCTCCTTCGCTCACCGATAGAGGGACAGTAGGATGAGTTTCGCGCTGGTACTTGATCGGCTTTCGATTCATACGTGTACCATCTTTGGCGGTTGATAAAATAGATGTGGTGGAGAGAAAGAGACAAGGAGAAAAGGAAAAGGGAGCGTTTCGTCCTGGGATTTGTCAGATGACTCGTCGGTAAGGCTGACTAGTGAGACCCTGCCTTAGATGTTGGGATACTGGAAGGCAGTTAACTCTTTGCGGACCGAGAGCTCTTCATCGTTTCGTTCCAGCAGGACCGCGCTGGATTCGCAAGTGCGTACCAGCCGGTCCGCACAGATTTCACCAGTCGCTTATCCGCTTGATACCGTTTACTTTGGAAAACATTTATGACCTTACTAACATAATATACTTCTAAGTCTTCTAAGTCTAAAATTGAGACATAGTCGGGTGAAACTTGATACAAGACGCGGTACAACATAAAGCGATGTCGAACCACACTCGACATAGGACGCGTCAGAACGAAAAGCGATGTCGAGTCACACTCGACATAGGACGCGCCAGAACGAAAAGCGATGTCGAGTCTCACTCGACATAGGACCACAAAGGGTTAAAGGACGGTGTGGCGGCTGTACCTCCTTCGCTCACCAATAGAGAGACAATAGGACGAGTTTCCCGCTGGTACTTGATGCGCCTTTGATTCATATATGTACCATCTTTGGCGGTTGATAAAATAGATGTGGTGGAGAGAAAGAGATAAGGAAAAAAGGAAGAGGGAGCGTTTCGTCCTGAGTCTTGTCAGAGGACTCGTCGGTAAGGCTGACTAGTGGGACCCTGCCTTAGATGTTGGGATACTGGAAGGCAGTTAAAGGACGGTGTGGCGGCTGTACTTGCTTTGCTCACCAACAGAGGGACAATAGGAGGACGAGTTTCCCGCTAGTACTTGATCCGCCTTCGATTCATATATATGTAATATGTGGGGAGGTTTATTGAAGCAAATAAACACAGGTTGATTCGTCTAAAATAAGAGAATTCAGATTATTATTAAAAAATTAAGTAAATTAATTACAATATGTACACGAGTTCGCCTAACCTAAAATAAGAGAATCAGCAATTAAATGTTTATGCTTCCCACTCTTATATTAATCAGGAACTATTGAATAAGACCCAGTCTATAGCGGACACTATTTTCACTATGACAAGTTCACCATTGAGTTTCGATTGTGAAAAGATCTTCCTGTCTATTGGGTAAACAATCTGTCAAGACTTTTCTAGCGTATCAATCTCTCTCTCTATTTTTCTCTCTTTCTTCGGTGTTCGCTTGTCCTGTCTATCTGGTGGTTTAATTTATAATATGTATACTTACACGCAAAGCTTATATATACCATCTTTGGCGGCTGTTGAAATAGTTGTGGTGGAGAGAAAGAGAAAAAGAAGGGGGAGCGTTTCGTCCTGGGTCTCGTCAAAGAATTCGACAGTTAAGGCAGATTATAGCGGACCCTGCGTTAAACGCTGTGTACTGGAAGGCGGCTAAGGACGGTATATTTGTGAATCGGAGGCCGATCAAGTACTAGCGAGAAACTCGTCCTATTGTCCCTCTGTCGGTGAGCACAGAAGGTACAGTCGCCACAAATTAATGAATAATTTTAACACTTTATCGACCGGAGTCCTATTAACCCATTGACTGCCAACTACGAGATATCTCGTAGTAAGCGTCTGTACCAAAACTGCCAGCTACGAGATATCTCGTAGTGTGTGCTGCAAGTTTAGATTGGCTACAAATGGCTATCTGAGTTAAGAACTATTAGAAAGGATGAATGAAAAATGTATATAGTGTAGAGAACATATTGATTATCAATTTTTATTATTAAAATTATTATTAAAACTATATATTAAATTAATTATATTAAAATAAAACCGTGGCATCCAGGGCAAGACGTGCTAAATTTGCGTGGCAGTAAATGGGTTAATAAAACTTTCAATAATTGCGCTTAACAGAATGAAGTTTAATAAAACTACTTTTACATTTTAGTTTGTGACGAAATGATTCGATAACGTTACCGGGGATGCCTCGTTGATTCCCAATAAAAATTGATGTCAGCATTGATAGATTTATTAAAAAGTTTTCAGTCATAGATTCTGGACCTTCAATAATTCTGAAACAATCGTCGGTCGGTAAAGTGTTAATAAAATATCTATGTTCTATAATAAAAATGTGTTTGATTTTTTGGTATGCATAGAATTCGACGAAGGACATTCCCATAGTATTGAGCGAGAATCCTACTGTACGCAGTAAATAAAAATTGTTCGAATTCCTTGAGAGAGGTGGCTTCCGAGGTTACTTTAACCCTTAGAGTACGGAGTCTATTTTGTAACATAAAGGACGGAGTGGGGTCACTAAAGTCCCCCACACAAAAATTGTTTTGTTTTGTTTATAAGTTGGCATATTAATATTACAAAGACTGTTAGTAAATTAAAAAACGATTATTTAATTAAATTTACAGCATTTATTTTTAATAAACAAATAAAGTACTATCCACTTTCAAACATTTCATGTTTTGACATAAAATAAACTTATTATTATAATTAATAATTAAAATAAGGAACACAACCTAAGGAACTCAATTTTACTTCTTTCAACAATAAAAAATACAAAAAAAAATAAATATAATAATTCATTGCATCAGCTCCATCTCCATCATTATCACTAAATTCTTTATTCAGTGTCACTAGAATCCATAATACGTTGTAGACAAACGATTTTCTTTTCTTCAGTTCTATGTTTATTACAAACAAAGTTAGAGCATGTGGCACATTTCAATTTAGACTTTTTATCTTTATTTCTAGGACATAGAAAGCAACGACCACGTTTTATTCCATCCTTTGTTATGAACTTTTCACATTTTTTTTTCAATTTCAGCTGCAACACCGCAAGCCGACAAAAGCGCGTTGTAAGGTTGGAACGGTTTTAGCTTCTTTTAGCAAACGTTGTCTCATGTTTGGTTCAGCTAATTTTTATCCAAGATTTAATAGAAAGACCTTTCTTCGTGATGAAAGTGGGGTAACTTGGGTCCCCCAAATGAAAAATTTACCTTATAATTATAAATAAATTAATAATAGAATGCCACTAATAAGTTTTTATACAGGATTTAAAATAAAACTCGACTACCTAAAGGGAAAAAGAGAGAAAGAAATTATTTACGAAGTTATTAAAGAAAAACTAATCTTGCGGGACCTAAAGTCCCCCACTCGGTACTCTAAGGGTTAAGAAACTTTTTCCTTCGCTTTCGAATTATCAACGAAAAGTACGGACCGGTCAGAGCTTTAGCTAGAGCGAACGTATTTTGGTTTGACCAGTGACAAAGTTACGTTCGCGTTTCTTGGAAGATTTTCGCAAAAGCACGTATCTTGGAATAATGTCAGGAATCTCCCCCTTCAAGGAGCCCGATTCCTTCTCGGACGACAAAGTGATTTTCATTGTCATCGGACGAGCGCGAGGGGTTGACATAACTTAGCGAAATCGGGGTTGGTACAGTTATTTTTACCGGTAGGGCGGTAAACGATTCGAGAACAGCGCAGAACGGGATAAACGCGTCTCGACGATCGAATTTGAAGTGGCAGGGCAGGGCTGAACGACGACGATCGGTCGATAAAACTATTTCGAAATACGCTCGAGTGTAATCGTGCACCGGCAACGAGCGGAATTCCTCGAGCGTCGGGGGGTCGCGACTCGCGTAGAAATATTTTCTTAAAAAAAGCCGTATTAAACGCGCGGCGTGGAATATTTCAAACTTCATCTTGGATGTAGCTCGTCTCGTGACATAGGCGGTACGCAGGCAGCCCTTCGCTCTTGCGCGTCTCGGTGGGCACTCGAGGCTTGAAGCACAGTCACTACCGTAGGGGGCTTGCCGGCTACCCCAAAAGTGCACCTATCAAGGGTTGGTTCAACGAGCATACAGCTCTAGAGACCCTTGCTATCACGGAGACTGCGCGCCGCTCTTTCAAAACTAGCTCCGGTTTATTATTGAACTCGGACGCGATTTTATTGGACCCGGTTGCGAATTAAATCGAATACACACCTCCGGAAAGTGTATACCGTACACGTATCTCCGCGTGTCAACGGATGGGGTCTCTCTCTCTCGGCGTAATTTCGTCGTCTTTCGTTCGAACGCGTTGCTAAAGCGTTCCGCGTCTACGCGTTTCATCGGATTCAATTAAAACTAGTGAAATTAGCGAACCAGCGGTGTAAATTCGAGACTCGCGCGTACGGTGGTATCTGTCGGGCCACTCGCCGCGATTGCCGGCTCTGTCCCTGCGTTGCCGCGAACCCCACAGCCTCTCTGTCTGTGCCGGTGAAGGGTGTCTAGGCCTTCGTTCACCCTTGAAGTTACGCGGAAAATATGCCAATGTTGTTTGAATGAGGGGTTCCGGGTGGATAAAGAAGGTAGGCGGCGGCGCACGATTGCCAGCACCGAACACCACGGAAAAACGTTAACTAGCGATCGCAACGCCTCGCGGAGAAATATGCGATCGCGATAGCACCGCGGCCGGAATTGTTCCGGCGCGGACGGTCGACCAAGCGGCTGATTACATGCCCCGCGGACCATATATTTGCATTAGGCCACGGAGTCGCCATAACTCATTACGTCCACAATTCTCTTTCGTCAGCCGGACGAGCTTGTCGGCCGCATAAATCACAATTTGCCCTAGTGCGCGCAGGTGGACAAGACCACCAGCCGCTCCAACCGGTGTCCTGAAAACAGGGGGTCGCGAGTCGCGCGGAATCGAGATGACAGAGCGAGTCGTATTTAATCGACTGTGACGTTCGCGCAGTCTCGACGATCTCGGTTAATTACCATGAGGCCACGATAGCGATCGATGTCTCCTCGAGCATCCTCTCCGATCAGCGCGGCGGCATCGCCGAGCGTCGCTCCTATCCATGGGAAAAGCTTCGTCCCGTTTAGGTCGATCAGAAAGAAGATCGACGGACGCTGTGCTGCCGACAAGTGGCTCGTCTTGTTAACCGGGCGTCGATTTCTCCCACGCGATCCTTTCTCGCGATCTCGTATTTTCGAAGGAGAAACGGAGAAAAAGGGCGAACAAACCTGAGCGTGGTCGCCGAAGAGACGAGACGTTAACACCGCGCGCGTTGACAGAACGGCGGCTCGTGTTTGTGGAACAATGTCCCCGCGGTATTACTAGATATAAAACAGTAACGGGATAGACGTGTCACCAGACGAGTGTGACCCCTACCATATTTCCATTAAGTAAGGAAAGACACAGCCGGATAGCGGATATAACTCGAACGAGCCACGGCTTTTACCGTGATTAGTGCACGATGCAATGGGAAGGCTCGTATGGTGTACGAACAGCTGCGTGGCGAACATTCCTGCCACATTACACGCGTATAGTCTAAATGCGTTTGCGATATTACACGACTACCCGGCCAGGGTTTCCGAACTCTAGTTCGTTCGCATTCGGTATATCCCTCGAGGGAGAGACCTTTGCGCCTGGTTCAAATGTCTTCTCCTTCCTCGGCCTCTTCTCTCCGCTCCTTCTTCCGTTCTCGTTCATCGTCGTCGTCGTCGTCGTCGTTGAAAAAAAGAAAAACCGGAAACAGAAAGGAAAACATACGTCGAATAAATGAACTCCTTCGACGTTGAGTCCATTAAGTTGAGGTTCGGTAGCGAATGCTGTTAATAACGTCCGTGCGTTTGAATGGGTCTGTTGCGGGGGTGGAAAGCCGACCCCCCCCGAGCCCAGGCCCGAGCCCGTGGCCCCCCATGCTCGAACCTGTTTTTCACGCGTAAAACCCTTATCGCCTGTCGCGTAAGCACTATTATGCCGTCGAGAAAAAAAAAAGGGAAAAGAAAAAGGAAACGCAACTTCTGAATTTCCGTCGAGGATCGTCGACGCGAGGTTTCGGTTGGAACATTCTATGTATACGCGCGCGGCTCTCTGTCGCGACGCGGCTCGGCCGCATTATACGGTCTGTCGCGACGAGAAATAGCGGAGATACGAAGGTGGTGGGTCTTCTACATTTACTTTCTGTTCCGTAGAATCATTACTACGTCCCGGGCTAAGCGAAGCGTACCGGCGCCTGTTGACGGCAACCGTTGACGCGTTAAAGGGGCGAGGAGATAAGTTTTTTTCGCGAATTATGAAGGCGCTCATTCATTATGCGGCCCGTAATTGACGAGTTGTACGTTGGAGGATGCTGCATGTATCAACAACGCTCTCTTTTCCGTCGAGATACTATCCGTCGCTGGCAATATCTTCTCTCTCTTATTTTTTTCTTTTTTCTTCTTTCTTTTTGCTTCTTTAAGTTTATCGCTGCGAATTGCTGTTACCCGCTGGAGCAGAATCCGCGAGAAGTTTGCGCAGCCGTCTTGCGTCTCGACATCGAACCGAAGGCAGATTCAACTTTCTAATTGGTTAGCATGGCAGATTGTTAGAAAATTGTCTTCTAAACTGTACACTATTCTCCAAATGATAACACTTTATATTCTTGATATACTTTAACCCCTTGGCATTTAACCCCTTGGTTATTTAACAATAACAGTGAATAGACTTTCTTTGTCCTCCGCAGACCAACAAAAAGAAAAGACAAATTCGTAATTATTGCACGAGTAGCTATTCTCCAATGACCGTATACGATCGACAATTCAATCAAATATTATTTCTGTTTAAAGAAAATTAAGGAAATACATGTTTAGAAGATTCAGTTCGAAATCTTGATCACGAGTCTGACTCGTAGTTGTAGGGCAAAGGGTTAATTGTATTACAAAATGTTGCCTAGAAATAGTGATGCAATGGATTCTACGCGAGCTGTGTTTAATGTATATAAATGTAAAAAAAAGAAATGCGTGATTATAACTTTATGTGATTATGCGCTCTGGCTAACTGCTGTATGCTGACTGAAAACGCGGAGACAACGGTCTCGATCTTACGCCCCCACTTGTGTCCTTCTGTCCTTAGTTAACTGTGGCGATCTCTTTTTAAAACATGCATCTATGTGTGTCGCGAAAATCAAGAGCTCTAGCCAGAGCGAACAGAGATGCATTAATCTATGTCAAATTATTTATAATTTTCATTTGTTTGTTTCATTTCGTCTTGACCTCTAAACAATTTAAACATACTAAAATTTACGAATATAATTTAGTTTTCGTCAGAATTACAATTTAAATATCAAATTTTAACAAAATTTTACGCATGACGGATATAATCGTCATAATACAAAATTCTGCCACATCTCCATGACGGATATAGTCGTCAAACACACTTAACTGGTTAAAAACAAACCCGCCCTAAGCCTGAGCACTTGAAACTAAAGATACCATGGTTTCGTTGCATTCCAACACAGATGATTCGAATTGACATAGAATTTCGGTTTTTAAATTATTATTGAACCATTTATGTCATATTAGTTGTATCGAATTTGTCGTGTACTTTAACGAAAGCGTTCACGTTTGCGCTCAGGAGGACAAAAGAGCAGCCATTGCAACAGTCAAGGAACTTTCGAATTTGCCATTGGCCGAGTTTGCGGAAAATTGGCAAGTAGTTATAACGTTTCGACGTTGGATATGAATCAGACGTAATTTCATAATTGATTAGCATAGAATTTCTGGGAAGCTATGCTTTGTTCGTTGGGCATTATAATAATTTAGCCTGGTGCTATTGAGCGGTACTCCGGCTCAATAGGCTTGGCTTGGTCTGGCCTACATAATTGGTTTCCACCTGATGCGAAATGGATGCAACTCCGAGTAGATGGAGTCCGTGTGTACCACGCCAAATGCGGCGCGGATAGTAATTGGATTTCTCTCCCCCCCCTCTCCCTCACCATAGAATAGTTACATATATGGCCGGTTATAAAACAAACTTAAACATATTGTCCGCCATAAGGAAGGAAACTTAACGTAGTTTCTCGTCGTTCGAATGCAAAGAAGTTTCTTAAACGCGGAAAGAGCAGTCGGTGCTTTAAAATTTAAATGGCTTTTCAATTAAGGGGGGAATACACTTTATAAGATGAAAATTTTCGATTTTTTTTTTGTTTGAAATTGATTCCAGTATGTGTCTAGAATACGTGTATAAAGATACGGAGCAAAATTTCGTGTATTTTGGGTGGTACAGCTAGCCGAACAGGCAAGCGTCAGGTGCAAGTGACGCAAAGCTGAAGCGAAAGGTGAATTAGCTAATTTTAATCATCCTAGTCCGCTTCACCCAGATGCCCTTAAACATTTGAAACCGATATATGAAGAACTTTCAAAGGAGGATTTATTAACCAGGTGTCTAGGTGGACACACACAGAATTGCAATGAAAGTTTCAATTCAACGGTTTGGCGCCTAAATCCAAAGCATCTAAATTCCGGAGCAAAAATTATCGAAACCTCCGTCTTTATTGTGGCTGGCATTTTTAACGAGGGCTACGAAGCTATATTAAAAATAACGAATGTATTAAATATTAATATTGGGCAACAATGCAAATTCTTTGCCGATACGTATGACGCGCAGCGCATAACGAGACAGGAACGCCGCAGATAAAGCAGCACAAAAGAGGCATGAATCTCTAATAGGATGCACCAAATGGAGCAAAATGAATTTTTTGAAGCTACAAAAGGCTTACTATATGGCCCTGGTATAGCGGATTAGTTTCCTCCAGAAGTAAGGGTTCAATAACTACGACTCTAACAGTCGAAAAACTTTAAACGCGTTTTTCTCAATATCATATTTCTGAATCTTGTGTACACGATACAGAACGATCTATTGGACCAATTGAGCTCCTAAGGCGATTTTTCGTTAGGTAATGATAAAATGCCGTCGATGAACTAAAAAAATTCCTAAATAGTTGCATTTTTCCTTTCAATTTACATTATGAAGTCGAAATTTTTACCGAAAAATCGCAACTTTTTCAATAAAGCTTAAAATTTTTGCATTTTTGTACTTTTTGTTGGAATTTTTTTAGTTCATCGACGAGATATTTTTATAAGCATTAAAAAAATCTTTTGTTTTCCTGTTTCAGATGAAAATTAGAGGTTCTAGGATGTACACAAACTGACGTTGCGCGTGGCGCGGAACTGTGAAGATTTATAAATATTGCGAAAAAAAATACAATAATCATTAAAGTAGAAAATTTTTTGTATTGTTTAAATATAGAACATAATATCGTGAAAGTTTGAGAATGATTTATATAGAATATATGAATATTATAAATATTCATGAAATATATGAATATGTAGAATGATATAGTAAAAATCATTATTTTTTAGGCGCTCTAAAGTGTATTCCACCCTTAAGGTATCCATCTCATATAAATGAAATGCCGAAAGAAACAAGATTCCGTAGAAAAGTTCTGATAGAACTCTCTCTCTCTCTTTTATCCACGCACGGACATCCATGCTCTTCTCATCCCACGTTATTGACCTCTACAATAAAGTAATAGGTTCTGCCAAATTTATGATACAATTCATTAAATTGATGAAATTGACTGATTACAATTCATTGGCCTTTGTTCCCTGAACAAATAAATGGTCATTCGGAAATATAAAAAAACTACGTCACGACTTTTCCGACAATCCTATATATTGGATATTATTGGAAAAGTATTGAGAGATTTTTGTCATTTATTGATTAAATGTTTCTTATATTTGAAATGAATTTTATTCAAATATATATTGGCTATTATTATCTATGACCTTTCGCCATTTTAGGGTAGAGCCATAAACCCATCTGAATAGAACTTCTGTAGTTTATTAATTAAAAACTTGGCAAAGTGATTTTCACATTCCTTTTTTGTATCCAACTTTTGACTATCAAGGTAGTTTTGCAGAGATCGAAACAAACGATAATCCGGTGGTGCAAGGTCTGGGCTATATGGTGCATCAAAATACATGCATCAAAACTTCCCAGCCAAGCGTAAAAATGGTTCGATTTCATTACGTTCGAGCAACGATGCGCAGATGGAAACTCGATCCATCAAATTTTTCTCAAACATCGAGCTTCCTTCTGTATCCAACCTTCTGGAAAATGATCCAAAACCGTTGAATGGTGAATGTTTAGTTCTCTAGCAATCTCATGATTGCTTATATGCCGATCTTGCTCAATCATTTGCATTATCCGATCGACTTTTTCAGCGATTGATCGACCAGAGCGAGATGCATCTTTAATATCGAAATTTCCGGAACGGAAGCGAGCAAACCATCTACATGCTGTTGCATTTAACAAAGCATCTTGACCGTAAACATCACAAATTTTTCGCCTTTTCCGTAGTAGGATTGCAAAACATAGCGAGTTTTTTCAGAAATTCCACTCATTTTCACACTAATATTGCTTTGCAAAATTGTCTAGATGAAAATTGTAGACTGAAATGTCACCATACAAATGCGTGTTAGCATGCCGCAATCTGTTTAGGGTTGCCAGATATATGACACGAAACAACATTATGTGACAAAAATCCCTCAATACTTTCTCGACTATCCAATATTATTTTTCCAGTTTGCATCTCCTCGTCAAGAATATTAGGAGCGATTTAGAAACTTTTGAACGACAATGTAACCGTTCCCCTTACCTTTTCCACTTGTTTTCGTGTCCACTATCTACCAGGGGCTTCCTCTCGAAACGAACACTTGTTAATTTGCTGAATATTCCTCTCTCCGTTCCCTCCTCCTGTTAATCTCTTCTGCCCGTTTCTGGTATCTGGTTTCACTTTGTTTCCCAGCAAACTCCGGTGTTAAATGAGGGCTGACAAAAACACATGTAACTTTCAATTGGCTGCGCAGTCGCTCGAAGATTTTCGACGGGGTCCCTTAATTGGGTTAAATAAATTCGGTTGGATACCATGTGTGCACACCGTGCCAGTGCGGCTTCGTCGCTCGTGCGAACACGTACAAAGACTCCGACGACACGCGTTCGTAGTTGGCCACGGTAAGACGAGCCTTAGGGTGCGTGTACATGTTGTTTCAAAGGGTTGAAATTGGACCTACGACCCGCGTTCAGGAATTCAATAAACGAACTCCAGAATTTATTTACCTAATCCGGACCTAGACGTCCTTCGGCAAATAGAAACGCGTAGTTATCGACTACGTTTGTTCAACATCTCTGTCCGTTCTTATAAAGATTCTCCAGTGTTCCTTTTGCTGGAATGCAACGAAATGACATCTTTAGTTTCAAGCTCTTAGGCTCGAGACCGTTGGCTCCTTGTTTTTCAGTCAGCATATAGCAGTTAGCCAGAGCTCATACACTCCGTGACAGAAAGATGGCACACTACGAAAATTCAATGTTTTCATCATTTAGACATAATAAATCTAGTCTTTCTTGGTACTTATACATTTTTATTACAAAATAAACTACGTTACAACCAATAAAATTAAAGAAAATGTCCGTTTGTTTATGGAAACAAAAAATAACATAAAATCGGTGCGACAAAATGATGGCACATATACAAAAAAAATACGTGATTTACGTACATAAAATATATAACATTATGTTTAATACTTTGTGTGGCCTCCCTTATTTTCCAAAACAGACAACATACGTTTCGGAAGTGACTTATATAGTTTTTCAATATATTTTGGCCGTATTTTTGTCCATGTTTCTTCTATGCATGTTTTTAATTCTGCAAGGCTTTGGAAATGTTTTCCGCCTTCGTAAACATGCCTTGCTAGTTGTACCCAACAATTTTCAATGTTGTTGAGATCTGGCGATCTCGTTGGCCACCTTAAAACACTAATTTTATTTTGTTCAATGTATTGCTTAACGCATTTTGCAGTATGCACACTTGCATTATCCTGTTGAAATATAAAATTTTCCCCGGAAATTGTCAGTCCGAATTTAGATAATTGCTGGTCTATCAAATCTATATAAATTTTGTTATTCATAGTTTTCTTTATAAACTTTATCTCAGCAACTCCTCGATACCCAATTCCGGTCCAAAGCATTACTCCTCCGCCACCCATGTGTCTGCGGCTTAACATTCTTTGTTCTTTCCGTAGATCGTGAAAATAGTGTGCGAAACCATCCGGCCCGTCTAGATTAAACCTTTTTTCGTCATTAAAAATAACACGACGCCACATTTTTCTCCAATGTATATGTTCTTGTGCAAATTTCAGAGGCTCTGATTTATGCTGAGCGTTTAAAGGTGGTCTTTTTCTCAACTTCATTCGAACTAAGTGCTGACATTCTTTTATTATCCTTTGCACATTTTGTATATTTGTATGTACGCCAGCTGCTTTAGCAATTTCTCGTGCTGTTCTCGAAGAATTCGAAGCTTCTTTTAAAATTGCACGTATTCCGCGACTGCTTATTGCTTTCGGTCGACCGGAACTCTTTTTTGTATCGTATATTTTGGAATTTTTTAATAAATTATACACTACTTTTCTGCTCCGATGTATAGTACGTGCAATTTTCGAAACTGAGTAATTTTCTTTATACAATGTCAAAATTGTTTTTATTTCAGCATCCGATAAAGATTTTCCACAACCCATAGTGTAATTTCAATAGAAGATAATAAGAAACATACAAAATATTTAATGCACAGTCACACAGTACACGGTACAAACAGTCTGACGGTCTAGTGTCAACTGTAGAGAAAGAATTTTAAGACTGTGCCATCATTTTGTCGCGTCGGCGATCCCCGATTTTTACATTTAGATTAGAATCTGTAACCTGCGCTTAAATCCGCCGGTGTAAGTAGCCTTGAAACTCCACCGAAGTACATATACGGAAAGAAACATATCAAATTTTATCACAGTTTTCAGAAATAGCAATATTTTACGGGTGTGCCATCTTTTTGTCGCGGAGTGTAGGAGGATTACCTGTGTATGAAGAATATAAAGTGTTATCATTTGGAAAATAGTGTACAGTTTAACCCCTTGTCCTACAACAACGAGTCAGACTCGTGATCAAGATTTCGAACAGAATCTTTCAAACATGTGTTTCCTTAATTTTCTATAAACCGAAATAACATTCTATTTAATATTTGACCGCACACAATCGGTGGAGAGTAGCTACGCAAGCGGTAACTACAAATTTCATTTTCCTTTTTATCGTTCCGCGGAGAATAAAGAAAATCTAGGTACTGTTATCAGAAACTAAATCGTAGGCCGAAGGGTTAAAGACAATTTTCTAACACCTTTCAATATAAAACCATTGTTACGATGATTTGTTGCGGTGTCTTACAATTTTGCGCAACGCAACGCAAAAGTGTGATGATTATTTAGGAATTTACGACGTTCCAGTACTCGTTAATGCCACGAGTCTCCATTAAAATTTCCTTAATATCGACTCCGGTAAAGATTCGGATTGAAAAAGAGGTAAGAGCTGGCAGGTTTACGGGGGTGGATTCGTGTCGAGCGAGCTCGTCTGTCTGGCTGGTATTTTCGCTCGGAACTAAGGATTCCTTGTTTTTAATGGAATAAAGAGCCGGAGAAAGTACAGAGCTCCCTCTCCCCTTTCCCCCTAAGGGAACTCGCTTGTAAACGATATTATTACGACGTCGTGTTAAAATATTGCGACTATTCGACGGTGGCGAAGCACGTTCCGTTTAGTTCGCCGATTCAGAAAAAGAGGGATGTTTCGGCCCTCTCGCGAGCGAAGGTCGCCCTCCGCTGTCTTTGTTCCGCTTAAATCGCGGAATTCCAGCCCGACCCGTTGCACGCCGGCGTCTGCATTTATTAAAAGCAATGTGCACTGCAGGGAGGTCGGCAAAATGTGCGGGGAACAATATTGCGGAAGAGCCGGGGAAACGGGTGTGCGATCGTTTAATATATTTCATATAATAACGGATTCATTTCACGAAGCGAAAAGTTCGATGTCTTGTCTTTTCACTTTGCGTTGTTCCGCGTCCAGATAACACTGTACAAGTTGTCTATTTCATGCCCAGTTTATATCCGAATGTGCCGTACGTCCGTTTAGAACATTCTTAGGAAGTTCTTAGGCTTTTTCGGATATTATAGAAATGTCCATTTCTTAAGTCTTATGGAAGATTTTAGGACTTAACCCTTAGCACTCCAAGCAATTTTAATTACAAAATCGAAACATTTTTTTATCTAAAATAATTCCATTATACATGGGTCATTTCCTTTCGCGGATATAAAGTTTATTACTATTATTCGTACGTGCAACGTTTCAATTTTTATCAATTTCTTAAATGCAAACATAGCGATGTAAAAGCTGTTCTAAATAATCGTATGGAAAGTTTTAGTGCCGCCTCAAAGGCGTTATTGGAGCGCTAAGGATTAAATTGATACTTGTTTATAATACGGGCAACCTTTTCGATTTCAATGACCACGAAATATCTTGTCAAAGTTATCATTATTCGTTCATTGCTGTGAATAACTTTTTTCTTTACACGTTACCGGCGTTCGGACTTATTTTTTTTTTTTTAGATATTAAAGTATAAATATGTATACCTACAGTCCGGGACCTTATATTTTCCCATATTTTGTGTTAAAAGCTGATTAACCCATTTAGTGCCAGGCGAAAAAGAGGTGCCTATGCGAAGATAACCGGCTGAATTTCACGATTTTACTAGGGTTTGGAAAAAAGCTCATACAAATCAAACGAAAAGCAATATGTATATGATTCAAAAAGCAGTGTATTAAGGATGAAATAGAGAATAAAACATTGACGCTAATTTTTCTATATTCATTGAAAATTACATAAATAACAAAGGTATAAGTGATCATAAAGAAAATAAAAATTGAGTTCTCTCTTTCAAATCGTATCTGCACATACGAAAAGTCGTCTTTTTATCGTAACTTTATATAGACCGTTTATTACAAAGTATATACTTTGTATTTCCAATATATTTTGTAACAACATAAATAATATTGCACAACAAACATAAAGAATAACTCCAAGGTACATGGTAGGCGCCGGACGGATTATCTTATCCGAAACAAGTAATTATTATAGGTAATATAACAGAACCGAAAAACTATTTATTTTAATTCTTTCGTAATGAAATTAGACTATTTATAACGTATTATAAATTTATTTTGAAATAGAGTTCTCTCGCAATGCGAATAGTAAAGCGCTACAAGGTGCGGGCCGATATATCGGCCTCCGGCACTAAAAGGGTTAAGATACGTGTTTTCTCTTATCGATAATTCAGAGCATGTCTGTGTATACAGTTTACGAAATATCATCCCCAACATATTACTTCGACAGGATTCTAACACAAAAAATTTTAATATTATTGTCCGTGTGGTGAAGTACGTGGAGAATGAAGAAATAACACGTTGTCGTTCAATATATTTTATTTACTCCGCACTGTAGCGGGATAGCGTCTTCGTTAGACGACTGTTCGAGACATTCTGACTTTCGTCTCCCCTCGAACGCGTTTCGAGGCGAGGACCATTTCCTTGATCTCGCAAATGTTTATTTTTTTCCGAGTGCTATGTGCCGCAAATAAAAACCAGACGGCCCAGCATCGTTTTCATTACGGGCCCACGAATCGGCCCGCCGTGCTGGCGCAATCGGACACCCTCTCTTCTCAGCGATACTCGAAATACGTCGCTACAGTTCGCAAGCGGGACAAAATGATAGAGTATGTAGTAAATCTACGCTTTCCAGTTACACCGAAGCTCGCTAATCGCAAACATCAACCTCGGAACATAGTTAATAAAGTTCGCGATATTATTTCGTGTTATATATTTGTTCAAAAAAGGCGAAATATTATGAAAAATGGGTCGCGAAAAGAGATTGAACGCGTGTGAAATTGTCGCTATAATAACATTGAAAGAAGAACAATATTCGGTGACAAAATAGCAAAAATTATGAATAGAAGTAGAAAAGTAATAATGAATTTCGTGAAAAATTCGGCAAAACTATGATATAAAGAAGAGTTCTGGATGTCCGCAAAGTTTAAATGCCCGGGAACGACGTGCAATTCTAAGGGTAGTATTAAATTCTATGACGATTGCAAGACAAATTGCTCAAAACGTTGGTGTAGACACTAATATAAAGAATGCGAGACGTGTTTTACAAAAATGCAAATACATAACACGAAGAAAATGGAAGAAAAAGCCTTGGTTAACTGTGCAACGTAAGACGAATCAATTACACTTTGCAGAAAAGAATATTCATATGCGAAAGAAATGGCGAAGAATAATATTTATGGATGAAAAGAGGTATACGTTTTCACGGTATACGAAAAGAGGAATAGTTTTTGAGTCGTCGGCAAATGGGAGGTGATGATGCGTTGATTTGGTGCGGTATCGAGTACTATGATAAAATGAAAATCAAATTTATAACAGGAAAAATGAATAGCAAAAGGTATTTTGAAATGATTAAGGAACAAATAAACGCATACGCCACCAGAATTGCTGGAGAGAAGTTTATTTTTCAGCAGGATAATGCCGCAATACACGGTGCAAGAGTAGTACAAGGGTACTTTCCTCGAGAAAAAATTCGCGTTTTGAATTGGCCAGCAAGGACACTCAACCTTAACATTATTGAAAATTGTTGGGGAAACTTTGCTCGAGCTGTATATGGAAATGGCAGACAAGTTGGAAATATTGCCGAATTAAAAAAAATGTATTCAAGATGAGTGGAAACAATTAAAGAAAAAAACTATTAAAAACTGTTATTAAATGTAAAGGAGGAGCTACAAGATATTAACCTGTTAACCGGGGAATAAACTTTTGTTCGACTCGTTTCACAATGGGGACTTTTTTCTTTTTTTAATACTTATTGTTTATATATAATTGTAAACTTATATAATTGATTTACTTGAATAAAAACTACATAAAATGTAATGTGTTCTAAATATTACGGCAAATTTCCATGACGAAAAATATCGTCATGAGCATTCTAGTAATAATTCGTGTATGACGAAATATATCGTTTTGTCCCACGATATTTCCTTGAAAGTTCTTTTTTTTTTTTAATAAAATTGTATAGACTGGCGAAATTCAGTTCAATTTTATTTGTGTATGTTTATAAAAGTATTTTGGAAGAATATATAAAAAGAAAACCTTGGTTGTAAATGTTAAATAAATAAAAATTAAGTTAATTTCAAAGTGTGCTATCTTTTTGTCCCGGAGTGTATATATACAAATGCACCGTTTATTTTAAAAGTGGTGTAAGCCCTTTTTTTTAAAAATGGGATATGATGTAATTTATGCTTAATTTAGTGTAAACTTTTTGTTTATAACTAGTTCGTATTTAATATCTTAAAAAATGTCTATGCTTTGTTCAATTTAAAATTGGCCGGTAAAAGAAATTGCGTAACCATTGATTATGAAAGTGATGTAAGTCCAATTTCCATAGACAGAAAAAATGGCATTACGAAAAAAGAATTTCCTGTACACATCACAGGATTATTATGACGTTATAAACCAATGTAGACAACATAATAAATTTATTTTACACGAAATGATGTAATGAATTATTTTACATGAGAGAATTTCGTTTCAACAAAAAATCTACAAAACGCAATTAAAAAACAGATAAGAAGAAACACTAATGGAGAAAAAGTAAATTGGTTGCAAATATGTTGGATGAGATTTTGCAAAAGTGCACCCTATACTATTTTATATAAAACATCAATGGAGGATACAGAATTTAAGATTCTAAATTTATCACCTACATGTCGGGGAAGACCGCCAAAATTTAAAAAAATCGCCATGGCGCCTTTGTATCACGATGCCAGGCCTATTACATACGAAAAATATAAGGATATGCAGCAGCTGTTACCTTATATACCTCCTGTGCATCATGAATATTTCAAAACACTGCCAAACGAAGAGCATAAGTAATTAATAATACCAATATCTTGTGTTATGTTTAACAATATATAAATATAATTAACGTTCAAAATAAAAAATACTAATTCTATTTTATTTCTTGTTATTATTTATAAACAAAATGGGATTAATATGAAATATATTTTAAGTGATATTTGTTATTTCAAAATTGAAATTAAATGATATTTACAATTGACTAATTATGAAAGTGGTGTAAGTCCATTTGCAGCCTGGAAATATATATTATTTTAGTTCAATTCGCCTAAAAGAAATTTATATAATCAAATTACATATTGATAAATTAGTACAAACATTCCCAGACTTCACATAATTAACCTATATTTTTTAATTGTCAGATTTGCTAACATTTAATTTTCCCGAAACAGAAGAAAATGGACTTGCATCACTTTCAAAATAAACGGTTCAAATATTAAAACATAAAAATTGTCGGCAGCACCGACAGAAGACGTTATCTCCTTACGTCCATTAAATGTTGTAAGAATGTCGGCATTAAACGTTCTTGGGACATCCCGGTTTGTGAATGAGACCTTTCTAGCATGATCGCAGGACGTAATGGGGATGTATAGGTGATGTATGGACGTTTCCAGAAGAACGTACGGAACGTCCTCTCTCAGTCGTTCTTCGTCATTCGGGCGGTAACCTTTTAAAAAGGTTTTAAAAAGAAAGAAAGGAAGGGAAAACAAAGACGAAAGTGAAATGACGCGACAGAGAAACGGTCGGTAATGAACGCGCGATTTTTCACGTGTTTCTCGCAGTTACTAGAAGGCGGCGGTTTCGTCGGAAGGAAAAAAAATATAATCGCTACGTGACTGCGTCGTCGATCACGATTTACTTTCGACACCGAACTATAACCCTTTCGAGAGATGTCCACGGGGAACAAGAAGCTTCTGAAAAGGAAAGTCAAGCGGGTCAGCGAAACGGACAAACGCATGGCACAGCTAGAGAAAAAGATCGCGCGTCTCGAGGAGGAGAATATTAAATTGAAACGCGACAGTGTCGAGTATGAGAACAAACTGGCCGCTTTTGCCGGTCCGACGCGTTTCAGTTCCAATATCCCAACGTTTAACCGCGTTCTGCAACCTTCCGTGGACAATCCGGTCGCATCCAAGCTCGAGAAAAGTTTCACGAGCTCGTCTCGTTCGAGTGACGCTCAGAGCACGGCCCCGCCCAAAAGGAAGCTGCGCATAAAAACACTGGACTCTTTGAAAATCCGAGACACGAAAAAGTAAGAGTTATGCGAATCGTCTGTTTCCTTGTTCCCCGTGGGCAAACTTCCCGTGCTTCACGCTGACGCGTTCGGAACGATCGCATCGAGCTCTCGAAAGGGAACAAATTCAGGCCACAAGCTGTCGGCCATTGATCTTCGTAATCATGTATCAAAATTAGCCGGAACAAAATTCACAGTTTTCAACGGACGAGGCTATGCCGGTGGAGCATACGTTATGCCCCGAGAAGCAGATAATAAAAAAGTTTGTCCAGAGTGTGCCGTGCGCGAATGGAAAGCCTATGAAGAAGCAGGACGTGAAATGCCCGTCATTGCGGAGCAATAGGAATTCGAAATGCGAGGAAGAAGTATCCTGTTTAGGGACGGAATATAGAAAACCGAAGTCAGGTCGAGGTTCGATATGCTCGGGAAACGGAAACGGAAATGGAAACAGAAACGGAAACGGCAGGTCTACAAGGACCGTGCAAAATGCACCGTGTGTGGTCAAAGCGAAAAAGTTCAAAGGATGTCCAAAATGCGAAGACAATCGGATCGAGAAATTGGAATTTGAGGTAGATTGTTCAATAATTTATATTAACACTAGAACTACCGAACAATAAACCCAACGATATACATTGTTTTGTAATAATGAGTCTGCATCTATTAAAACTTCATATAATTCTTATTGTAACTTGTACGTTACCCTTAGCGCTCTAATGGCTCCTCTGAGGCGACATTAAAAATTGACAGACTATTATTCAAAACAATTTTTACATTACAATGGTTATATTTAAGAAGCTAGTAAAAGTTGAAGTGTTGCACGTACGATTAATAGTAACAAATTTGCTATGCACGAAAGGAAATGAATCACGTACAATGGAATTATTCCAAGACAAAAAAATGTCTCGAGTTAGGAAATTAAAATTGCTCGGAGTGCAAAGGGTTAATAAAGAAGTACATCAAAAAGTTTCTGATGAAAACATTTTTATAACTTCAATAATTGTGAAAGAAAAAACTAGGGACCAGTCAAAATGACTGGTTTGGTAGTTCTAGTGTTAACGATATTCTTCTTGACCGTATCGATGGTTTTTTGATAGTGAAACTAGGTGAATGGGCGTTTGTGCTTCTACGTGATACAGGTTTCTGTGTAGGAGAATTTATTTAACCTGTTGCATTGTAATGCCGAATCTGTTAATTGTATATTAACTAGTTAGAAGAAATACTAAATTGTCAAATCAAGCAATGAAGTAATCGGTTCAAAATTTCTGGAGTAAGTGCCTCGAGGTCATTCACGGTCCTCTTGCCAGAAGACATTTCTGTCTTCCCCACTCCGCAGCCAGATCCTTCAGGACAAGGTCTCTATTTTTTCTTAGGCAATACGACTCGAAGTCGCTTGCCCCTTTTATCCAAACATGCGTTCTTGCGATAAACAGCCTTCGACAATCGATAGCCGGAAGACCCACCGTGGTCGCCAACTGTCGGCCGTCGCCAGGTTCTTTGGAACACTAATCTAATTCTTTTAAGCGATGCGACCATGAGTCTGCATGTCTAAGCAAATTCCACTCATCACTATTTCTCTCTCTCTCTCTCTCTCTCTCTCTCTCTCTCTCTCTCTCTCATAAGCATCCCTGTGCCGACCGATAGCTCAATCACCCGCTACCATCCGACGACAATTCTGTTTAGTCTCAGACGTTCCCATTTGAGACCTTAGACGGGCCAGAATCCTGCTATCGATCTATCAAACACCACGCACCACTCGGCCGTCCTTTTACATTGTTTTTAACCAGTTAGCTCTTGTCATGGAGAATTGGCGGTATTTTGTGTCACGACGATTATATTCGTCATGCTTAAAATATAGTTACAGCCATTTAACCCTCTATGGGACGAATTTTTGTTTTTAATAAAAAAAAAAATTGGGGGAACGAAAAATCAGAAATTATAAACCTGTATATGTAAATGAAACAAAATTTTTCCGTTTAAACAATTTTATTGCAATATATTCACTATGTGACTTTCAGGTAACAACGGCCTATAAAGTTTGCACTTCTGTGCATAAAAACTTAAGCGTGGAATTCCACAAAACAGTTTGCATTTGGCGTTAAACCTAAATGTACATTACATTTGGAACATTTAATTTTCGGAACTCCTTTACATCCGGCTTTTTGCAGCGTCCGCTGTATCCGAAAAAATTGGCCAATGTGCCATTTCATCTTTTCGCACGTTTTGTACAGGTAGTTTTGTATTTGGTCTCTTTTTTCTTTTATTTTGCAATTGTTTATCTACCTCATTTGAAGCAGGACACCGTCTTTCATAAAAAAACAGCAACCAAAGAATTGTTCGATTTCATTCACTGAAACAGCAATGGGTTTTGCTGGATCACATTGCAGTGCATACATATTGGTATAGTCAACTATATTGCTTATAATTTCCTTGTCAAATAGTTTTCGAAAATAGGTCACAGAAGAATAGAGTGCTTCGGGAACATTAGGGCAATCTCCTTTCCAAGGGCGATAACAGCTATTATTATTCGTCTGGGATAGTGGTTGCCAAACAATTCTTTGTGGTCCTGCATCTTCCTCATTCGACGAGGATTGAGTACTAAATTCTTCGTCACTGTCAATGACATTTATCCGTCGTCGGGGAAATACTATTACATCTTCATCGGACTCGGAATCTAATAAGGAATCATCGAATCTATTACCGCTAATGCGTCTAATTCTAATTCCTCTGCTATTTCTATCTGATTTTGTATTCATATTTTAGGTATATGATGTATAAATCTGAAAACAGGAGAAAGCACAAGCTTTATCCTAGATGTACCGAAATTTGCCATAATAGCCCACTGTAACCTCAAAGTTACAAAACTGTATCATAAAAAAAAAATAACAAATTGAAAATTGATATGCAAACAAATAGGTTGTTAATGATATACGAACTCAGAGCTATTATGTGCACGATTTTTAGTTTGGTAATCACTGACAAAAGCACAAATAATATTAATTGGATCAAATGGTTTCGCTTATTTTTACTGCAGACAATTTGCACAGCATTTATTTTGTTATTTCAGGTTGACAAGCCTAGCAATGGCCATAAATATTAATATTGGTTGTCTTGGCAACGTTATAGAATTAAGATTTATGTGCCATCTCGTGAAAAAAGCTACAATTATTTGGTAAAATGTCGACAAATTAAAATGTGACCTGAAAATTACACGGGCCCATAGAGGGTTAAATTGTAATTTTAGAAAAAACTATAAAATGTATTCGTAAATATCAATATGTCTAGAATATTTGGAGGTCAAGATGAAATAAAACGAACAAATAACAAGTATAAAATAATTTCAAATGGATTTATGCATCTCCGGTATGTTATGGCTGGGACTGCTTGTTTGAAAAGAGGTTGTCACAGTTAACTGGTTAAAAGAATACGCTGCCGCTAATATATATATACATATATAATTCCTAATTCCCTTAAAATCGAACTGAAATTTTGGAGTTTCTATGGCCGCGCAGGGGGAAGACGAAATTTTAAATATGAGCCGTTTATTTTGAAAGTGGCGTAAGTCCATTTATGTTTGAATCGAGATATTGAAGGGTTTGCGTTGGATTAAATTTAAAAATGTGGATAACAGAAAACATAGTAGAATAATTTTTTGGGGTTTCTAAGTGTGTCAAATTTATCATTCCATTTAGCATAATTAATATTATTTAAGAAATAATACGTTTTTGATGGCTATGAATGGACTTACGTCACTTTCAAAATCAATGAAATGACATTTTCAATTTTTAAGAAAGCACAATAGGGAAAGTAAATTTCCCTTGAAATAAAAATATATGTATACATTTTTATGTTGTAAAATCTGCAAAATATTCAATTCTTATTCTTTGTTAAATAATTTGTACATTATAATTAATATTGCTTTATTAATTATTATTGAGTCTTCTCCAGTTTGTGTACGAGAGGGATTTAAAATACCTGTGTTGTGCAGGTGGTGCATAATGTAATAAATCCATTAAGTCCTTGATATAACTTTATATTATTAAATTTTTTTGGTCTTCCCCGTTGCGGTAGTAAATTCAATGTTTTGAGTGATGCATCTTCGTTCATTGTCGTTTTGTAAAATAACTTATATGGATTGCTTTTCATAAATCTCATCCAACATATTTTAAACCAATTTACTCTTTCACCGTCAATATTTTTTGGCCGTTTAAAATTCGCGTTTTCTGGAGACTTAATTGAAATGAACTCCTCCCGTTTCATTTCATTTAAAATGAACTTATTCTTTCGACACTCTTTTATGACTTCGTAAAATTCCTGAGGGACAAACAATAAATTGTTTTTCCTTAACGCCATTTCTAAAACTCCGAAATTTCTATCATTAGGTAGAATGAATGCCCTGATAGCAGGGATTTATGGTGAATGATATTTTCACTATTTTCTGTAGATTGGACAATTTTTAACCATGCCACAGCTATTTTAGGTTGGGATCTCATAAAATTTTATTGCATAACATTTTCTATATCCATTTGAAACTCTTACAATAGGACTTACGTCACTTTCAAAATGAACTTTTTCATCACTTCATTAACTAGCAAATTTTCGTGTTACAAAATCTTAATGATTTTAAATGTACTAGTAACAAGTTGCGTTAGAACGAAAAGATCATGTAAAAATGTAACTATTATGGTTGCTGATTAGATTCTTTTTGAAAATGGACTTACGCCACTTTCAAAATAAACAGCTCATATATTAGAAACCTGTTAGAATTCGGTAGCGTTTTACTAAATATTTGCTGACCCTATCAGAGTTTCGCGAACTTTCGAATCAAATGGTCACCGGTGCCATTCGAAAGTATAGTCTAGAGTTTAGACAGCGTTAAGGAAACACCTGGTATGTGTGTGACAAGAGTATGTGTCGGCAGGTGTATCAGCTGCGGAGGGAGATCGAAGGGATGAAGCACGAGCGGAAGGCGGCGGAAAAAGCGGTGCAGAAGGCGATTCTTCGAGGAGCGCGTGCTCTCGGTGGAAGATTTAAACCGATCGTTCCGGAATCGATTGAAAAACTTTTGGACAGTTGCGAGAGCAATGCTTCTTCGGTGTCGACGTCCGCTTCGGTCACGTGCTGCGGAACGAAAGTCGAGACGGAGCCGTGCGGAAGCAGACTTGCGAAGAAAGAGGCTTACCATATCTGCGAGGCGTCCTGCGCCGATTAGAAGCGTATCTACACGTTGGCCAGCGGATCTCCTGATTTCAACTGACCGGCAAACTCAGAGGCTACGTATCTGCTTCAACGGGAATCGATCGTTCGATGCTCGACGTTTGTTTATAATTAATTGGAAGCTTTTCTTTTGAACGGAAATAAACGAAGGGTAAATAACCATCGGAATAAAACGCGAAGTCGCGACACCGTTTTCGGCTCCAGACGGTTTCATCGTGTGGTAATAATTTTCCTACGTAACGCGTTAATTAATAAACGGGGGTAAGAGCGACGGGTGGACTCTCGGCGTCGATTTAATTACATGTAACACTGGTGTAGGTATTCTAGCCAGCGCACCGTGCGAGTGCTATACTCGCGCTGGATTTTCCCGTACACGTAGCTACGCTCCATCAAAATGGCATCGTTAACACTGATAATCCTCCTCTGAACCGAGTTCGAGCCACTCGACTTACCAGAAACACAGCGGGGAAACGCGCCGGCAGGTGTGAAAATAATTAACGTTACCCGGCAAGGAAGCATTTTGTTTAGAGCCGAACGAGTGATTTCGACGATGACTCTCCGTTAATCAGGAATCGATGTTGCGACTTCGAATCGTTGAATTATGTAAAGAAGTCTCGTCGAATTGAACAACGGATTTTCCTTTTGTAGTTATACCGAGTCAACACTCTAAACCCGCTACAACGGATCAAACGATCCTACTTGGATTTCTTAGCACAGATCGGGTTAGCACTAGCTGCTAAGTATAGTCCTGATTGATTCACAACAGATGTCTGCTCGATCCTCGCCAATCTAATTCTAAAGTTATATCTCGGTGTTAGGTGCATTTCGACGTCGTAACAATTTGAGGAACTCTCAAGGTTTTGCTGATTCAAGACACCCGGCTCGATGCGAAATTATGAAAAGTCGTTTCATGTATACAGGGTGTCCCACATAAATGGGAACACCTAAATATCTTTCGTATTTACAGTCCTATCAGAAAACTTCGGAGGACAAAGTGATACTATTGCAGGGTACAATATAATGGTGAAGAAAAAAATTTTTTATGTCGTGTTTTTTAATGAAATTTCAAGGTCACCGATGTTTTTTTAAAAACTGAATTTAGTGGATACCATCTTTTTGACCTTGAAATGACCTTGAGCAAGAATAATCATGTTGAAGCGGATGAAATGTGGAAGTTTAAAACTTACGTGTTTCAGCAAAGATTGCGCGTTGTTTACGTCGGATTGACCTTAACATATCATAATAAATGTTCGAAATGTTGACCATCCTCATTTATGCAATGTTGCAATCTTTTAATAAATGATCTGTAGGCATTGTCGATTTCCTGAGACGTAATTGAAGCACATGCTGCAGTAATCCTTTGCCGCATATCCTCTGGCGTTGTGGGTTTATTTTTGTACACAATACATTTTGTCTTGCCCCATAGATAAAAGTCCAATGGTGTCAGATCCGAAGAACGGGCTGGCCATGGAATTGGTCCTCGTCGCCCAATCCAGTGTCCAGGATATTTCGTATTTAGCACCGTTCTAGCAACTTTAGAATAATGCGCTGGACAACCATCATGTTGAAACCACATGCGCTCCCGATCGAATAACGTAATTTCTTCTAAAAGGTACGACAAATCCTGGCGTAAAAATACACCATACTTTATACCAGTAAGAGTTCCTTATATAAAGTACGGGCCTATTATTTTACTGCATAAAATTCCACATCGTACGTTAACGGTCCACGGTCTTTGCTTTTTTACTTCTCTTAACCATCGTGGATTCTCAGCTGACCAGAAGTGAATATTCTGCAAATTTACTTGCCCATGATTGGTAAAAGATGCCTCATCCGTAAAAAGAACTTTGTGAAAGAAAGTATTGTCCACTTCTAATTGATATTGTGCCCACTGGCAGAACCGGACACGATTAATATAGTAGGTGGTAGACAATTCCTGATGTAAACTCAAGTGATATGGGTGAAACTTTTCTATTTGCAGTATTCGTGAAATACTACTTCTGCTAATACCGGACTCTTATTCAAGTTGTCGCAAACTTACATGTGGATCATTAGATACTGCAGCTAGGATATTAATTCTATTTTCTTCGTGAGTTACAATTCTTTGTTTATTACGATTTTTAGAACTTACACTACCGGTACATTTTTAAATTATTTTACCACGACGGAAAATTCGTGTAACAAAGGACAAATACGATTCACAAATTTTTCACGATACAAACGTACTGCTTGCCTCAAAGATTGGTGGCTTTCACCATAAGTGAAAAGCATATCGATTCGTTCCTGTACAGTATAACGCATTGTTATCACTTTCACGTTTCGAACTCAAATAATGCAGAAGGAACAATGTACTTATT
>CM052082.1:3280515-3304038 GCA_028453745.1 Agapostemon virescens | reverse complement strand
TCTTTGGAGACACTGTTACCACAAAATAAATCGTAGGGCAAGGGGTTGAACGAAAAACACAAATCGATGAGAGCGTGGCTGCAGCGGACGAATCGCAGATCGATGATAAATCTCGCCGTTGGCTGAACCGAAATACGTCCGCTGTCGCCGCGCTTCGATTGGTCCTTGTTTCTCGTTAATAATTCGAAGACGAAGCCGAGTATGAGGTTATCGCAAAGGACGGAACTTCTTAGACCAACCCGGAGAGTCTTCCTTGCAAGAAACTCGAACATTTATAGGGCACCTTGCATATTGAAAGTAATACGTTTGTATCGAAGTATCACATCGAAGTAATACAAGTAAATATCGGACTTCGCTGTTTTCCTTTTCGTAATTCAGTGTAATGAAGCGTGTTAGAGAGAAATTCGCAGTTTGTTTCGTAGAAGTAGAAGCACGACAATGGTAGTAACGTTTATGCCCTTAATTAATGAAAAAATTGCTCAATAGCAATGTAAACGATATTCGTCAAATTCCGAAGTCTGAATCGGGATCGTGAATTTTCTTACACTGAAGCCACCATCATCGGCCAAACGATGTATGTAACAGTTACTGAAACTACACTCCCAGACAAAAAGGTAGCACACCCGTGCTATCTTTAATTTTTCGTGTTAAGATTATGCTAGCGTGGAAACTCTAAGTTATATGTAAAACGTACCTTCTACGAATATGTAAACATAACATAGAGTGACTTTACTTCATTGAGTTCTCTTAGTTGGAAGAGAAACACATAATCCGACACAGACAAAATGATAGCACACTTAAAAAATAAAGATATATATTTCATATAACAGCACTACATGTTTCATATAACAAAAGTATACATATTTCTTATAATAATATGTGTACAAAACTATATTTTTCTAATAATGTGTAGAACCTCCTTTGTATTGTATGAGTTCCACCATCCTTTTGGGTATAGACTTATATAGTTGTTTAACTTTTATTTGTGCTAAATTTTCCCATTCGGTCACAATGCAAGTTTTTAATTCATTTATGTTTGAAAATTGTCGGCCTTCAGCATATACTGCTTGCGAAAGCATTGCCCAGCAATTTTCTATGATATTAAGGTCGAGTGAGCACGCCGGCAATTGAAGAGTGGAAATATTCTCCTTTAAAAAATAGTCCTTGACAATTTCAACAGTATGCACTGCAGCATTATCTTGCTGGAATGTATATGGTGTAACAGCAATGCGTTCTTCATATGTATAAATTTGATTTTTTATTAGCTCGAGATAACGGACGCTATTCATTGTGCCCTGAATAAACTCAATTTCTGTTTTCCCTTTATATCCGATACCAGCCCAGACCATTACTCCACCTCCATGCATTTGACGACGAATTTTTGTTAGTGGTTGTTCACGAACATCACGATAATAATACGTACATCTGTCTGAGCCATCAAGGTTGAACCTCTTTTCCTTTGTAAAGATTACTTTTCTCCAAGTCTTTTTCCAATGTACATGTGCTGTTGCAAATAACAAACGTGCCTCCTTATGTCTTGCGTTTAGTGATGGTTTTGCCATTAATCTGGTCCGATTTACAATGTTGCTAATCTGGAGTACACGACGAACATTTTGTACATTTGTTTCCCACTCCAGCTTTCTTAACGATCTCTCCCGCAGTGGCACAAGAATTGGAAGCAGCACGTATTATTGCCCCTGTATCGCGTTCAGATAATGCTGCTGGCCTTCCTGTACTTTTCTTCTTTCCGTGTGCACTTGTATCTCTCAGCAAATTATATATAACTTTTCGACTGCGACTAACTTCTTTTGCAATTTGAGTAATAGACAACTTTTGTTTCCGCAGAGCTAAAATTGTACTAATTTCGCTTTCACTAAGCTTTTTGCCACGACCCATTATGAGGATAGCGATATAACAAAACTGTAGACAGAAATTGAACGTAATAACTCCGTACAAGTTCATGAAACACTGAAGAATATGTAAACATAGTCCAAGTGTGCTATCATTTTGTTTACGTCGGATTATGTGTTTCTCTTCCAACTAAGAGAACTCAATGAAATAAAGTCACTCTGTGTTATATTTACATATTCGTAGAAGGTACGTTTTACATATAACTCAGATCTTCCACGCTAGCATAATCTTAACACGAGAAATTAAAGATAGCAGGGGTGTGCTATCTTTTTGTCTGGGTGTGCATAACCAGTTAACCCCTTGCCCTACAACAACGAGTCAGACTCGTGATCAAGATTTCGAACTGAATCTTCTAAACATGTATTTCCTTAATTTTCTTTAAACTGGAATAACATTATTTAATTGTTGATCCTATACGGTCATTGGAGAAAAGCTAGGCATGCAGTAACTACAAATTTGTGTTTTCTTTTTGTCGTTCTGCGGAGGACAAAGAATGTCTACACACTGTTATTGTAAAATAAATCATAGGCCAAGGGGTTAACTGTGGCGATCTCTTTTCAAAGCGCGTATCTATGTGTGTCGCGGAAATCAAGAATTCTAGCCAGAGCGTACAGAGATGCATGAATCTATGTCAAATTATTTATAATTTTCATTTGTTTGTTTCATTTCATCTTGATCTCTAAACATTTTAAACATATTAAAATTTACGAATATAATTTAGCTTTCAATTTAAATATCAAATTGTAACAAAATTTTACGCATGACGGATATAATCGTCATGACACAAAATTTTGCCACATCTCCATGATGGATATAGTCGTCAAACACACTTAACTGGATAAAGATGTTTTCACGAGAAACAATGGAATCCGTATCTGTAGCAGAGAAAATGTTACAAGAATCGCGCAAAGTCTAAATAAATTATGTTATTCTTATAAGGCAACGCATAGCAAGTTAATTTTACGGCTTGGTAGGCTTAGCATTAATCGCTGTAACCGTAAAATCGATCATAGCACAAGGCGTTAATACCGATCATAAGAATCTTTGCGAAGCGATAAAGAATACTTTCGGACAACGAGGATTAAAAACTTAATAAACAAAGATCCATTCTTTTCGCCTATAAACCGGAAAATCCCGTTTTAAGGCGATTACGCGCGTACATCTGGTCTCCACCTTGCGCAAGCAGACACGAGTTACCATGCTTCTTCCCCGACCTTAGAAACGCGGCGTTTCATGGAAGTTGTAGATTCCTTGAATGAATGTTTGATATTCAATGTTTACCCGTTTCTTCGGCACGATCCCTACGAACGAGGAGTCCACAAGTCGGCGAGCAAGTCGTCGACAACTCGGTGAAATCATAATACCGAAGTCGCGGCCCTTGTGTCGCGAAACAGTATTTTCGTGTTTGGTAGGGACAACGGTCTCTTTCAGACATCCGCGCTGGAAACAAACGCGGACGGGTTTCTTCTTCCGCAAGGAATCGCGAGGGCAGACACCTCGACGCATCATTTGCATCTGGAATAATGCGATGAGTGGTATTTGCATCGTGTCGAGCAACCGCCACCGCCCTCGTAGTTGCGCTACATTTTATTATTCCGCGTCATTACGTCGGCCAAAACAAAAACATTTGCTGACAGATTTTCTTCATCGGGTGAATCGCAGCATACGGGGGTTGTACCGGGAGCAAAATGCCGAGCAGGCAACCGTGATTATCGCGCCATGTTCGAGGAATTCAAGCCGAGATCCATGCCGCACAAATTCGCCCGAGTTCATAATGACGAAATGGGAATCATCTTAGTTAGCGGCAGACGGGAGTTGCGAATCGCAACCCTTCTCCGACGACGACTGCGTCGGAATACCTACCAAGAAATCATGACACGATCCGATTCCGACGCGTTTAATGTGCGAAGCAGAGGGAAGGAAATGAGCCGTAATTTTTGCGGTACAGCAGGGGAACCTAACCCGTTTCCATTCACCCCTTCTTTTTGTACTCGCTTTAGTTGTCGTCGTATTAATTGCGTAGCTTGGCCTCATTCGCCTAAGAACACTCGATAGATGGAGGCTTTTTCATCGAGGCTTAATTAGGTTAATGCGAACCAAGCATTGTTATTTGAAATTATAAGGGGAGCGGTGGATTTTCTGATGACTCCACTCGAGGAACTTATTGTTCGCGAATTCACTTGGCCCTCCTCCTTGTTTCCCAACGAAATCCGGCCTGGAGACAGGCGGAAGTACGACTGGATCGATCCTCTCGCAGCGAAACTTGTGTTTAGCACTTTTGCAATCAAATGTGTGGAATGCATCGTGTAATACAGTCGATGGGGGGGGGGGGGGCGAATGAGTCTAAACTTGTCAAGAGACATTAGCGTAGCTTCACTGGCCCAGATTCCGGTCGCAAACACTTGTCTGACCTGAATTCGATCGTGATCACGCAGGTGCACCAAATGCATTTCAGGCACTGATTAAAATGGGTTTTGTTGCACCGTATAAATGAAATTGCATATCAATAAAATGTTGAAGTAAAAATGAAATGCTAAAAATAATTGGACTAGTAACGAAATGCTAAAAGTTTGCCATACCTTCGCGCGTAATTGGAAGAATGGGCTCCTTTAATTGTTCCACCGATGGTTTCGCATGATCATGATTACTGGAGGCTTCGCGAACCACGAAGAGATTACAAATGTACGCTGCGAATTTCAAATCCTGATTCTAGTGGAACGCCACTCCGACAAGGTTTCTTTTTACCTTGAAGCGTGGAAAAAGCCGCGCGATACTCCGCGCTGTCGTAAACAGAAGAAAATTATCGTAAGCTTTGGTAAAAGATGGCGGCGGTAATGTAATGCCAGACTTCTCGTTGTTTATGTCTCCATCCGTACCCCGACACGAACGCTTCGGTGGAGGAACAACGGTAACATAAAGTAGCGTCGTCTGTTCGTTAGTGGTATAGAAAATTTTCAATCGCTTTCTCGCCTCGCTAACGACAGAAGTTTTTGTTCGCGTATTGACGTTTCTGAAATTTATGTATATCGTTGGACGTTTCTACTTGCCGCGTGATTTAGTCACCTATCGATAGTTTGTTACAATATATGGTCCGAAGAAATCTGTTTACTCGTTCCTCATGGAGGCATCTTTACAAGCCCAATAACCGTAAATAAAAATTATTGAAACGCCTCATTCGAACACCGTTCGCGAACCTAATGTTAAAAATATATTCGTATTCGTATTTTATTCACCCTTTTTACTACAAAATGTAATGCGATATTTGCATCCATTTTTTTTTCTTTTAATTTTCTTCGTAGCTTCTGCGAAGAAGACGGAAGAAGAAGAAAGCATGTTTATTGTGGCAGCTGTATCTCCTACGCTTACCGCCAGAGGGACAGTAGGATGAGTTTCTCGCTGGTACATGATCCGTCTCCGATTCATATACAGGGTGGTTCACGCAGTTGTTTCAAGTCATAACTCCGTTATTATTGCATTTACGAAAAAATGCCAAAGGAGAAAGATAAATGGTTCGAAGAGCACTACATCTATAGGCCTTTCAATTTTTTTTAGATGCAGCAGTGCATGTGCAATTGACAATTGCATCATTTATTTAAATAGAAATGCATATTCTTTTTACACAGATCGATTCTTCTGTTTATTCTACGTAAAAAATAATAAGAGTACCATGGCAAAAAAATTATTAGATCTCGTGATATTTTCAAAAAATGTCTTTATTGAAGAAGATACTCAAACACTTCATGACTATGTTGTAAAGGTGAACATCCTTTCGACATTGTTATTATAACAGTAACTCGTAATCAAATCGTAACTCGGGTACGAAAACTAAGAATTTGAAAAAGTGTAACTGTATTTCACTAAATACAAGAAAATGTATTTTACTAACAGTGAGAAACAAGATATGTACGACACTTTTGTGTTGTGTGACAAAAATACGAATACTGCCGCAAGACTGTACCAGGAAAAATATCCAAACCGTCGACAACCATCGCGACAATTGTTTTTCAAATTGAATAACAGTTTGCAACACTATGGTGCATTTACCAAACCCAAAAGAGAAGTTCCAAAACCAGTAGTAGGAAATGAAAACAACAAAGTGAACATACTCGCTTATTTACAGTGGAAACCACAAGCATCTACACGAGAAATATCGAGAGAATGCAATGTAAGCCTCGGTAGTGTGAAACGAATTTTAAAATCAGAGAAGCTTCATCCGTATCGGTTTAGTGTTGGACATGCCTTACATGCTGAAGATTCTATAAGACGTATGCAATTCTGTCAATTTGTTTTAAACCAAATTCAGATGAACGAAGATTTCCCACGGCAGATTTTATGGACGGATGAATGTACGTTCATCAACAATGGTATTTTAATCGTCATAACGCACATACATGGGCAAGAAGAAATCAATTCCTTAGAAGGAATATACATCACCAAATAGGGTACACTATTAATGTATGGTGTGGGATTTTAAATACCAATATTATTGCATCATACTTCATCGATGGTGCCCTAAACGGAGAAAAATATCGGCACTGTTTGGAATTTGAATTCTCATCTCTTCTCGACGACATCCTCTCCGAGACAGGCTAAATTGTAAATACTTTCAACAAGATGGTGCACCGGCACACAACTCACAAGTGGCCATGCGGTTTCTAAAAAATAAGTTTTGCAATAACGTTATCGCAACAAATACATCAATAAGTTAGCCAGCCAGTTCACCTGATTTAAGTCCCCTTGACTTTTTTCTGTGGGGTTATTTGAAAGATAGAATTTATTCAAATCCCATAGATTCTGTAGAGAATCGGAGAGAAAGAGTCGTACTGGAATGTGCAGCAATAACTGCAGATAATTTAAATGCAGTTATGCAAACAATAAAAAAACGTTATCGGAAATGTTTAGAATGTAATGGAGAAGCGTTTGAGTATCTTCTTCAATAAAGACATTTTTTGAAAATATCTCCAGATCTAATAATTTTTTTGCCATGGTACCCTAATCATTTTTTACGTAGAATGAACAGAATAATTGATCTGTGTAAAAAAAATATGCATTTCTATTTAAAGAAATGATGCAATTGTTAATTGCACATGCACTGCTGCATCTAAAAAATATTTAAAGGCCTACAGATGTAGTGATCTTCGAACCATTTATTTGTCTCCTTTGGTATTTTTTCGTAAATGCAATAATAATGGAGTTATGACTTGAAACAATTGCGTGGACCACCCTGTATACATATGTATATCGTCCTTAACACATCGTCCTTAATACATAATGACATATGTATTTAATGCGCTAGAAAGATATATTTTATAAGTTTCTATATTTTATAAGCATATATAACCCAGATCAAAAGAACGAGACATTATAAAAAATGTAGTATAGAAAAAAGCAAATAAATTTGTAATAATATATACATTTTTAATTACATATTAAATGGCATGTACAAAAATCGAGAAAAAAATAGCTTGGCACGGAACGTGTTAACCGCCTTCCAGTACCCAGCGTCTAAGGCAGGGTCTGCTAGTCACCTTTTCTTTCCTTCTTCTTTCTTTCTCTCTCCACCGTCATTTCAGCAGCCAAAAAATTTTTATAAATAACACTATTCCTACGTTATTCTCAATTCTTCGAGAAAACAAGGACGTAGCTTAGTAGGCGATAATTACACAGTTGCAATATTATCAGAAAATCTAAAGAACGGTACAGAAGAAATGTGGCAGAAAGTTTCTGACTTTGTAGGTGCACGATCGTCCCAACCACGATGATGGGATCGGAAGGAGTGTGATCGTGGATCATCCAAAATTCGATCGCGTGGTCGTAGTACAAGATCGTTGATTCTGAAGAGCGATGCAACCGATCGCGTGCATGTCGTGCAACGTTGCACGCACCGGGATCAGCGCGGAGATAGAGAAATGGAGAGGATAAAACAATAGTCGCGGATGAGGGGGCGAAAGGGAACGAGACACGACTGTAGAAAGCAGAATAAAGGTGCCAGGTAATGTGATATATGGGATCGATTTGAATCCGGCGTTTAAGCCGCGAGCCATAATTCAATCTGAATCGTTTTCTTCTCTGTTCGACTGAGTCTGTCTGTTCTTTCCGTCTCAGCTGGTTTCTCTTTCTCCCGACCGGCCGTGTAGTATGCCCCAAGGGCAGGTTCGATACTCGATATATACTTAAGTACATCCGAGCTACTCTCGTACTACCTGGTCGTACACCGCATAATATATACGCGTATCGCGAATCGTTGACTCCTTAAAGTCTCATTCACACCGCATTTTCGATCATAGAGATTTATCTTCTCGCCTCCTACGCAAAGGAGTCCTCTGCATGCTCCTCGGCGTCGCGTCGATCTAAATGTATCTTCGAACCCTCGCGCCCTGAATAAATGATCGATGAGACCGATCGGTTAACGATCGACTTTCTGTAAGAGTTGTACAAGCACAAGTAAAATTCGTTGAAAAATTCGTTGGAGGCTCGGTTGTTCGAAAAACATTCGTTCTACAGATTTGTAAAATTGAAATATAGTTACAAGTACAAGTACGTAAACGGAGAATAATAAATTCCGTGGAAGAATATTACAGAAACAATTATTTCGACGGAACAATAGTTTACAGTAGTACTCGTGCCCTTTTCGGTAATCAATTTAAATAAGTAGACCGCAAACTGTGCGTATTTTGTAGCATTTTTATCTGAAAGAGCTTAGCGAATCGTCAACGCATTTCGGATCACTGGAAGGCCCCTAAAACAAGGAAACCATAAAACCTGTGTCCTCAATGAATTAATAAAGATTAAATTTATGTAGATGTTTTGCGACTCCTATAAATCGATTCCTATAAAGACAATTATACAGCATCGGTAATTGTGGAAATAAAAACATGTGAAAACGGTTATTTGACCAGCTATAGTAGGTTTACTGTTAAAAGAAATAAATAAAATTGTATTGAAACTGCCAATAGAACGAGTATATACTATTTAACCATTTACATTGCAACATCGAGTCAGTCACGTGATGAAAATTTCTTTTACATTCAAATACAATTATATTTTCTAATTTGCATTATTCGGCCGTTAGACTAAATGTAAGTACATAATAGATTAAAATTTTTTTTGTCATATAAAAGATTATGGATAACAAAGTTATAATTGTGCTAAATAATATAACAAACTCATATGGCAAATGGTTAACCCTTTGCACTCGGCATCTTTTTGGACGTGGCCTATCAGCAACTCGACGACACTTTAATACAAAAATGTGCAGCTTGGAATTCTTATATTATGTAGTACAATTTTAGAATCAAGTAAGGTATTGCAACGATGTTTGATTTATATGAATTTGTAGACATTCAGGAACATATATTTGTAAAAAAAACAATATTTATTTGTTATAATTTTCTACATTATAACGAATATTGAAGCAATTCCCAGTATGCATTACAGGCTGATTTGTGCAAGTTTTATAATAATAAGTTGTTCGACATCTTCCACATGCTGTTTTCCTGCCAGAACAAACGATACAGTCCCTTTTTCTTCCCAATTAATATTTATATTTTTCAACATTTTATGTTTATACATTCACGTATTAGCGTCTATCCGGAACTCGTCTTCGTTACTACTTGTATCATGAGACTCTCTTTTGCTTGGTCGTTTCGCCATTGATGTAATAAAAAAATGGATAAGTATTTCTTTCTAATTGTAAATTATGAAATCGCAAGATAATAGTTACTAAAAATATATTACTTTTCCAATTCTCTGACTTATTAGTGCAGGAATCTATCTGTAACGCTCGACGCTTAAATCCGAATTGAGTTCAGTTTTGAAAATCTTTTCTCCTGTTTCAAGATTTATTTATTTGTAGTCTTAAATGTCACCATGCAGTATGAGGTATAGCGGCATAGTAACCTTTCTTCTACAAATCAAACTTATCGCTCTTTCCAAGTGGACTCTTTCACCCGGACCGTTGTGAAAGCACTTTTTAAAGTGTCTTAATAGCGGCTAATATTTGGGAATTATACCATATTTTGATTTGTGTTCTTATGTCATTTTAAGAGAACACGCCAGGGAAACATAGATTCCTAAAAAATTCTCAAAAAGTTGCAGTAGGACAACTTCATTCTTAGTAATCAGAAATAAACTGTTATGTCCCCTCAGATGGGACATCCGAATGCTATGCTAGACTTGTGATATCCCCTCAAAGGGGATAGCGGAGTGCAAAGGGTTAAAATTATGTTCTATTAATCGTTTACTGTTCGATGCGACCCTGGAGACAGGCAACCGTGTATACAATAATGTAAAGTCAGTTTCGGATTCGATTCGGCCTAACGCGTGGTTTGTCTTTCGTCGTTCGTCGAAACATGTCCGAGAGTAGTCGAAGTTTTCTGACTGTAATAAATCGCGTTGATCACTTCGAGTCTGAAACATTGTACGGGTAAAATCATGATAACTATTCTAATAATTGCAGGATAACTGCCACAGTATAACCCCCCAGTCACTTTTTCAATTTTGACTTGTGGAGAGATGATAACAAGAGCCTTAGATGAATGCGGTGACAAAACTTCAACGTAGGGGTCCGATTGGTTCACTTGAACGCAGCGCGCCAGAACTTTACACGCATTTTCGACTCGGCCGTTTGATTGGCCGAAGCGGTCACGCACACACTAGTCTGATCGACACTCGAAGAGGGAGAGTAAGGACAGTGAGTAACTTTAATATTCGGACACTATAAAATTGTTACTTTGTCGCATTGTAATTTTGTTCACGATAAAGGAAATAAAAATTAATTCTAAATTATATTCCTACATAATGTCTAGTTAATAAAAATATAAATTTTATTTATATTATTACTAGCGTTTATTAAATATTCTATTTTGAACAAAACAATGTCTGATTTTAACGTTACAATAATATTCGGACACTTTTAAAAATTGATAATTTTTGTACTAATTTTTACAAACGAAAAGTAATTCAATATCGTGTGGGATATCCTTCTTGACGAATTACCTCTTGTAATAGTTGAGGAATATTGCAAATTATTTTTTTCAAATATTCTGTACTAATATTATTCCATTCCTCTTTCACTCGTTCTTTTAACATTTCTTTAGATTTTATTGCAGTTGTTCTAATTCATCGGTCTAGTTCATCCCATAAATTCACTATAGGAATCAGATCTGGGAACTGAGGTGGCGGTTGTAATAATTTTGGACAATTATACAGCAAATATTCCTGTATGATACATGCCTTCTGCTTCGGGTCATTATCTTGATAATACTTAAATGTATTCTGAATCTCCATTTTTAGTGCACTTTTACGTAAATTATTTTTTAAAATGTTCAGGTATACATTTTTGTCCATTATGTTATCAATAAAAATTAATTCACCCGTTCCAAATGTTGAGATACATACCCATACAAGTACATTTCCATCTCCATGCTTTATAGTCGGCTTCGTATTTTTAATTTTGAATTCTTCATTTTTCTTTCGCCACACCATTCTTCGCCCATCCGATCCAAAAATGTTGAATTTACTCTCATCACTAAAAATAACGTCATTCCACCACGTATCCTCTTTTAAAAGAAATTCTCTCGCAAAGTTTAATCTTTTCTTCCTATTAGCTTCATTCGCATACGGTTTCCTCCGAGCAACTCGCCCATTATAACTACATTCTTTTAATGCTTTGCGTATTGTTTGGAGGTGCACTTTCTTTCCAGTCTCTTCTAATAATTCGACAGCTAATTTTGGTGCACTTAATATAGTATCTTTCTTTATTTTTCTTATAATTTTTCTTTTATCTCGCGTGTCCAAAATTTTTGGTTGGCCTCTTTGCGAAATAGATTGTATTCGATCGTCATACTTAAATCATTCAATAATATCTCACATTGTACTTTTACTAATTTTAAGCATTGCTGCAATTTTCCTTTACGATTCACCTTTTGCATTGTGAAAAATGACAAGTTGGCGTACGTTGTATGAAGTGTTTCTCTTACGTCCGATTATTACCAGTGAACATAGCGAATCTCTAAACACAACTGATTTTCTGAGGCTCGAGCCAGTTTACACAGACTGTAATGTTTGTAAACATACATCACAATCGCATTAAATATCACACTAACTCACGCAAATTGTTACATTCCGAGGTGTCCGAATATTATTGTAACGTTAAAACCAGACAATGTTGTTTAAAATAAAATATATAATAAACGCTAGTAATTATATAAATAAAAAGTATGCTTATTAACTAGACTCTATACAGTAATGTAATTTAGAATTAATTTTGTTTTCTTCATCGTGAACAACATTACAATGCGGCAAAATGAAAATTGTATAGTATCCGAATATTAAATTGATTCACTGTATGTGTTCGTTCGTATCGCGTTATGACGCGGATAGTGGTTCGGCGTCGCAGAAGGTCGTAAATCTTCGACTTAAATGTCTTGAAAACGCGAGTTCTAAACGATTCCCTACTATCCTTTCAGATGATACGGATGATACTTTGTAAAATGACTAGATAGTTTTCACAACACACGTAATTCTATATTTCAAATACAAACAGAACAATTTTGCAACGATTACAGGTGAGGTGTCTTGTCGATAGGTGTTTTAGTAATTCTCTTCGAGAGACGGTTTTGAAATGATGTCAAGTGTTACTGTTTGATTACAAGTAACCTCGGTGTAGGTGGGAATGTGACGTGATCCACGCGGATTCGCGGATTTTACATTTTCAGGGGTTGGTGAGGGAAACGATCACCTTGTGGCATAACATAACAGGATATAAATGAATATACATGAATTCAACAGGGTATACATGAATTGACGAGAATGTACTAGAATACATCATAATATACCTGGTAATACATGATTATACTAGAATGTACTAGAATATACTAAAATAAAGCAAAATATACCAACATATGACATAACATACCAGGATATACAAGAAGATACGAGAATGCGCAAGGATATACAAGAATTGCCGAAAAGGTACTAGAATACATCATAATATACCGGAGAAGACAAACTAATACTAGAATATACCAAAATATACACGAATAAACAAAAATATACCAGCATATGACATAACATACGAGAATATACAAAAATATAATAGAATATTCCAGAATATATTGGTTTTAACATTGCAGAGAAAGGATAAGGTGACCGTCCTGACCAAAATCGACTCTAAGGTGCAAATTGTACCTGCGAGTGATGCGCGGGGAATCCGCGAGTCTCGAGAGACAACCGTAGCAGGTAATAAATCCGGAAAAGCACCTCGTCTTACAAAGCGGGCGAAAACAATAAGTTATTGATGGTGATTCGATGTCTGGTGGCTAGCTGTGGGCCGTAAAGAAATAAAGTACTTAACACATTGGTGACCGGTGACGAGTTAACTCGTCTTTTCATGCCCAAACGTTGTTGACCGATGATGAGTTAACTCGTCATTGCACTTGCATTATCCATTTCAATTTATGAAACTCAGGGCGATATAGAATATTACAAAAGCTTTGCGCAATATTTTAAAAGTTACATAAAAAATATGTCCAAAGTTTAATTTCATTTCATTCAGTATAAATAAAATTTATTGGAGTTTATTTAGAATGTTTTACTTCACTTCCATATTCAATTACAAAATAATAGCCGGTGGCATGCCATAGTTTCTGTGTAAAATTGCCGGTCAGCAAAGTGTTAAGATTCTAAGGGAAGAAATGGCTTTTCGGAGAATTGCTTGCTACAACAGGGTGTATTGTATGATGTGCTTACCGGACTAATGAAATCGGTAAGCTAGATGGTGTCAGCCGAAAGATAATAGGCTTTGTCGACAGTCGATATTTTCTATAGGTTTTAACGCTGAACAGCATGAGCCAACGATTATTATCTCACTACAATAGAGTTTATGCACGAATTTGTGGAATTTTAATACCAGTTAAAAGATATACGCAGCTTTCGCCATCTTTTAACCTAACTGCACCGTACGTATCGAGCTAGAGGTACTGCAGTTTGAAAAGGTCGGTAGACTTCGCTCAGCGACAAATTATTGATATAAAAATGAATATTAAACTGGCCGAGAGTTGCAAAGGGGAAGACGCGAGTTTGAAGATATATTATACACTCGGTAACGCTGGATCCTCCTCTTATCCCACACGTATTCGCTTTTATGCAGGAATGTACGTGTAAGAACGCGTGTCGAGTGTCTGGGGCCGGGACGCACAAAAGACAGAGAGTCAACGATGTTACGAGAGGGGCTACGAGGGTTGACTGTCAGATACCCAAAATTAGATAATTAATATTAATGCGGAAATGTGCTGATGAACCTTAAAATTCGAACAGATTTAACTGTACTCTGTTCCTGAAATATGGGAACCGTGTACACTTACATTGCAGTTTTACAATTGAATAAGGATCGCTGTCGAGCGAATCTTAATCTAGAAATAGGATACTTGCCTCTATCGATGAGCCCGTCCTTATTAATATGCTTTCATATTTAAATTAGCAGTCGATGTTAATTTGAAAAAACAAATATCAAACGTTACTTTTTTTAATTTAACCATTTATATGTTACGAAGGAAAATAGTACACTTTTTAAACTCTTTATGCATATTGAACATTATTCTAAAAATGTATATTATACTTTTAACAGTTTGACGTAAATACTTACCGTCATTTTAACGGGTTTGGTAGGTTTAGCGATAAGAGGTTATGTTGATGTACACTCAAATTATATATTTATTAGTTACGATAATTATTATAAAAATATATATATATTTTTCTTATAGTTTCCTAATAATAAAGGTGTCCATTATAGGATTCATATTTTTGATGTGACAATTTTTTTTTACATATTATCTAATTTTTTAAAATCAATATTTAATCGTCTTATTATGCCTTATGCATATCACTATTATTTTAATGGATCACGAAATATAGTCAAATATAGGAGAGTATTATTATAATCCTTTGAAATCCTTTTAATAAATTTCATTATTCAAGAGAGAAAGAAATTTCCAAATGGCTTTTGTTCGCGGCAACAGATACAGAGAATTCCCCATAAGGATACTCAGGTTAATTACCAAGTACTTTCGTATCTTTTATTTCGAAAGAATTAATTTTTAGAATATATATCTACAGCGATTAAAATGCCGGGACGATTGGGATTTGATTTTGAGACAGTCTGTACACTTTCAATTTATTGAATCGGGCGAATCGTTTCGTTTATCATTTGTCCTTTTGTAAAACGTTCCACCGGTCGATGGTCGTGGCAATCGCTTCCCCGATTAAAAGTGAAAACACTTTTACCCGGCTGTGCACACGATCTCCACACAAAGTCCCGTGTGCAGCCTCTTAATAAGCGGAAAAATTACAATCAAGATGGTTCGGCGAACACGATCCACGCCGGGAAACACCGAACAGCAGTGCAAATCCACAGGGACGCCGCAGTAATCAAGCTAATAATAAACGAGGCAAAAGAACGAAATCTCTCTCCTACTGTTTATAGGAATATCAGCATCTTCAAGGACAATGCTCAGGCACGTACCAATTCTCGTTATGGCGTTCGCTTCGAATGGAATGGATACTGTGATTCAATCCGGGAATAAATTAATTGTATTTTAAATTCACTTCGCAAATGTCTGACAATGTGATGCAGCTTTTATTAGTTTGGATCAACTGCATTCAAATTCGATAGAAATAATAGTTTATCCCGAAAATTCTTTACTCAATGCTAAACCTACTACAGCAAGTTAAACACAACCCCTTTCAGATTTTTATTTTACAATTATCGAAGTCATAAAATTGCCTTTAACCCCTTGCCATACCATTTTCTTTGGCTCCACAATTATTCTAATATCTTCATCGCCGAAAATTTTACACAAGAGAAAAGAAAATGTATGCTTTTTACACAGCTACATTTATTTCAATGTTTAAATATTGATTACAAAAGAATGAAACTTGATTCGTTAGATATTGTTCGGAATCTTCGCGACGAGTCTGACTCGTTGTAATATGCCAGCGGGTTAAAAGGAATCGATTCAATAAATGGACCGTTTATTTTGAAAGTGGTGCAAGTCCATTTTCTTCTGTTTCGAGAAAATTAAATGTTAGCAGATCTGACAATTAAAAAATATAGGTTAATTATGTGAAGTCTGAGGATGTTTGTACTAATTTATCAATATGTAATTTGATTATATAAATTTCTTTTAGGCGAATTTAACTAAAATAATATATATTTCCAGGCTGTAAATGGACTAACACCACTTTCATAATTAGTCAATTGTAAATATCATTTAATTTTAATTTTGAAATAACAAATATCACTTAAAATATATTTCATATTAACACAATTTTGTTTATAAATAATAACAAGAAATAAAATAGAATTAGTATTTTTTATTTTGAACGTTAATTATATTTATATATTGTTAAACTAACACAAGATATTGCTATTATTAATTATTTATGCTCTTCATGTGGCAGTGTTTTGAAATATTCATGATGCACAGGAGGTATGTAAGGTAATAGCTGCTGTATATTATATTTTTCGTATGTAACAGGCCTGGCATCGCGATACAAAGGCGCCAGCGCGATTTTTTCAAATTTTGGCGGTGTTTCCCGACATGTAGGTGATAAATTTAGAGTTTTAAATTCTGTGTCCTCCATTGATGTTTTATATAAAATAGTATACGGTGCACTTTTGCAAAATCTCATCTAACATATTTGCAACCAATTTACTTTTTCTCCGTTAGTGTTTCTTCTTATCTGTTTTTTAATTGCGTTTTGTAGATTTTTCGTTGAAAAGGATGTGTACAGGAAATTCTTTTTTCGTAATGCCATTTTTTCTGTCTATGGAAATTGGATTTACATCACTTTCATAATCAATGGTTACGCAATTTCTTTTACCGGCCAATTTTAAATTGAACAAAGCATAGGCATTTTTTAAGATATTAGATACTAACTAGTTATAAACAAAAACTTTACACTAAATAAAGCATAAATATCGTCATATCTCATTTTTTTAAAAAGGACTTGCACCACTTTCAATATAAACGGTCCAAATTTCTTTATTCAATCATATATTCTAAAGAAGGTGATATACGCAAACAATGCAAATATATTTCTGCTAATGTTGTCTGTTAATTAGTTTCAAACTTTCAACATTGAACATTTTTATTCTATGGAATCCTTTTATATGTATTATGCATTTAACATTAACCCTGTTTTTCTTGTTCAGCAGTTGAATCTTTAGCCATTTATAGAATACAGACAAATTCGGTAATATAAACACTGTTTAGAAAAATGGTATTGCAATTTTTACTGGCGCCTCAGAGTCGCCGTTCGAGTGCAAAGGGTTCAATTTTCGTTACTACAACATATTTACCGTTTCATCAAATTAATCTAATATAGAATTTGTCATTTCACCTAACAAGGCAACTTGAAACAACCGTATGTAGGTAACTCTTTCCCCCTCGATTTCGCTGTTCTCGTCCGATCGCATTTTTAATCGACTCGTATTGTTTCAGTCTATGATCAGTTTTATAATTTTATTATTTCTTCGATTAATAGTCGTAGGATTTTAGGAAAAAGGAGGAGGGGTGGACCACCGGGAATCGAACCTTTTTTTTTGTAAAAATTTTTATTTGCAAGGAGTTAACAATATATACAACAGGCGCAAATAAAAATACTAAAAACAGCCTTAGTCTATATCGGTCTTATAAAGTAGGAACATCTTTGGTTCTTCGCTTTATGTCTAATATCGTGGCGGGAGAATTGCACATTGCGGGGTTTACTCGACATGTTAAAAGAATCAGTCTTGTCGCATGGTAATATTATCACGGATGAAAAAGGAATACAAAAAAATCCGAACTAGTATCTAATAATTGTGAGTGTGCATGTGTGTGTGTGTTCGTAGGTGTGAGTGTGAGGTGATGGAAAGACTTGTTCTTATTTCTAGTTGTAAGACTAGTGTATACTCAGTCTAAATTAAAATTAATATTGCTCGCAGATTAACGGCTAAGTTACAGGCTATGCCATTACAGTAATATGCAACGTGTATAAGAGGAACTTACAAACTATAATTATTGGTTACTTGTATGGTGTGATTGCACAAAATATTGATATAATTGTCTTTCGGGGCTCCTTATTATCTTAATTGGGGTGGTGGCGCGATTTTCTGCGCATTCGTCTTCGCAATTCGTCAGTGAATTTCGCATCTTCTGATAGCCACCAGTATGCTTTTGCCAGGTGGTGGAAGTCATCACTATTTCTATCAGGTATCGTTGTAGAATATTTTATGGTTGGGGGGTTAGTAGTGAGGTTATATTTGATTGATTTGTCTGCCACATTTCTTGCAGCGTGGTAAATTGTTGGTATGTTTAAGCTGTCTGGTATTAGGCCAGCTTTGTCTAGATGGATGAAAAAATGAGGGGAGATATGATCGGATAGGGAGCCCTCTGCTATATTGGGTGAGGTTGTGTTCGTCATTATGTCTTTTAAGATTTTATTTTCAGTTCTGTGGATATTGGCAAAATAGTTTCGTGTTAGCTGGAGGATGTGGTTGTCGATGCGAGGAATGTCAGTGTAAATTGTAAAGTGTTTTATTGTTGATAAAGTGGGTGCTGTCTGATTTCCTGTAGATGTGTAAGGCGGCTCTGAGGCAGTTTTCCTTTAAAATTTGCGGATTCTTTCCGTTGTAGTCGCGTTCAACGAGAATCGAACCCGGGACTTTCTGGTGGTAGCTGATCGATTACCACACTAAGCCAAGTAGCCCTTGTGACATCATCATACGACCCAAAACCTTGAAAGCACGAATCATCACACCACTGACTCAGTTGCAAACAGACCACTCATAACAAACTCTGATTCATAGCAACCCTAGCAACCTTCGTCCTCAGCGCCTCACCATAGTGTTAGTCATCTTGTTTTGAACATCCCTTCCACTCACTGTAACGACCCTATAAGTAACATTCCAAGACACAAAAATAAAGAGTCTATTTTCAACACCGAAAGACGCCTAATCTCTGTCCGTCACCTTCTCGCCAGCAACTACGGTTCCGCGAAGTACGTATCGGTCAGAAAACGCGTCCTGCGAGGATTCACGACTCCGAATTCATCGGTTCGGGTAAAAGTGCTGTGAAATCCCGTCACACCCTCCCGCTCATTCCTAATCTTCTAACCTCTATTTGGTCTGGGGGACCTGATCCCACAATATAGTATGCTCACAAATGTTAGGACAAAAGGAAAGTAAATACGATAAGCAGAAAAGCTTAAGAAATTCTGCCAAGTATCGCCAACTTCGAATTCTTTTTCTATTTCCTTTGTAAACATGTTCCATGTCTGTGCGAACAAAGTGACGCGTGCGAATGTCGCGTCGTCTACGCAATATTAACGATACCTATGATAACGAGTCACAATTATTGTCGGGTTTTTCTGAACCCTATATATATTTTATATATAGTTATATATTTCCGCAGGATGTGACGAGTGACCTAGTAGCTTAACACAATTAATGTACAGTGGGTCAAAAAAGTATTGGCACGCCCAGTTTTCTTGGAATACCTTTAAACTATAAAATAATCTATTAATATTAACTATGTTTATTAGTGTCTTTTGACACACAAAAATGGTATGTTGACTGAGAATTGTCAGTTATTTGTTATAAGGAAGTAAAGTAAAAAAAACGAAAATTCCAAAGTCAAAAACGTATTGGCACACGTACGATGTCATTGCGGAAAGCACAATAATGAACACTATGAACAATATTGAACTTACTTAATATTTGGTGTGCATGCCTTTGGCCTTAATTACGGCCTGTAATCGATTAGGCATCGATTCGAGAAGTCTTTGCGTAATTTCCGGTGAAATTTTAGACCACTCTTCTAAAAGCGTCGCTTTTAGGTCAGTTTTATTCTTTGTTTTCTTCTTTCGGATTTTTAAATCTAAAATATGCCACAGATTTTCTATCGGATTAAAATCCGGAGATTGAGGTGGTGTAGGGAGTTGTTTTGGTACGTTATACAATAACCATTCTCTGGTTTTCCTTGCCGTGTGCTTTGGGTCATTGTCTTGTTGGAAATGAAACGTTTCGTTTATGCCCATTTTTGTTGCACTCGTTAATAAATTATTTCGCAACACGTCGATATAGACGTCTGCATTCATTGTACTGTCAATAAAAACCAAATTTCCTACTGCATGGTATGACATACAGCCCCATACCATAACGTGACCACCACCGTGTTTCACCGTAGGAATAATATTCTTTTGATTTAATTCGGTGTTCGGTTTTCTCCATACAAATCTTCTTCCATCGGAGGCGAAAAAATTAAACTTGCTCTCATCCGAGAAAATAACTGTCTTCCAAAATTCCATTGTCTTATTTATATATATTTTTGCGAACCCGAACCGTTTCTCTCTATTCTTCTCATTAATGAACGGCTTTTTCCTCGCTGTTCTACCATAAATTTCCGCAGAATGTAAAACATTTCGGACTGTTTGGGTACTCACTTCTTTTCCCGAATATGTTGCAATGTTAGTAGCTAAATTTGTGGCACTTACAAAAGGATTTTTCACTGCTTCTTTGACAATGTCTCTTCGTTCTCTAGTTGTAAGCACTCGCGGACGACCTGAACGTGGTTTGTTCTCGACGCTGCCAGTTTCCTTAAATTTTTTTACGACATTTCTCACTGTCGAGAAACTTAAATTTAATGAATTACCGATTTTTCGATAACTTTCACCACTTTTATGCAATGAAATAATTTTCATTCGCACACACAACGATAACTTGCTCTTCTTCGTAGCCATGATGCTTGTTCAAAGTGTAAACACAAACTAATTATGTTTACTGAGAGAAGCAATTCATAACAGCAAATTCTGTTTATGTTTATGTTCTTAGAACCGAATTTCATGCGCACGAAAGCGAATAACACTTATCCTAGTAGTAAAACCGTACGTGTGCCAATACTTTTTTGACTTTGGAATTTTCGTTTTTTTTACTTTACTTCCTTATAACAAATAACTGATAATTCTCAGTCAACATACTATTTCTGCGTGTCAAAAGACACTAATAAACATAGTTAATATTAATAGATTACTTTATAGTTTAAAGATATTCCAAGAAAACTGGGTGTGCCAATACTTTTTTGACCCACTGTAAGTGTTCAAAGTGATATCCATTGGCATTAATACAGTAATGCAATCTATTAATTAATGAAGAAACGAACTATTGAAGTAATGCATGCTTCGCGAATACGATACTTCATATTCTCCGGTGTTATTGCTGGTTCATGATACACTGCGCCCTTTAATGTGCTCCACAGAAAATAGTCTAAAGGAGTAAGATCCAGTGAGCGCGAAGGCCACAGAAATTGTCCACTACACCAATCCATCGATTGGGAAATTTTCTATCCAGTACTTGCCTTACATTACGTGCGTAATGTGGAGGATAACCATCATGTTGATACCAGATTTGTGTACGAATATTTAAAGGTACACTTTCCAATAAAGATGGTCAAGTGTCATTCAAAAAGTTAGCATATTTTTGTCCTGTTAATCGATCATTAATAAAATATGGTCCAATCAATTGCTTTCCCCGTATTCCACACCACGCATTAACGGTTCATTGACATTGGTGGTCGACTTCTCTTATCCTGTGAGGATGTTCTGCTGCCCAATAATGCATATTTTTCAAATTAATCTACCTGCGATCAGTAAACTTTGCTTCATCAGTGAACAAAACTTTTTGTAAAAAAAAATTATCACAGTTTATTTGATGCAGGAACCACTGGCAGAGCCGAACGCGGTTTTCATAATCCGTTCCATGGAACTTCTGATGAAATGCTAGGTGATAGGGATGATGTTTTTCATTATGAAGAATTCGTAGTACACTTGTTTTGCTGATTCCAGATCCTCGTGAAATCTGTCGTGTACTAATATGGGGGTTTTCTGTTACCGCTGCTAGGACCGCAATAGTATTTGCATCGGAAGTAGTAGTTTTCGTTAGGTTACGTTTAGTAATATTAAAACTTCCGGTTCATCGAAGCGATTCACGCATTCTCTCAAATATGGCTCGAGATGGCTGATTTCGTTCAGGATACTTTTCGGCATACATGGCTTTGGTTTTTATTGCATTTTTATGGCACTCACCATAAAATAAAAGCATATCAGCTTTTTCGCTATTACAAAATTTCATTTGTACTTTTATCTGCCTGGCAATTACACACATACACCGAACGTAACTTCAATACTGGATTATGAACATGTAGAAGGTTGCGAATCATGATAGATGATGTTGCGTTGATAAACGCTGTCACGTAAACCTCGCTGACCTGCGGAAATCTGTGATATAAGGTTGAATCTCTGTCTTGATATTACGTGAAGAAAATTTCCATGTAATAATGTCAAATTACTCGTTAGCTATTAGGTTTGGGGCTAATAGTGGTCAATACTTTTTTACTTAAAATTCGATACTCTATCATATTTTGAAACGTTTGGAAACGCATTATTTTTTCGGGCGAAATCAAATTTAACAGATTGGGCTCCGATGAATGTCATAAAATTTGGAAAAAACCAAACAGAGAGATGGACCTTAAAAATCTACGTTCAATCATGAAACGTGGAAGTGTATCCATAAAGGTGTGGAGGTGTATGGCGGCCAGCAGTGTTGGAAAACTTGTTATTATCGATGAAATATTAGATAAACATAAGTATATGCAGATATTCAAACATAATTTAAAGCAAACTGCGGAAAAATTAGGGCTAGTTGGTGATTTTCATTTTCAGCAAGACAATCATCCTAAACATACCGCACATATTGTTAAGCAATGAATCATTTATAATGTACCACACATTTTATAAACACTTCCACAAAGTCCGGATATCAACTCCATTGAACACTTATGAGCAGAAATTGGCAGACAACTTAACCCTTAACGGTCCGGAAGTATTTCAAGTTTACTTCCCACCAGGTCCAGCTATTTTTCATACGAAGAGAAGCTGTAAAACATTTTTAAATCAAGTATAGAAAAAGAAATATTTTTATTTTAGTGAAAATTTATTAATATATATAGAGGGGTAATAATAATAACAATATGATTTAAATTTTATATTATTTTAGAGTAAGTAAAAGTGCAATGCCGCTTATATGGCGGCATTGGTCCGTTAAGGGTTAATACATATATTAATTCCAAGGAAGGGTTAAAACCGAAAATTTTAGATGTTTTAAATAATATAGAAAAAGAAATGACTGAACGTTTGGTTGACAGCATCCAACGACGTTTGTAAGCCATAATAAGTGCTCATGGTGGACCAATAAAATATTAAAACTGTATTTTTATGTTAAGAATAAATTACTCGTTTAATCGTTCGAATACTTTTGTGGCGTCTGTTTAGCCGATATTGGCAAGAAATCTTTCATAAGTATCATTAACGTTACCGAATATACTTCCAATTTAACATATATAACTGTGCTACTCATATGTTATTACACGAATAAATATATTTTGTAATTGTTAATGTGACTCGCATCTTTTACGCATTAAACTTTTCATTTAAGAGCGTTCGAATACTTTCGTGATTCAGTGTATATATTACTTCTTCCAAACATTGTCGCAGTCGCATCAAGCTTCAATCATACCG
>CM052082.1:3262844-3280415 GCA_028453745.1 Agapostemon virescens | reverse complement strand
ATATAATTATATATATAATCCTATCTATATGGGTTACTTCTTGTAAATATTGTCCTAGTCGTATCAAGCTTCAATCATACCGCCACTCTCTCTCCCTCTCTCTCTCTCTCTCTCTCTCTCTCTCTCTCTCTCTCTCTCTCTCTCTCTCTCTCTCTCTCTCTTTCTCTCTCTTAGTATAGCATATATAGTATACATATAGTTATATACATATATGTATATATAAACCGTTTATTTTGAAAGTGGCGTAAGACCATTTAGAAAAAAATCGAATTAACTACAATAATAGTTACATTTTTCCAAGATCATTTCATTCTGAGACAACTTGTTACTAATATATTTAAAATCGTTAAGATTTTGTAACACGAAAATTTGTTGGTTAATAAAGCGATGAAAAGGTTTATTTTGAAAGTGGCGTAAGTCCCATTATGAGAGTTCCAAATGGATATGGAAAATAATTATGCAATAAAATTTTATGAGATCCGAGGTTTACGTTTAATTATCAAAGTAACAGTTGAATTATCAATGTGCAATGAATTTGTTTTAAACAACGGAACAGTGCCTGTGCACAGAAAATGCGATTTTTAAAAGGCTAAAAAATACTGACGGTGAAAGAGTAAATTGGTTTAAAGTATGTTGGATGAGTTTTTTGAGAAGCGATTCATATAAGTTATTCTATGAAACGACAATGAATGAGGATGCACCATTCAAAACATTGGATTTACTACCGTAACGGGGAAGACCGAAAAATTTGAATAATATCCAGTTGGCATCACTATACAAAAAACCGAGACCACCCACAAACCTAAAATATAAGGACTTAATGGATTCATTACATCATATACCACCTGCACACCATAGTTATTTTAAATCCCACCCGCGTACACAAACTGGAGAAGACTGAATAATAATTAATAAAACTATATTAATTTTAATGTAAAAGTTATTTAACAAAGAATGAAAGTTGAGTATTTTTTTGATTTTATAACATAAAAGTGTATACATTTATTTCAAGGGAAATTTACTTTTCCTATGGACTTGTGCTTTCTTAAGAATTGAAAACGTCGTTTCATTGATTTTGCAAATGACGTAAGTCCATTCATAGCCATCAAAAACATATTATTTCTTCAATAATGTTAATTATGCTAATTGGAATGATAAATTTTACACCTTTAGAAACCCAAAAACATTATTCTATTATGTCATCTGTTACCCATATTTTTAAATTTAATCCAACGCAAACCCTTCAATATCTCGATTCGAACATAAATGGACTTAAGCCACTTTCAAAATAAACGGCTCATATAATTCTATATATATATTACTTCTTCCAAACATTGTCGCAGACGTATCAAGCTTCAATCATACCGCCACCGGTCATATTCTCGGTCTCTCCCTCCCTCTCTCGCTCCCTATGTCTCTTTGTCTCTCTCTTTCTCTCTCGCTCGGCCGCTCGTTCTACACCGGCACGCTTTTCGCATCCTACAATATGGAATATAAAAAGAAGGTAAAATCGACTTTTTCAAACATCGGAAATCAGCGTGCGCCGGCTCGTTTTGAAAACGCGATCGCCTCGGTGGAAGTTGAGATAATTTGGTGTTCCGTTCGTGTTCCAGAAGGAAAGAGAGAAAAGGACGAGACTCGACGGGGAGGGAAGAAAGCAAATAGCAGACGAGAGACCGAGAAAGGGACATGGGGTCCCGTGCACGTTCGTTTCTGCAGAACCCGTAGAGAGGGTGGGGGGTGGGGGGGTATCGGGTACGGGAACCGCGCGGGCAGTGCACGCGCAGCCGCCGGGACGCGCGCATCCTGTGTGTATTCGCGCTCTTCGACGCCGCAAGAGGAGCCCGCGAAATCTCGATTAACGCGGCACTGTGCAACGTGCCTCGCGACCGTGATCACGACCGATATGCCGTTCTGGGATTTATTGCCACGCAACGGTCCACTGCCCGTCAACCTGATCGTCTAAAAATCACCGTTGGGAAAAAATGGTCCGAAGACTCTCCTATAAAGTAAACTAACCTGTAAAAGACTACCCTCCGCTAAAAAGCAACGAGATCAGTGTACAAGCGAATCCAGTGAATACTACGATAGTTCATCGAACAGCAAGCAACGATAGACAAAGTTTCTAATAATCTCAGTCGGTATAGGTCGTAAAATTATGAGCGCGATTGATGATTGGAGGGTGCGAACCTCGAAGTTCGTCCGTGTTCGTTGGTCCTGGAACAGGTTATGTTAGACTTTTTCCATCGGTTATGGGCCCGGTTGAATCGTCGAGTGATAAGTTACAATTTCCGTGAACGTATCAGCGGAAATCATAAGACTACGATCGCTATCGGTAACGAAGGTTTCAAAGGGTGTCGAACTTACGAGACGTGCTCGAAATCGTTGGCTTCGAACTTGGGCCGCCTGTTATAGACCGGATTCGAATGGTCCTTCCGATGCGAATTCTGAGACTCTAATTCCGCGGAACGAATCGGTAGAGATCGTACGACTATCAGAGCAGTTGGCGATCAAAGAGTGTAATACCTCGAGGACTTCCGCTGCGCGTGAACTCGTTGGTCCCGGCACATGGATCTGCTGTTACGCAACAGATAGAACCATCTTTCCGATGCTAAATTAATTCTGCGGAACGAATTGGTAGAGATCGTACGACTATCGGCGCAGTTTACGATCAAAGAGTGCAACACCTCGAGGACTTCCGCTACCTGTGAATTTGTTGGTCCTGACACTCGGACCTGCTGTTACAGACCGGATCAAATTATCTTTCCGATGCTAAATACATTCTATGGGTCGAATCGGTAGAGATCGTACCGCAATCGGGACAGTTTGCGATCAAAGAGTGCAACACCTCGAGGACTTCCGGTGCGTGTGAACTCGTTGGTCCCGGCACTTGGATCTGCTGTTATATACCATATAGAACCATCTTTCCGATGCTAAATACATTGTACGAATCGACTCAATAGAAATCGAAGGACTATCGGCGCAGTTGGCGATCAAATAGTGCAACACCTCGAGGACTTCCGCTACCTGTGAATTTGTTGGTTCCGACACTAACATCTGCTGTTACAAACCGGATCGAATCATCTTTCTGATGCTAAGTACATTGTACGAATCGACTCAATAGAGATCGAAGGACTATCGGCGCAGTTGGCGATCAAATAGTGCAACACCTCTAGGACTTCCGCTACCTGTGAACTCGTTGGTTCCGACACTAACATCTGCTGTTACAAACCGGATCGAATCATCTTTCTGATGTTAAGTACATTATAGAATCGACTCAATAGAGATCGAAGGACTATCGACGCAGTTGGCGATCAAATAGTGCAACACCTCAAGGATTTCCGCTACCTGTGAACTCGTTGGTCCCGGCACTCGGACCTTCGAAGAACTACCGGACCATTGAAAATCGCCTGCGGAACGATTGGTAACTGTTTTTGGGAAACGTATCGATTAAAATCGTAGACTGTTGGCAATCGCGAAGCGCATTGAGTCCCGAGGACTTTCGCAACGACCGCGCCGGAAGTCGCGGTTCGCGCTCTGGTTCGATCGAGTTCGTGGGCCTCGTTGGTTCTGGGATCGCTCGAGCTTGGTCGATTGATTCTGAGAGGAGAACAGAAGGGGCATTCTTTCGAAGGACGTTCTCAGTGTGTCGCTCGCCGGGTGTTCTGTTGCAGCGAGCTTCGGTCTCGTTGCCGGTCACGTGCGTTTCGTTTCGTTTCGTTAAATTTCGTTGCGCTGCGCGTTCGCGTCCGTATGCCGAGTGAATAATCGCGAGTGTTAGGTGGCGATCTCAGTCGAATAGGACTGTCGTTGGCCGAACAGTCGGCCGGAAGGAGTTTCGTGGAATTGACGATCGCGTATTCGGGAATTCGTTGAGAAAACCGGTTATATTGTCGGACCGAGCCGCGGCGAAGGTCCCCGGGACCCAGAAGGGAGAAATCAACGAGAAATATTAACCCTTTGCCGCTGGTCGAGGATCACCCGGCCGGTTCGCGTAGAGTCGATGACGCCGAGTTAGGCGCAACAGGGATTCGACGATTGTGATTGAAGTGCGACGACCGAGTGACCGGGGAAGAGGTGCTCACGACAGATACCAAGGACGATGATGCATCCTAGAGTGCCAGTTCTTCGGAACGAGTAGATTCTTGCGCCTGCCAGGTATCGTACCCAAATCACTTTTCTTGAGTAGATATTAGACATAGAACAACGAATTCTTTCCGATACGTTAACCCTTAGCACTCCAATGGCTCCTCCGAGGCGACACTGATAATTGTCAGACTATTATTCAAAACAATTTGTACACTACTAAGGTATGTCATTAACAAATTGTTGACCGATGACGAGTTAACTCGACATTGCACTTGCATTATCTATTTTAATTTATGAAACCCAGGGAAATATAAAATATTGCAAAAGCTTTGCGCAATATTTTAAAAGTTATATAAAAAATATGTCCAAAATTTTATTTCATTTCATTCAATATAAATAAAATTTATTGGAGTTTATTTAGAATGGTTTACTTTACTTCCATATTCAATTACAAAATAATAGCCTGTGACATGGATAGTTAACACATTGCGTACGACACTCTGCTTGCTCGACGCGCTTCCACGGCCCGCACACTTTTGGACGCTGCAAAAATACTTTAATCAATGCATATATGCACAGTTTTAATTAAATTTTTTCTTTGTAATGTCGACATTCATTTAATTCGCTAACCATTGGTTATGAGATTATGCGAAACTTCGTTACCCTGGTAACAAGAAAATCTAGTTTTAATTCCTTAACACTTTGACTGCCACGCCGAAATCATATGTTTCGCTCGGGACGCCACGGCCGCTTATGTTATCAGTGCACCGTTGGATGCATGATTTGTTCTAATATTTTCTTTATTGACGTTCTAATAAAAATGTTTAATTGCTCAATGGGGCACTTTTTATTTTAAAGTATGTTTTAATAAGCGGTTATATTCAACTGTCAATTTTCATTCAATTTCTACAATTGTAAGAAGTTCAGATGTTACGGTCACTAGTGACCACCGTGGCGTCATAGAAGAAACCGCAACCGGTCATATATGACCAACGTGGCAGTCAAAGTGTTAAGGCTTCGATTGGGTCGAAAAAACATGAAAATGAGATATATTGTCACCCGTACGCAATGTGTTAAGAAGTTAGTAAAATTTGAAGTGTTACTGTACGATTAACGGTAGAAAATTTGATATGGAAATGAACCGCGTACAATGGAATTATTGTAGCATGGAAAGATGTCTCGAGTTAGGAATTAAAATTGATTGGAGTGCAAAGGGTTAAAGAATAATTCTTAAACGTGGTCCGCGTCATTTGTGGTAGTCTTACGGACATTTTTTAGCATCGTTTGTACACCGTCTTCATGGAAATGAATTAATTCGTGAAACACATGTTTGTGCATCGCTAACCATTTTTAAATTAGAATTTGTTAAACGACGTTACGGCGACTGTAATAAGTGATAATCGAACAGAGCCATATCGATACGAGACGAGGAGGCTGGATACAGAAGTTCTTTTGAATTTCAATAAACAGTAAGATTCAGTTTTATTTTTTAAATTCGTCGCAGTCGTTGGTAATAAGACGTACCGGATGTCTATCGGCGCTTCCGGTCCGTTTCGAACAATGTAGAGCGAGTCTATGAGCAGTAACGGTATATCAGAAGCAAAGTTTCGAAACACCAAGCGTTTGAGGGAAATAAGGGTTATCGATGCAACGTTTTCAGATATGCATTGGCGCCATATTGTTCTTTTTCTTTTAGGACATAGTTGTCTTTGATTTGTCATATATCTCTTAACCGGAATTAAGAGACTTTAACAGAAGTTCTTTTGAATTTCAATAAACAGTAAGATTAAGCTTTATTTTCTAAATTCGTCGCAGTCGTTGGTAATAAGACACACCGAATGTCTATCGGTGCTTCCGGTCCGTTTCGAACAATGTAGAGCAAGTCTATGAGCAGTAACAGTATATCAGAAGCAAAATTTCGAAACACCAAACGTTTGAGGGAAATAATGGTTACCGATGCAACGTTTTCAGCTGTGCATTGGCGCCATAGTATTTTTTCTCTTTTAGAACATGGTTGTCTTTGACTTGTCATATATCTCTTACCCCGACGACAGAGATTTTCTGCATTTATGACGAAATGAATGGATGAAACAGAAAACTATAAAAATATCAGATGAACTTAAAAAATCGATTATATTATTCGTTATTCGTGATAATTGTGATGGTATGAAATCGACTTTTACACAGTCCTGTGTTTTTCAGTTATTAATTTCCATAAAGATCACCGTAACCCCGTCGCATTGTAACATCGAGGGAGATTCGTGATTTCAAAAAGGATCCACTAAAATAATTCATCCAGTTAAAATCGAAATAAAGTTCTATTCTGTTGTCGATATACAGCCATTGGAGTCTGCATTGGCATAAAAGAAATATAAACATCATTCTTTGTCTCAGGAATAACGATAGACGACGGACTTCTGATCGTAGCAACAGTACAAAGATTGCAGCGTAAGGAGCGAAGGACGTATATTATATTTGATAGATTGTATTCGCAATCGTTGCGACAAGTTTGTCTCGAAATCACGAAGCAAATGGTTAACAAGTAATCGTGAATAGGAGAGATTAAAATTTTTGCATATACTTAATACATCGCAAAGCTTACGCAAGGGGTTGACGCAGACAATGCCCGAGTAGAGTTGGTTGCAATAGGACATCATCGAAGTGATTCGAAATACGGAACAAAAGAGCTGGACCGCTGAACGAAAGAACTCGGACAAACATTTGACATGATCTTTAGACGTGCAATCGTTCAGGATCTGCGAGTGGGATATCTGCTCGTTTGTCCTCGCAATAATCTTCGTACATGCCTCTTTCATCGGGTCTCTCTCTCTCTCTCTCTCTTTTTCTCTCTTTCTCTTTCTCTCTTTCTCCCTCCCTTCTTCTGTCGTTTCCAACCACCTAGTCTGGGTAATCGGTCCTTGTTTGCCCCTAAGAAGGGCCTACGCCAGTTGTAGTATTCAGGGAATGACCCAATTACAGTGACATCTTTTTGACGCAGTCGTAAACTATTTTACATATTAACACGAAGAATTCCTAAATAATTTATTGTCAAATAAATCAAATAGAGTCAAACACTTTACCAACCGAAAGCCTATTATTAGGACCTTCAATAGTTGCACTGTAACAAAATTAAGTCTAACAAACTGCTTTTACATTGTAATCTGTAACCAAATTATTAGATAACGTTACCGAGGAGGTCATGCTGGAAAAGTTTTCAATCGTGAACGTTGAACCTTGAAAAATTCTGAAATACTCGCTGGTCGGTAAAGTGTTAATGTTAATTTTACTTCCTAACTCGAGACAACTTTTTCTGTCGTAGAATAATTTCATTGTACGTAGTTCATTTCCTTTCGTGCATATCAAATTTGTTACTGTTAATCATACGGCAACACTTTAATTTTTACTAACTTTTTAATTACAAACATTTGTTTATGTACAAATTGTTTTGTATAATAGTCTGACAATTTTCAGTGTCGCCTCAGAGGAGCCAATGAAGTGCTAAGGGTTAATATCATGTATACTGCATTTCTTATACCGTCAAACGTTTACAGTCAGTTCCATGAGTATTCGTACCCTCATTGTTTTTAAGAAAAATTTGTTGAAATCAAGTGATGCATGTAAGATTTTGCAATAAACATTTTATCATAAGTGAACACATATATAAAGTTTATATATTGATTTTATTCTAAATAGTACGTAATAATAGTTCACAAAAGTATTCGTACGTCTGTACGAATCTTTCGTCAAAATCGTTTTGTCAAAAATCCGAATATTATAGTAGTTTTAATAGTTTGTACTAATTTTTTAGTATTTCATCACTCCACCTTGATACCTTACTACTTCATTTAATCGATTTGGCATAATTTCTACCTATTTTAAAGTGGTACTTGGTTTAATACTATTCAAAGCTTCCAAAATTTTTTGTTTTAACAATTGTTTGTTGGAAATTTCATGCTCGCGTAGTCTTTTATCTATTTCCGCCCATAAATTTTCTATGGGATTTGTATCCGAACTCTAAGGAGGTGTACGTAAAAAATGAAGAATGTAGTAAATTATCCACTCACGAACAATCTAAGCAGTATGCTTCGGATTGTTGTTGTGTTGGAAGTAGTAGTAATCTTGCAAACCCAGCTTAATCGCATTGGATTGCAGATTTTCTTCCAGAATATTTTTATACTTTATTTAAAAAAGCATCACGGATCCTCCTCCGTGCTTTACAGTTGATTGTAGATTTTTTAATTCTAGTTCGCTATTAGGTTTTCTACAAACTTTTCTTTTTCCGACACATCCAAAAATATTAAATTTCGATTCATCTGAGAAAATAACTTTTTTCCCGAAGATATTATTTTGATATATATATATATATGTCTTCGCAAATGCTAATATCTTGATTCTGTTAATTTTATTAATGAAGGGCTTCTTTCGCGGTGTTCGACTATGAACATTTTCATTTCTCAATATTTTTCGACAAAAACCTTCTGATTGAACATATCGTTACACATTGTTACTAACTTAGATGCACTAATTCGAGGATTTTTTTGCACTTCACGTATTACAGTCTTTCTTTCTTTCTCGAACTTCTACCAATTATTTTTGCAACCTCAACATAACTTTTGCCCTTTTGGTGTAATTTAAAAATTATTCGACGCTCTTCTAGAGTAGTCTCGGACTTCTTTCGACTCATTTCGGATTATTGATGTTATTTCGAGACTAGTTTGTTTACGCTCGTTCAACAGACTGTGAACTGTGGGAATCACATTCGATGTGAAACGACTATGTAAACAAACCAAAATCAACTCTGCAAAGAATGACACGAATACTTTTGTGGACAGTTATTACGTACTACATAGAGTAAAGTCAATATATTTTTGTTATTACTCATTCAATTTTGTTATAACTTAGTATAAATAAACTTTATATGGACCGTTTATTTTGAAAGTGGTGCAAGTCCATTTACTTCTGTTTCGAGAAAATTAAATGTTAGCAGATCTGACAATTAAAAAATATAGGTTAATTATGTGAAGTCTGGGAATGTTTGTACTAATTTATCAATATGTAATTTCATTATATAAATTTCTTTTAGGCGAATTTAACTAAAATAATATATATTTCCAGGCTGCAAATGGACTTACACCACTTTCATAATTAGTCAATTGTAAATATCATTTAATTTCAATTTTGAAATAACAAATATCACTTAAAATATATTTCCTATTAATCCAATTTTGTTTATAAATACTAACAAGAAATAAAATAGAATTAGTATTTTTTATTTTGAACGTTAATTATATTTATATATTGTTAAACTTAACACAAGATATTGGTATTATTAATTACTTATGCTCTTCGTGTGGCAGTGTTTTAAAATATTCATGATGCACAGGAGGTATATAAGGTAATAGCTGCTGCATATCCTTATATTTTTCGTATGTAATAGGCCTGGCATCGTGATACAAAGGCGCCAGGGCGATTTTTTCAAATTTTGGCGGTCTTCCCCGACATGTAGGTGATAAATTTAGAGTCTTAAATTCTGTATCCTCCATTGATGTTTTATATAAAATAGTATACGGTGCACTTTTGCAAAATCTCATCCAACATATTTGCAACCAATTTACTTTTTCTCCATTAGTGTTTCTTCTTATCTGTTTTTTAATTGCGTTTTGTAGATTTTTTGTTGAAACGAAATTCTCTCGTTTCATTTCGTGTAAAATAAATTTATTATGTTGTCTACATTGGTTTATAACGTCATAATAATCCTGTGGTGTGTACAGGAAATTCTTCTTTCGTAATGCCATGTCTTCTGTCTATGGAAATTGGACTTACACCACTTTCATAAACAATGGTTACGCAATTTCTTTTACCGGCCAATTTTAAATTGAACAAAGCATAGGCATTTTTTAAGATATTAAATACTAACTAGTTATAAGCAAACAGTTTACACTAAATTAAGCATAAATTAGGTCATATCTCATTTTTTTTTAAAATGGACTTATACCACTTTCAAAATAAACGGTCGATATGTATGTTCATTTATAATAAAAAGTTTATTGCAAACTCTTACATGCATTGGTCGATTTCAACAAATTTCTCTTAAAAACAATGAGGGTATGAATACTTATGGGACTGACTGTATGTACCACACGGCCTAGCATTTATTTATTTCCGACTGTCTTTTGTTGAAACAGCTGAGATTTTATTACTTATTTAATCTTAAATGTGTGGATCGTATATGCTCCACACGGTCTGAACGGAAAGTCTTTAAAAAACGGTCTGCCACGGAACGTGTTAAATTTCATATTTTAATTTGGATTTGTCGATTCGTTCGTTATTCGTCAATGATATTATAAGTGCAAATGCTAAGAAATCGCGTTTGTATGTATGTTGTTGGAGTGCAACGAAGCCATAGCATCTCTGGCTTTAAGCGTTAAGGTTTAAGGGTCGGTTTTTTTGCCCAAGGACAGAAGAACCCAAGCGAGGGCGTATAGTTGAGACTGTTGTCTTCGTTGTATATAAAGTTACAGTCACAATTTCCTTTTTCCTGAACGAAAAGTTTAGCGTGGGGTGCGTTCGACTCGGAAGCCACAGAATGTGCTTATGGATAAACTTCCTCTGAAAAATAGTAAAGAAGTTAGTTTCCTATCGTCAACCTTGACTAAATGAGATTCGTGTAATCTTAACAGATGTCGATGGGGAAATGCGCCCGTCGGGGAGAATCTTACTCTAATTTCAGCGAGGTACAGTCTCCTGTGCCGTCTATCTCGTCCCGTATTCGCGGTGTTCGCGAATGCTCGCAAAAAGAGAAACGACCGGGTAAAACGAGTGTGCGCGTGCTCGTCTAATGGAAAGAGAGCCAAGGCGAAACACAGATGAATCGCTTGTCCTCTAGTATCGTTTTCCTCAGACGCGACGGGAAATAAGTGCATGAGAAATGAAGGGCCAGAAAACTAGTATCCTCCTCTCGACGTTTTCCTGAATTCTCAAAGAACATCTGTCAGACTTTTTGAAATTACGAAGTTCCCAAAAATTCGGCTCTATTACCCCAGCAGTTACTCGCTGAAATTTTCACGATGAAGATAAAGATTCTTCTTCGTCGCGACCTCGTTAGCCCGTATTAATATCAGTTCATTTTACATTGCTGCTAATCCGATTCGCTTCGAATCGCACACGATTTTTTTGTTTTCGATTTCTAACGGGTGCCCCAACATTTTCATTACACCTTAACACTTTAACTGCCAAAGTAACAACCTTAAAAATTCCACAAAATCAAAGGAATTTATTTAATAATGCAACAATTTAAAATTTAAAATATATGACAAATGGTTCACTTTCAATCTTCTTGTATTCTCCCGATATTAACTAAATTGAGTACAACGAATATATTAACGTGAAAATTTACTTTTAAACATGCACAAAGAATTCTGTCACCCACATATGAGTGACATGTCATTCTAAGTGTTAATACTAGAACTACCGAGTAATAAACTTGACTGATGTACATTGTCTTGTAATAATGACAAGACTGCACCTATTCTGGTTTTGTCCCATTTTTATTAAAATGCCTGCTTCAATGAAGAAATTCATTCGAGGCTTTCCGATGAAAATACTTTTATAATTTTCGAATTGCGAAAGAAAATATTACGTACCAATTATTTCGACTGGCCCAGTAGTTGTAGCGTTAAAGTGGCTGACAGAGATAGGATGACCTGCCGTGTACGTGACCAATTAACTTGGTTCGTGTTATTATTGAATTCTCGATTTCATGCATTTATGAGAACAACGAATAGATGGAATATAGAAAATTTAGTAGATTGAAAGCCTTTGACATTATTATATTATTTGCTTTATCCAAAAGAAAGAAATTTTCATTTAGCTCTTATCTTTTTTACCCGTAGTTTTCTCATTATCGTTCATCGGAGTACCTCTGTACATTTATACTTATATTTAAAAAGCCATTCAAACACCTTATTCTATTTATATTCGAATGACATTTTTGTGTAAAATGGTTTTTCAACCTCCCACGTCCAACGAAGGTATATTAACACTAGAACTACCAGTTTTTTCTTTCGCAATTACTGAAGTTATAAAAATGTTTTCATCAAAAATTTTCGAATGTACTTCTTTAATGACACATACTTTACAATAAGAATTGTATGAAGTTTTAATAGATGCAGTTTCGTTATTATTACAAAGCAGTGTATATCGTTGGATTTATTATTCGGTAGTTCTAGTGTCAAAATCGTTTTCCTTAAGAATGAATTTGTATATTATTCTAGCAGTTTGATATTCGTCGTTTAAACAGTTTATATTGTTGTCGATTATATTTACGAGTAGTGCAAAACACGCACAATACGTTTTGTATTTTTCAAAAATTTTCATGGTTGCTATTCGTGTTGATACCACAGGCACTGAAAGGGGTAAAATATCCATCGTCGTAGATATTGCAAAAGTATCTTATTATATTTAGCATTTGCAAGTTTGTATTCCCAAGATATGAAATATCGAAGTTTGAACTGTTCTACGAATTTTGAACTTGTATAGTTGTATTGTTCTCTTCAAGCAGGACAATAGAGGCAGTCGGTAGACAATTAGGATAATCCATAGAAGAGAATAGTCCGCGGGTATCGATACAAGAAGAGCGAAAGCATTGTATATCGGTGCAGTAGATCGAAAGTTTTAGTCGTAACATCCGCGTTTCATAAAATATTGTAAAATGTTATTTACGATTCCACTGACAAATATAATATGTGCTATTTCAGTGGGAATTTTTCTACGCAACCATGGTTATTAACTTTGTCTCGGACAGGACACGTACAGTGAACATTAAATAATGAAAATGACATTCCATGCTGCCTTGTACAAAACAAAATTAATGACAGTACCAATCATTAAAATCGGGTGGCAACAGATGTTCCAATATTTTATTTGGTTTCGAAATATTGAAATATTTCGAATAAATACTTTTCAAATCGTAAAACACTAGAGCAACGACAAAATATTATTTCACAAATTTATTTCTCACAGGATTATTTTTCGTTATACCCTGTACGCTTGAAGAAAAAGAATTAAACAAAAATTGCTATAACATAGTTTGCAACGATTTTCACATTGTCAAATTGTTCGATATTCACCGAATGTGCAAAAAATTTAATTACGCTGTGCGTAAACGTGTTCGATTCGCATTTTCTAATTTGCAAATTTTTCGTCTCGAAGAACATTTCTGTGGTAAAGCCGGTTTTAATTGGAAAGCGTTATAAAACTTTTAACAAAACGAAGGCTTGCAAAACGTGAATCTGTTAAACGAACCATGGAAAATACCTGGTTTACTTCGGTGGAAGGGCTACGGTCGGGTTTGGAGGTGATTTTCGCCCCTGACGGTATTTTAGTCGAGCTTGGAATATGCGATAGCCTACTCAAAAAGACCCCCGTCTGCCAAGTTTCAGCCCCATATCTCAGCTGTAAGGGTAGTTATTAAGCAAAATCCAAAAACCAGTTCTTGCCCCATTTTCCCTATTTATTAATTAACTAATTAATTAAAAATTCTGAAAAAATTCGAAACATCGGAATATATCATTTTATTTTTTTTAACTATGCCCCACCATTCTCAGGAATTTGAAAAAAAATTAAGCACAATACTTCTAATAATATCACATTGCTAAATTGAATCTCTGGTGTTCAACTTAAGATTGCTATATGAAATCTGCATTTTTTCATGTTTTCCGTTGTTTACAACCTGAGTTTGCAACGGAAAAATTTGAAAATAATACCTAACACGTGACTTAGTATCCGAAATATGTTAGAATTTTTTCTGAATTTTTAACTAATCATTTAATGAATAAATAAAGAAACTGGGCCAAAAACTGGTTTTTCGATTTTTCTCAATAACTATCCTTACAGATGAGATATGTGTCTGAAACTTGACAGACGGGGGTCTTTTTGTATAGGCTATCGAATGTTCCAAGCTCGACTAAAACACCGTCGGGGGTCAAAATCACCTCCAAATCCGGCCACAGCCTTTCTGGATTTTGCAATTAACACAGCTTCGATCGCGATGTGTTGAAAATTGTTCGGAAAATAGGGGTTGGCGGAAACGTAAAACCTGTTAAATGAAGCATCAAAAACAGCTGGTTGCTCGTGCAAAGATTGACAAAGTGTTCGGGAAAAGCGATACTGGGAATAGCGAATCGTCGCCGGTTTCAAAATAATCGCGTTCGAAACACGGTGATCGATACCGATATGTTTGGCGATAGGTCGGATGAATGGTCGAGTCAGACACGGCGAATGCGTGACCGTTTAATCAAACGGTGTCCTTCGGTCTCTCGTCTCCGAACTCCATTACGTATAAAACAATATTAGTTCGGTCGCGTCAATGGCAACGGTGTTTATAAATAATTACCGACGTAGAGAGAGGGTGCCGTGGAGAGAATGAGAGCGAAAGAGAGAGAGAGAGAGAGAGAGAGAGAGAGAGAGAGAGAGAGAGAGGGCGGAAAGGGGTGAGTACTGGCCCGTTGGAGAAGAGGGGCAAAGAGAGAAAGAGAAATGATGTTCGAATAACATTCGACGGGGCACAGGTAGATGGACAGAGGGTGGAACGTGCGATAGGGACGGCGAATTAGATGACGGGAGGGTGGCAGGCAGTTTCATTTTGAACGAGGAGTATTCTCTGCGCTCGTCCGGGCTCGATCTAAACGGGCAATATTAGCTATTGACTTTGGCTCATGGGGTTTGTCGATGGTCGGGCTAAGTGATGGCGTCGGTACCTGGCCAGGTTTGCTACGGGGATTTCGATCCTGTCTCGATCGAATGCCTGCGATTGGTCGTTAGAACCTGGCCAAACTCTGCTAATTTCACGGTAAATAAAAGGTGGTTGCACGACGATGATCATGACCAACACCTTCTTCTTCGCTCGTCGTGCAGCATGCGTTGTTGCATCCACGAGGGTCGGTGAAATTTATTAGCCGTACAAATTAATTCGCTGCATTTTTGGCAGAAGAGATAGTGCTTGTTTATTAACATGTTTCGTGCCAAGCTATTTTTACTCGACTTTTCATATCGTTCATTTAATGTGTAACTAAAAATTGATATATTATTATAAACTTATTTGCTTCGTTTTATACTGCATCTTTTACAATGTTTTATTCTTTTGATCCAGGTTACGTATGCATTAGATACAAACTTGTTATAAAATATATCTTTTTAGCGCATTAAATAAATATGTCATCGTTTACCACCGGTGGTACACGTGGCACCGAACGTGTTAAAAAACAATTAATAATCTCGTTGACGATGTAAAACTTTAGCAGCACGTACGCGAGTAACCACTGTGTCCTTGGTAACGCCTTATCCGTTAATTTTTGTAAGCGATCTTTGCGGTAATGCACTTTGCACTTTCAATAGCTACACATGCGATAATTGCACTGTGGGATCATTATTCGAAATAAAAGTTGTTTCCATTGACTGTAAGAAACAGGAACCAGGAACAGGAACCAATACGCCAAGCCAAGACACGTTCGCCGCGTTTCGATTGGTTTGTGTTTGTCATTGATAAGTCGTAAACGAAGCTTCGAATCGCGAATTGGCAAACGGTCATTTTGTTTAGAATCGCCTCGGGAATCTCGCGCTTCAAGTACCTCTCGACAGTATTGGGACAACCTGTATACCTGCAGAGATAAATTTGTTGAATAATTCCTCTTGGATGCATCGTTGCAATCTCGATAATCGCGAATTAGTAGTAATAGAGCTCGTAATTTTCAACGGTCCCGTAAATCTGCTAAATAAATGGAATAGCCAGCTATCGTTTAATACAAAATCTGGTTAACCCTTTGGCATACAATGACGTCTGCTAGACGTCATCCATTCCACGTCCCATCGTAGACTTTGACGTCTCCGAGACGTCAAAAGCCGTCTCTGGAGGACGTCAAAATCGTGCATCGATTTCGATTCGATTCGAGTACCAAGGGATAGATAAAAATGTTCTTTTATCTGCTCGACGTAGCTGTTTATAATGCTTATGTTCTGTATTCTATGTTGCCTGATTCAACAAACCAATAGATCATAGATTTTCGATCGAATATCGCAGAAGATATGCTACACAATTTGTCAGTTCCTAATTACTCGACACGCGGCAGACCGTCGCAAAGTGAGTATCCAACTCGATTACAGGCAAAAAACATTCGACACATTTTCCAGAATATATACCTTTCACTGACAAACAGGAACATCCTGCAAAGAGATGCCACGTGTGTGTAAAAAATAATGTAAAAAGCGAAACAATTTGGCAGTGTGAAAAATGTCTTGTTGGAATTTATTTCATAAATTTCAAACAAAATGAATCTATTATTTCTTTACTAAGAAGGATCGATTAAACCGGCTGTTGATCTATATATACATACATTGTATATTTTCCTGGCATGGGACCCTCGATCCACAACTGTTTATATTCGACTGTTCCTCCTCAGTATCGATCTCTTGTGTCTGTTAGTAGTAACGTTTCTTTCAAAGACTAAAGACGTGTCTCACTGCTTCTAGAGAACTTATTAAAATATATAAATTTTACTTCATATTTAACAGCATAGTGAGTTTTATTATATACCCATATTGCAATATGTCTAGTTCCTTTACATATTCCAAAATGCTTTGAAACGTATCATACTTTACAGAATTATTAATTTATTATTTTATAATGTTACTTAATTATCGTCCATTAACAGTATATATCAACCAGATTAAATATTCTATAGCAATGTAAATTTCGAAATAAAATGTTCTGTTTACGGACGTGCATGTAACTGTCCAGTTGAGCCAGTTAAATAGTACTCTTCGGACGCGTCAAATTCCATTCTATTTGTACGTCAAGGGGTTAATATTTGACCGACCGTCGTACCACCCCTTTGAGATTTGATTTGGCGTTAGAATCGTCGCGCTACGGCTGTCGACCTGTCTCTGTTAGTTCACGATCCTCTCGCAGCTTCGCTGATGTTCGTGACCTATCCACAAAGCTTCCCGTTGGGGTTCACGGACGCTCGTAAAACTTGGCGTCGTGGGTAGGTGCGCGTATACGTTTTCATGCTCTTGCTCCTAGCAGTTTGTCTCTTTCGAATGGCACGTGGTATAAATGGAAGTTTCTTTGCGAATGGACTTTTATATTCATCGAGCGTGTCTCGGTCCCCCGGCGACGGTTGCGCCGCGTACCGTGGAAAAGATTTCGATAAAATCGCTGTTGCACACCTTTACTTATTTATTTAAACCCCGGCGAGACCGCCGGACCGAAACCATGGACGATATACGGTCATTCCTCATGTCAAACAGCGCCATTTTTCTTTCTCGGAACATTTTGTCAGTCTTCTCCACTTTTATTCCAGTTTGCTTAACACTAGAACTACTTTAACTGCTTTGTAACTGCTTCGAACTGCTTTCTAATTATAACGAGACTGCATCTATCAAAACTTTATATTATTAACCCTTTTCGGACGTATTAAATTTGGA
>CM052082.1:3234898-3257844 GCA_028453745.1 Agapostemon virescens | reverse complement strand
GTTTTTTGCCAGCAAAGACCAAAAATTTTATGAGCGTGGAATCATGCTACTACCAGAAAGATGGCAAAAAGTATTGGACCAGAATGGCCAATATATAATTTAATAAAATATTTGTTCATTATACGAAAATTGTCTTTCATTTTCACAAGAAAAGACGAAATTACTTTCCGAAGAACCCAATAGCTCACACCGGGCCAGCAGTTTCCAAAAAATCAAGATTCTGTTAGCCATTTCCGAAGCTTGCTACTTACAGGCATTCGAAGTCGCTGGGAAACAATGTAACGATACCAATTCAAAATTGCGTATCCGGTAAGGTCGCTATGCAATTTAACAAATAAAATTCTCTGCTACAGATGTCTGTAACGTATGGGGTGAGACGACAAGCCCCGGGGCGATTAGGGGTAAGGGGAGTTCATAGCATCGTAGCTGATGTTAACACATTCGCGACTGTTCGCGTGACTTCACGTCTTTTTAAATTCTATTCTATTAACACGTTGAATGCCACGCGAATTTCGCATGCTTCGAACAAGTTTCATTTGTTTCATTTATAGAAATGATCAGCGTTATTGAATAAAATTGTTAGTTACTAAAAACACTTCGGCACAGCCCAGTGCAGACTTTAGTCGACGGCCGTGATATGAACGCGCACGGTCTAATTCTTAGACCCATAATGGATTCTGATGCATCAAGTGAAGACGCAGAATCGTTATTTCAAACAGGAGGAGGGCAATAATTCTGTGGTCGAACTCAGAAGCAGGAGAATTAAATACAAAAAACAAATCTGAACAAAATACGTGGTCGCGTTCGAACTTGGATTCACACATACACATGTTTGTTGACGAAGATTGTAGAATTAAAGCAGAAAATATTAATGACTCATCCAATGTTTTGGATTATTTCCAAATATTTTTTTCGGAAAATTTAGTCTCTTGATTTACATTACAAGTAATGTCCGTCTGTAATGTAAAACAAGCTTTCGATGTTTCAAAGCTTTCCTCATCACAGATCGGTAAAAGAGCAAGACAGATTCACTGTCGATGCACGAAGCAGCGTGCGGACGGTAAGTGCCGGCTGTGCGCGTTCATCTGTGGCCGTCGACTATAGTCGACGCTTGTACCGAAGTGGTTAAGAAAAGATATTCGCTACATTTATAGAGCACCTTGAACTCGATTCAAGGGGACATATCGGTGCAAATAATTTTTCGGTGTCCGAAAAATGTGACTCGAATTCTGTCGCGCTCGAGTGCCGGTTGTTTACCGAGTGGATTCGCTGGGCGACACCGTAGACACAATTACGGAAAGATAGTCTGTTGATAATCTTTTAAAAATATCGTGGATTTTCGAGGGAGGCGAAGACAGAGGGGCATCGCCGACGCGAAGTATTGGCTGGTGGTGTTCGATCAAGCGTCGTCGAGAGGAATTTCTTCCTTCGAATCTGTGAGAGCGAACGCCGCCAGGCCGTCGACCTCGACGAGCTGCTTTGCGATTCATTGATTCGCGGTTTGGAAAAAAAACCTGTGCGAGTAGATTTGCTGCTAATTACGAGATCGTGCGGGCCTAGTGGATTACTCCGGTGGCAATGGTTGCCGCTCCACCACTTTGCAGTCCTCGTCGGCTGGCGTTGTTTCTGAGGTCTCTCTCTGTCACTGTTTGCCGGAGACAGCGTATCCCGCCACGCGGAGGTTACCATCGTTAGCAGAGAGAGAAGGAGAGAGCGAGAGAGAGAGAGAGAGAGAGAGAGAGAGAGAGCCTGGTCGGCTGCTCCACGGCGGGTTGGTAACTCACCGATTAGGCAGATGCTGTTTTTTTATTGTTACTCGAACGCGAGGCGGAATAACAGTCGCGCCGGGGGATAAAAGCGCGAACTCGAACAAATCGACACCATCTGGTGTACCTGAGTGGTTGCTGCATTACCCTTGAAAGCTTACCGCACTCGAGTGACGCGGCTCTCCTATGCCGCGGGTGCATTCATCGCGTAATTAACGTCTCGTAATTATGACCACGGAAGAGGAGAGCAAGAGAGAGAGAGAGAGAGAGAGAGAGAGAGAGAGAGAGAGAGAAAGAGAGAGACAAAAGTCTGGACGTCTCGTGGTAGCGCGAGCGCAAGCGCTCTTTCGCGGGCTCCTGGATATTATGAGCTTTCATGGGGCTCCAGGTGAATAAGGCGCTTGGCGTTTCTGAAGAGGGTGTTACGTGCATTATGGACCTCTCGACGATGGATCAAGTGTTGGTCAACGAGCCGTTCATCGTTGGTTCAAGATGCTACGGCGTCTTGGCCGGTCTTTCACAACCGGTCCCTCTCCCGCCATCTTTTTACCCCTGGTATGCCGGGTCCTCTCCTCCCGCCGCCCCTGTTGTAAGTTCGTATTCCTTCGGTTCACCGGTCTAACTTTCCTGCCACCGGTGTGTACGCGCATACCTCTTGTTTTTTCTTCCGGGTTTTCGATGAAAAATCCATGAAGTCGAAAGCCCAGACCCGGCATCGCCGGGAAACCAATGGGCGACGATCCTCCTTGACGGAGGTTACCACTCACGACGAATGGAAACGGGTGCGACCTCTCCATCCCGTAGGCGTCTTAAGAGCCACATTCCGCTCTCGCCGGCCGCCAATGAAACTCCGCGGCGATTCTTTTTCCTAAAAGGGTTGCTATCTGCGACTCCCCCTCACCCCCGTTGTATCGATGCCAGGGAAACGCGAACCGCGCGGAAGTAGATCCGAGGCGATTTATCTCCTCCAGACGAGGAACTTTCCTCTTGAAACGTGCCAGCGCGGCTTGGCGCGGCGTGGCGTAGAAATCGAACGCGCATCTGTCTTCCGTTTAATTCTATCGGGCGGCGGCGACGTACGGCGAAGGAAAAACCGTTCAACGGCGGTTCGAATCTGTGCGCGCTGGCGTCGTCGTTTCAGCGAAGTACGGGTTGGATTAACGTTAGTTTGGAATATCGAATCGTTGGTCGTTCTCGGGGCGATTTGTTCGGCAGTCGGGCAAAAATAGGCACGCTAGATTACCGGGGGAATGCGCGCAGGCAGCCCAGGCCGGAGGGATAATAATGGTCGGGCGTACAGAGTCGTGGCTAGTAACGCGAATAATGTCGAAAGTTAGTTCGGGGCGAGCGACGTCGACGTTATACACGGCGCTCACCTCTGACCTTGCGGTCGGACGGGCGAACGGAAGTTATGCGTCTGGATCGTTTCGCGGAACAAGCAGGAAATGCAAGCCCCGGCTTGGCCGAGTCGAGTCGAGCAGAGTCGAGCCGAGTCGGGCCGGGTCGGGCCGAGTTGGGCGAACCGTTACGAGCCGTGAGGGAATCATTACCACTCGGTGCATCGTACGTCGAGTTGTAGTTGGGATTCTACAGCCCCGAGGACATAGCCGACTTTCACCCTCGATATATTATCTTCTAACGCGGCGTACCGCGATGCATCCTTCCAGAGAGAGCACGATATCCGTTGGGCGCCGCGCGTACTCCGGTGCAGCAGGAAAAAAATTCAATAACATGGATCAGTGGCAAAGGTCCCGAGCATCTACGGGGTCAGCTCCCTGATTTAAATTTAAATTGCTGTTCTATTACTGCGTCGATGCTGCGATCTCTTTGATCTCGTTTGATTCGTCGGGAAGAATAAATTCGATTCGGACTTTTTCGCCCGACCGATCGGGGCAAGCCGGTCTTTGCGCGCAAGGCTCGATTGCACGAACTCTTTCACGCTGTTTGTTCCTCCGGCTCCGCTAATTGCACCGAATGCCGAGGCCACCTAACAAAACATCGCCACGCTGCGTTAAGGGACCTCCTACCGACAGAGGGAAGGCACGAGTCTTTCTCTCTCTCTCTCTCTGTCTTTCTCTGTTCGCTTGTAAAATTGGCCACGTGGCTCGAAATGTTTTGAACCCCGTGCACGAGCGGAACGCGCCAAGGAAAAGGGACCGAGCTGCTTTGTCTCGATCGAGCAAGCGATTTCTTACGTAAGTGTAAGCGAACGCCCGGTTTTATCACGCTCCCGCGTTTGTCACGCTACCGAGATCGCCAAGAGAGACGAACACACAGGGACACCGGAAATGTCCGCGCCATCGAACAACTTACTTCGATGGTCTCTCGATAATGCTCACAAATTCTCTGCAAGTTTTCACGAGCAACGTTCGTTCTGACATAATCCGACACAAATGGACCGTTTATTTTGAAAGTGATGTAAGTCCGTTTTTAAAAAAAATGAGATATGACGTAATTTATGCTTAATTTAGTGTAAACTTTTGGTTATAACTAGTTAGTATTTAATATCTTAAAAAATGCCTATGCTTTGTTCAATTTAAAATTGGCCGGTAAAAGAAATTGTGAAACATTTGATTATGAAAGTGGTGTAAGTCCAATTTCCATAGACAGAAAATATGGCATTATGAAAAAAAAATTTCCTGTACACACCACAGGATTATTATGACGTTATAAACCAATGTAGACAACATAATAAATTTATTTTACACGAAATGAAACGAGAGAATTTCGTTTCAACAAAAAATCTACAAAACGCAATTAAAAAACAGATAAGAAGAAACACTAATGGAGAAAAAGTAAATTGGTTGCAAATATGTTGGATGAGATTTTGCAAAAGTGCATCGTATACTATTTTATATAAAACATCAATGGAGGACACAGAATTTAAGATTCTAAATTTATCACCTACATGTCTGGGAAGATCGTCGAAATTTAAACAAATCGCCTGGCGCCTTTGTATCACGATGCCAGGCCTGTTACATACGAAAAATATAAGGATATGCAGCAGCTATTACCTTATATACCTCCTGTGCATCATGAATATTTCAAAACACTGCCACTTGAAGAGTAAAATAAAAAATACTAATTCTATTTTATTTCTTGTTATTATTTATAAACAAAATTGGATTAATATGAAATATATTTTAAGTAATATTTGTTGTTTCTAAATTGAAATTAAATGATATTTACAATTGACTAATTATGAAAGGGGTGTAAGTCCATTTGCAGCCTGGAAATATATATTATTTTAGTTAAATTCGCCTAAAAGAAATTTATATAATCAAATTACATATTGATAAATTAGTACAAACATTTCCAGACTTCACATAATTAACCTATATTTTTTAATTGTCAGATCTGCTAACATTTAATTTTCTCGAAACAGAAGAAAATGGACTTGCACCACTTTCAAAATAAACAATCCAAATGTTAGAAATACTAACTTCGCACCTTTTTGTTCTCTCGAAGCACACAATAGAATATTAGCATTTTCTTTACTGTTTCTATATTAATCCTTAGAACTACAATGGCGCCTCTGTACTAACATTTGCCATACCATTCTTCAAAACAACTTTTACAGCGTTGTGTTTTCATTTAACACTCTACCGACCGGTGAGTATTTCAGAATTTGCATTGTAAATCAATATGACATCCTCGGTAACGTTAGCTAATGATTTCGTTATAAATTACAATGTAAAAGCAGTTTGTTAGGCTTCATTTTGTTACGGTGCAACTATTGAAAGTCCTAATAGTAGGCTTCCGGTCGGTAAGGTGTTAAGAAATGGGTAAAAATTGAATAGTTGCACGTATGAGTAATAATATTAACCCTTTGCACTCCAAGCAATTTTAATTCCTAACTCGAGGCATTTCTTTGTCCTAGAATAACTCCATTGTACGTGGTTCGTTTCCTTTCGTGAGAATATCAAATTTGTTAATCTTAATCGTACGTGTAACACTTCAATTTTTACTAGCTTCTTAAATACAAACATTGCAATGCAAACATTGTTTTGAATAATATTCTGCCAATTTTTAATGTCCCCTCAGAGGAGCCATCGGAGTGCTAAGGGTTAAACTTTATATACGCGAAAGAAAACGAACCATGTAGAATGGAATTATTCTAAAAAAGTCTCGATTTTAGAATTAACCCTTTGCACTCGAAGCTGTTTTACCGTCGAAAACCAAAGCATGCCTTCTGGTCTCGAAAATTTCACATTACGTGATTTATTTCCTCTAATGCGTATTCAGGGTTTTACTATTATTCGTCTTTGCAACAGTGAAACTGTTATCACTTCCTTAAATTCAAGCATAGTGACGTAAAAATTATTTCGAATAACGACGTTGCAATTTTTAGTGGTGCCCCAGAGTCACCATTCGAGTGCAAAGGGTTAAAATTACTTGGAGTGCTAAGGGTTAATTCTTCGTGCGTTTGTGCAGCACCTTCTATCTGAAATTCTTCAAATTTCTGTGTTCGATTTATTCATTTATATCAATTCCGAGGATTTCTAGATTGATAAAAAAATTGTTATCGCATATTCCTGTCCTTTATATATGTTTTTTTTAGAAAAAAAAGGTGGATACCATCATTTTAACGAGTTTCGTAGTTTTTGCGTTAACTGCGACCGGCAAACAATATTTGCAATGTTATTGGTAGCAATGTTATTCATAGCTGGAAAGGAGACGGTCGCAAATTTCGCGTACGATATCAATCGCAGCAAAATATTGTGAATATTTTTTCGCGAACCAATTCGCGAATTCCTTTTTACCGAAGGGTCGCAGAGCTGCTGCAATATTACGCTATTCCGAGGTGGAGGAGGCGAATAGGAATCGAGAAAAGAATCGCGATGGTTCCGGATCATTGGAGAGGGTAATAAATTATTGGTCATTCGGGAGCCAACAGCTTGCAAACTAGACGACGGATATTACGATTGGAATTGCAGGCTCTCTCGGTCGTGCAAAGAGGACAAGCCTCTTCGGTCTTCGCTTCATAAAGGAGAAAGGGGTTTCCCGTTTGAGAGCTGCCATCTTGCTTCGTAAGATCGTCTTGTTGTATAACGAGCAAGCCTCCTGGAAATACGAAGCGAATGTCGAGCGTTTGGTCAAGCTTGCGAAACGCTATTGCTTCCGGACGATCGTCGGATTAGACGGGGAATTAAAAGTTTAGTATCCTGTGCTGCAGCTCGTCGCAGTGGGAAATGAATAAAACATAGTTTATGCGTGAAGGAGTCTCGTTATTCTCATAGTCGCGTACTCACCGGTGCGATCCGATGTCGAAACCGTTGTCGAGCCATGAAAATTTCAATAAATAGCAACGGCGCTTGGAAAAATCCAAGCGTTGCGTTCAATTCTATTGTGTATCTCGGAGACGTAAAAGTCTCCAATGGCGCATGAAATGGATGACGTCTAACAGACGTAATTGTATGCCAAGGGGTTAAAGAATGTCCGAATACTTTCGCGAACCGTTGTGTTTTAACCGTTTGAGTGCCACGTGTCTTTGCTATTTTCCCGTCCAAAAGTACCAAGGAGCGCTTTTTCGCTTGTTTTATTCCCTCTCCAAAAGTTAGCATGCATCGTGCTTTGACAAGCATATTTGTACATTTTAATGATATTTGCATCCAAATGTTCGACTGAAATTAAAATTCGTTCTTTTACCAGCTGTCTCATTCTTTTACTTTTATCTAAAATGAAATGGTAACCGTAAAGTCGCACATCGACGGAAACGCTGTTCGAGCGACACAGAAGAAGCGCAAAATCGCTCCTCGACATTCAAACGGTTAATGTAACGAGCAGGTTCGGTCATTCGATAGAAAAGTGTAAAAGGGTCGCTCCATTCAGAAGTAGGTCTCGAGTATCAAGAGCACGCGATTGTTCTCTTGATTTCGGCCAAATCAATGGACAGTTTCAAGGTCACTGGAACTTTGTAAACCGGAGAATCCATCGGCTGAACCCCACGAAGACGCAGTCCGTGTTCCGAAGCATGTCAAGGGGTGGCCAACATTCCCCGTTCGAATTTCATTCGCACGAGTTTTGCGGCCACGTGGCGTTCGCTTCGGTTCCTAAGGGACGAATCCCTTGGCCCCGTTCACACAGGTCGACGGAGAACAACCGTAGAATCGTCGTGTGCACCCGGAACTGTGTACCACGGAACTGACAAAGAGAGAGAGAGAGAGAGAGAGAGAGAGAGAGAGAGATAGATAGAGAGAAATTGACACGCACACGCGCCCGAACCGTGCGAATTCCGCGTGACTTTGGATTACAGCCGATCGATGATTCGTTCCGCTCGTTAAATCTCGGTCTAACACGATCAAACGATCTGTCGAGATTTCCCTCGAAGGGATCGGAATCGCCCACGCGCGTGCCAAAGATCAAAGGAATCCTTTTCTCTTCGCTTTCGCCGGATGAGGAAAAGTGTTTTTCCTCTGGTCCATAATAACGATTTCGACCGCGATCGAGAAGCTCACGGTAAGCGAATATTAATAAGCGCGAGGCGGCCGGTCGTTTATTTCGAATTGAAACGTTGATGTCCGAGGCGAGTAAGCTGCTCTAATCGTTTCCCATTTGTTTCGCTATACGTGCGGGGTTGTGATGTGCATGCACGTACGTACGTACAATCGGTCGCAAAACCGCGCATCGCAAAATTTAACTGTATTCGACGATATGGAATTTGTTGCGTCAAACTGAACTATTTCGATAAAATAACATTGCAGTTGACGATACATTCGATGCGTGGATAATTCGTTTTAACGAAGCTCGAGCATAAAATTTCTTACGATTTTTCAAACAAATCTGAAAAAGTGAGTACATTGTATGTTTGTCCCTTCTTCGTATACAAATTAGACATTTTAACCCTTTGCACTCAGAGCAATTTCAATTCCAAAATCGTGATACTTTTCAATGTACAATAGTTCCATTGTACATGGTTTGTTTCTTGTCCTGCACAAAAATTTTATTACTTTAACTCGTACGTGCAACACTTGAATTTTCACCGACTTCTTAAACGCAAATATAGTGATACAAAAGTTGTTTCGAATAATAGTATGGCAATTTTTAGCGTCTCCTCAGAGGAGCTATCGAAGTGTTAAGGGTTAACATGTGTCATTATCTTTGGAGACACTGTACGTGTTTAACCCTTTGCACTCCAAGCAATTTTAATTGCAATTCCTTTCGCGCGCATAATGTTTATTACTAGTACTCGTAAATGCAACACTTTTGCACAAATGTAAATGCACAATATTACTCGTAATATCGTAACTCGTAAATACACAATTTTTACTAATTCCTTGAATACAAATATTGCGATGCAAAAGTTGCATGGCAAATTTTAGCATCGCCCCAGAGACGCCATAGGAGCGATAAGGGTTAAAGCGAACGTGTACACTTCTTTGTTGGCATAAAAATTGTAATAAGAATAAATTTTTTACAGTTAAACGTGTATAAGCATTTGTAACAGCATAAACATGTGTACAATGGCATCCAGCAAACTCAAGTATATTTTCTAGAAAGAAACAGCTTTTTAAAAGTTGGCCTAAGTTACTTGAATTATTTCAGTTATTAAAGAGGATTAGTTCGCAAAATTTTCTTGACACTCTGCACACGTACATATATAAATACTTATAAAGATTAAAAATCACGACCTTCACTTTTTTCTAGACAACTCTGACCAACAGTAATTTAAAAAATAGTCTTCTTCACGCATTGCCTAGTAAACTAATCGTTCCAACATCTCAAGAAAACTGAAGTAGTTTGTGCCAGCTTTCACAAAGTTATACATTTTTCGAGGCTGTACTCAAGTATAACCATTCCGATTTATTATCAGGATCTTAAAATTCGGATATTAAATCAACTAGAAATTCTGGAAAACGAATTTTTAAGGAAGAACTGAATATCCGTCGACCATCTAAAATCCTTGGGATATCGAGTTTAGCAGAGACGAACAGACTGTTGCGTCCGACTGTACGTCTGGATTTAGGAATTCGTAGAACGAGCCGAAGCAAGCATGTACATAAATGGATGAAGCACACAATCTGTATTGAACATTTTGTTCCGCGAGACCTCATCCTGTTTAAAGATGAAAAGTAATTTAATCTATGGAGGTTTAATGTCGGTACGGACGAGGAATTTATTAGTCGAATAAAGAGGGGCGAAATTCGTTAGAGCGTTTTTACCGATGGGGTACACCGAACTGAACGAAATTTGAGTATAGATAGGAAAATCGAAGGATTTAGTTACTCGAACGGTAGAGGGAGAGAGGGAGAGGGAGAGAGGGAGAGAGAGAGAGAGAGAAAGAGAGGGAAGCAATTATACGTTAACCCGATGAACGCCTGTTGCCGTAATGATGCTTTTGTGCCGCCCCTCCATTGATAACTGAATCGCGAATTTGCAGGCAGTCGTTCGATATTTCCGTTAATAATAGAATAGAAATGATGCCAATTTTGAGGTTCTCCCTAATGCACCCTTGTCCGTAAGACGATACCCGCTCGCGTATCCGCCTATCGGCGGGTTATACCACTTACTGGGTCAATATTGTATGTGTTCCGATATTCTCTGTTGGATGGATTTATCGTGTTGCAACTCGATCGAGACTGGATCCAATGAAATTTCAATGACAGACAAAAGCACGAACATGTACCACCTCGAACTTGTCTTCGATATCGAGCGTACGGTTTAACCCTTTCCACTCGAAGCAATTTTAATTCTGAAATCGAGAGATTTCATTTCACCTAGAACATCTTCGTTCTATGTAATCTTCTTTGTATATAATGCACGTGTAGTTAAACCTGTTTCCTCGCGCAACGCTCGAATTTAACCATTTATAGACTACAGAAAAAAATTTAATAATACAAATAAGGTTTTCGTATGGTGGAATTGCATTTTATGCTTTTATTTTGTAATTATTGAAATTGTGGAATCGAATACATAGATTTCTGATTTACTATCACAAGTCTAAATGAATTGAATTTTGTAATTTTAATAAGGCAATGTACACTAACTTATTTTAATGTTGATATCTTTAGCGTGAGAAAGGTATTCTGGTTTTAAGTGCTATATTTATAATCCTTAAACATGGAAGATTGGGTAAAGTTGATATATATGCGGTTTGATAAAATGCAATCGCTTCGCATATTCGCTGTGTATATATGCAGTACAATTATAGCTAGACAGGTTCGTTAGTTAACTGTTCCATATTATGGAATTTTCGTTCATGTATGCGCACGTGAATAGCTGTTGTTCGATCCTTTTCATTTTTGTATCAGAAAAGTAAATATTTGTGTCGGCTTCTCGATCCGTCCGGAGGTAACACGCAAAACATTATATTATAAATTACTGTAATTTTCCGTTAGGTTATACCTGAAAAGAAAATTATTATACAGGGTGTCCCACGCAACTGGAACAGGCTGTACCTCCTAAATGGTTGAGAATAGAAGAAAATGTTATAAGTAGAAGTTAAATGGTATCAGACGGTGCATAATATGCAAATTTTATGCACTTTTGTGCATCGGTGCATCAGAAAAATGCAACTGCATATTTTTTTTAAATAGAAACCTATATTTTTGACTGCACCAATCGATGCAGTTTCTTGTGCTCTACATAAAAGTATGCCTTAAACTTATTCGTTAAGAAATTATCGAAGCTAAAAGTTCTCTGAATTATTTCGGTTTCTCGGCAAGTGTTCCGGAGTACCTACGTTACAACAAGTGTTGAAACGGTCCTCCATTGAAGTCCAAACATTTTTGGGGCATAAGTATGTTAGATTGGATGTAGATAAGATGTATGGCATAAGACTGCATCGATTGGTGCAGTCAAAAATGCAATCAAAGCCTGTTCCAGTTGCGTGGGACACCCTGTATATATTACTTTCGGAGAACATCTTCATTTTAACTTTTTAATTAAGTTTACATTTTTTGAGAATTTCTTACAGAAAATCTATCAAACTTTTTCCATTAACACTGGACCTATCAAACCAGTCATTTTGACTGGTGCCTAGTTTCTTCTCTCGCAGTTATTGAACTGATAAAAAGATTTTCATCAGAAATTTTTGAACGTACTTCTTCAATGACGTATACCTTACAGTAAGTATTGTATGAAGTTTGAATAGATGCAGTCTCGTTATTATTACAAAGCAATGTATATTACTTTTACTTTACATTTACTTTACATCACTTTACATCACTTTACAAAAATAACGACGATGCGCCTATCCGAATTTTTAGCCATTTTCTTGACAATATATAGGGTGGATCGAGTTTAGTATACAGGGTGGTCCACGCAATTGTTTCAAGCCATAACTCCGTTATTATTGCATTTGCGAAAAAATGCCAAAGGAGAAAGATAAATGGTTCGAAGAGCACTACATCTGTAGGCCTTTAAATTGTTTTTAGATGCAGCAGTGCATGTGCAATTAACAATTGCATCATTTCTTTAAATAGAAATGCATATTTTGTTTACACAGGTCGATTCTTCTGTTTATTCTACGTAAAAAATAATTAGGGGTACCATGGCAAAAAAATTATTAGATCTTGAGATATTTTCAAAAAATGTCTTTATTGAAGAAGATACTCAAACGCTTCTCTATTACATTCTAAACATTTCTGATAACGTTTTTTGATTGTTTGCATAACTGCGTTTAAATTATCTGCAGTTATTGCTGCACATTCCAGGATGATTCTTTCGCTCAGATTCTCTACAGAATCTATGTGATTTGAATAAATTCTATCTTTCAAATAACCCCACAGAAAAAAGTCAAGGGGACTTAAATCAGGTGACCGAGTTAGCCAAAACTTATTTTTTAGAAACTGCATGGCCACTTGTGAGTTGTGTGCCGGTGCACCATCTTGTTGAAAGTATTTACAGTCTGCGACAATAGAATAGCACACCCCGTAAAATTTGTTAATTCTTATTTATTAAAGTATAAAAATATAATTTTGAATATGTAGACAGGTACACATAAGTGTTGAACACCAAATAGCGCAAAGTTTCTATATACAAGGATGGTCCTTTTTGTTTCATCTGCAAAAATGTATATATCTTGATAAACCGGTGCGACAAAATAATAGCACATTATTGCAATTGATTAACATTTATGCATATATACGAAGGGAACTCAATATTTAATATTTTGTAGATCCTCCAGAGTTTTTTTATAACCGAAATTATTCGCTTTGGAATCGACTTGAATAATTTTTTAATCCTCTTCTGCTTCATTCGTTCCCATTCGAGTGCAATGCACTCTTTTAATTCGTTTACGTTATTACACTGTTTCCCTTTAGCATAAACTGCTCTAGCAAGGTCTCCCCAACAGTTTTCTATAATATTCAAGTCAGGGGAACGAGCTGGCCATTGCAAGACTTGAATATTTTCCGTCTCGAAGAATGCTTTCACAACCTTTGCGGTGTGAACCGCTGCATTATCCTGCTGGAATATGTGTTTCTCCTCGGAAATTCTGGTTGCGTGTGTGGTTATTTGTTCACGGATTAACATTAGATATTTCACGCTGTTCATTTTTCCACTGATAAAATTAATATCCGTCTTTCCATGGTAGCCGATACCGGCCCACACCATGACTTCTCCGCCACCCATCTGGCGACGGATCAAAAACATTTTTTCTTTACGTAAGTCGTGGTAATAATAACTCCACCCGTCAGGTTCATCGAGATTAAACTTCTTTTCGTCGATGAACATGATTTTTCTTCACTTCTTCTTCCAATGAGCATGTTGCTCTGCGAACTGCAGCCTTGCCTTCTTATGCGCTTCGGTTAGAGGCGGTTTTTTTTATAAGCTTCCTTCGCTGCAGATGCTTAGATCTTTGCAGGACACGTTGCACATTTCTGACGTTTGTTTGTACGCCTACTGCTTCAGCAATCTGCCTGGTAGTCATTGGTGCATTCGATGCTGCCCTTAGAATAGCACGTTTCTCTCGTGCTGATAGTGCCGCAGGTCGTCCAGGACGTTTTGTATTACCGTATTTCTCGGGGTTTTTCAAATAATTCATGACAATCTTCCGGCTTCTATGAATTACTTTCGCAATCTTTGAAATAGAAACATTTTCTTTAGATAGTGTCATAATTGTTTTCATTTCACTATCTGTTAACTTCTTTCCACGACCCATTTTTTTAGAAGTTTTCCGCAATAATTCACCATTCTATATATCAAATACTTCGTCACCTTCTTTTGCTCGTGTTCAACAGAGAAGTGAGAGTGCAGCATGTGTGCTATTATTTTGTCGGATTACGTTTCCATGAAATCTACCAAAACAACGATTCTAAGAATTTAGGGGCAGTGTTTACGTGTCAAAGCCACTAAGATGGATATATAAGAAGTAACTCAAGAAGCATATGGATTGAACGCTCTCATTTCTGTTCTATTTTGAAAGTACTACGAAATTTAGTAGGCGTGCTATTCTATTGTCGCGGACGGTACAATTTAGCTTGTCTCGGAGAGGAATGTCGTCGAGAAGAGATGACAATTCAAATTCCAAAATGTGCCGATATTTTTCTCCGTTTAGGGCACCATTGATGAAGTATGGACAAATAATATTGGTATTTAAAATCCCACACCATACATTAATAGTGTACCTTATTTGGTGATGTATGTTCCTCGTAAGGAATGGATTTCTTCTTGCCGATGTATGTTCATTATGACGATTAAAAATACCATTGTTGGTGAACGTATATTCATCCGTCCACAAAATCTGCCACGGGAAATCTTCGTTCATCTGAATTTGGTTTAAAACAAATTCACAAAATTGCATACGTCTTATTGAATCTCCAGCATGTAAGGCACGTCCAACACTAAATACGTAGAATGAACAGAAGAATCGATCTATGTAAAAAATATATACATTTCTATTTAAAGAAATGATGCAATTGTTAATTGCATATGCACTGCTGCATCTAAAAACAATTTAAAGGCCTACAGATGTAGTGCTTTTCGAACCATTTATCTTTCTCCTTTGGCATTTTTTCGTAAATGCAATAATAACGAAGTTATGACTTAAAACAATTGCGTGAACCACCCTGTATACCAAGCAATGCACATCGTTGGATTTATGGTTCGGTAGTTCTAGCGTAAAACTTTTACACATACATTCATCGATATTTGAAATACATTGATTACTGTTTTTAAATAAGCGCAATAATAACTACACGAGTCCTATTTTTTTATAGTACACCTAGTAATTTTAGATACTTGCTGCAACACCGAATAAATCAACTTTAAAAAAACGATTTAAAAAATTTGCGAATACCGTCGTATCATCGACTCGTAAAAATGATTAGAGAAAGAATCGAGTGTCTACCTGCATCTTGCAATGAATGTAATTTTTACGTTGTATATGAATCCGCAGTCTAACGATCATAAGGGGAGTAACGGTCTATCGTCGAATGCATCATGTTACCATCGGTTCGAATCATTATTAAATGTACCCTTGCGTAACAGTAGCATCGCAAGAAGAAGACGAAGAAGAACTGAATCTCTTCCATTTTCTAATCTTACAATGTCGTCCTCGGGAATTCCTTAAAAGGACACGGAAGAAAAAGATAATTCCCCAGGCAGGTATGGAGAGACGCGGTGAATAGACCTTGCGTTCGTTATCGCGACATACGGGTCCTTTATGGCTGCATTTACGGCACGCTCGCGACTACACATTCAGCAAGAATTTGTATTTGGTCTGGCCTTGTGTAACTTGCGTCGACAATGCCTAATTATACGCGATCACCATGTGAGAGGTTCGCGAACTTCGGTTTAGCCGGTGATCCCGCGATAAATTCATCCGCGAAGAATGCTCGGTAAATCGGGGAGAGAGAAGATGCGAGCGAAGGGCCGCGAAGGGAGACGAGCCTCCAGAATTGGCTTCGAAGTTTCCTACTTTCTATAGCGTGACGAATGAATAAGACAGTCGTCTCATTCAGTGATTGAATGGAATGCGTGCGCGAAACCGTGAGCTCCATCATCGACAGTGATCCTCATCATCATCATTATCGTTGTGCGGATTCACCGAGGTTATTTAAGCGATCCGTCACGATTTCATCTCTCTCTTTTCACCTCCCCTATTTTCTATCACCGTCTATCCCTTTTAGCACGGCCTTATGCTCGATTTAACGGTGCATTTCTTCCGAGGTATCGCTCTGGGATTTTCGTAACTTTACTTCCTCTGTAATTTATTTCATGCTACGGGAGAATCGGACTCGGCATGTTCGTGCGAGACTCGATTCAGATCCCGATCCCGGATCCAGGGTTCTATTATTTAGTCGAGTAATAGCCGGGTAAATATTTTCTCTACCTCGATCCTGACTAGCTCCTTTTTTTTTTATCCTGACCAGCATCCCTCCATTTTCTTTCAAACGTTTCCGCGATCGCAAAAGGAAAACAGATCGCGCGCGTATACACGCTTGAGTCTCTATGGGAACCTAATCGCGAGAACCGTTCGGCCTTCGTGCAACTTGAGATTTATTTTATTATTTTCACTTCGTGGAGATACACATTCACGACATGGTTTACGGTTGTAAAAATAACAATACGGAACCGAGAAATATATCTATTACCGTGATTGTTAAAATTTTACCACTGTAAAAATTCTTCCTTGGAACGAGCTTTTTAATTTAACTCTCAGGCACCATTGAAAATAGCTGCAGTACTAAAAATTTAATCGTTGTAAGGACGAATAATAGTAAAGAAATTGTGTATGCATAAGATGAAATATATCGTGTAGAATGAAAATTTTCTAGGTCAGAGAAAATGCCTTGGGGTTGAAGTTCAAACAGCTTCCAGTGCAAAGGGTTAAAACTTCTTTTGTTTATAAAACATTTGTCATCGTATACACATTTATTTTTTATTAAAAGGATATTTAACAGGATGTAAGTACGATTACAATTGTTCGTGTAATAAGCAATTACAGTTTCAGGCGTGAAAGAGGACGGCAAATAGAAAAGAAAGAGCGGCACAGAATCGGATCGTCTGAAGGCGCGAGCTCAGACCTTTGAATAAAAAATATACTTTCTTATCTCTAGTTTTTCACGAATCAAACTTTCACCATCGTATTCGTCTCGGTTTTCTGAGTAAAATGATACCGAACACGATATAATTACGATCATAATTACTTGTGTAAAGTCGTTCATATTTACCGAAGACCGAAACTTTAATCGCTTGTTAGAAAAGTAATTATAATTGTAATTATATCGTATTCGGTGAGACTTTCATCGTCGAGAAACCAAAAAGTAAGGGATTTCGATTTTCGAATTTAACTTTCACTGTTTTATAACAAACAAATATTTCCATCTTTTTATGTCGTAATTTGGAGAGAAACGGTTACCGATCAACTTTCTGCCAACTTTGATGCCTTTATATTGATATATGGACCGTTTATTTTGGAAGTGGTGCAAGTCCATTTTCTTCTGTTTCGAGAAAATTAAATGTTAGCAGATCTGACAATTAAAAAATATAGGTTAATTATGTGAAGTCTGGAAATGTTTGTACTAATTTATCAATATGTAATTTGATTATATACATTTCTTTTAAGCGAATTTAACTAAAATAATATATATTTCCAGGCTGCAAATGGACTTACACCACTTTCATGATTAGTCAATTGTAAATATCATTTAATTTCAATTTTGAAATAACAAATATCACTTAAAATATATTTCATATTAATCCAATTTTGTTTATAAATAATAACAAGAAATAAAATAGAATTAGTATTTTTTATTTTGAACGTTAATTATATTTATATATTGTTAAACTTAACACAAGATATTGCTATTATTAATTATTTATGCTCTTCATGTGGCAGTGTTTTAAAATATTCATGATGCACAGGAGGTATATAAGGTAACAGCTGCTGCATATCCTTATATTTTTCGTATGTAATAGGCCTGGCATCGTGATACAAAGGCGCCAGGACGATTTTTTCAAATTTTGGCGGTCTTCCCCGACATGTAGGTGATAAATTTAGAGTCTTAAATTCTGTGTCCTCCATTGATGTTTTATATAAAATAGTATACGGTGCACTTTTGCAAAATCTCATCCAACATATTTGCAACCAATTTACTTTTTCTCCATTAGTGTTTCTTCTTATCTGTTTTTTAATTGCGTTTAGTAGATTTTTTGATGAAACGAAATTCTCTCGTTTCATTTCGTGTAAAATAAATTTATTATGTTGTCTACATTGGTTTATAACGTCATAATAATCCTGTGGTGTGTACAAGAAATTCTTTTTTCGTAATGCCATTTTTTCTGTCTGCGGAAATTGGACTTACACCAGTTTCATAATCAATGGTTATGCAATTTCTTTTACCGGCCAATTTTAAATTGAACAAAGCATGGGCATTTTTTAAGATATTAAATACTAACTAGTTATAAACAAAAAGTTTATAGTAAATTAAGCATAAATTACGTTATATCTCATTTTTTTAAAAAAAGGACACACCACTTTCAAAATAAACGGTCCATATTTTTAACAAAATCCCATAAACGCAGCTAACAATAATAACATAAAAACTATTCGAGACAAAGCAATAACCGAACATTATAATATTACAGTTTGCCTTACGATTTATTTTGCGGTTGTTTTTGTAGTTTATAATTTGTTAAAAGAAAAAGAATAGATGTACAAATGATAGATGTACATTATCAATAGGCACATAGAATATTATTTCGATATAAGGGAAATTAATAACATACATATGTAGTAGACTCTGTTTAAAATCAACATCACAAGTCTGACACGATGTTATAGGGTAAAGGGTTAATACTTTGCGCATCTACATGTTCATTAAAATTCATATACACTTCAAGGGTGCAGGAGGTTGCATCTAAAATTTACATTTTTCTTTATTGTCTAAGCTTTCGAAGGAAATAAATTCAATGTCTATCACTTTCGATCCTTTTCTTTTTTAATTCTCTCTCAATATTTAAAATAATACATTCTTCAATCTGTTTACACGTGGATTAACACTGCAGCGATCGGGAAGCCTGTTAACACTTTGGTGACTGCCATGTCACCCATATATGGGTGGCAGAATTATTTGCCCATGTTCAAAAATAAATTTGTACGTTAATATATTCGTTGCATTAAATTTAGTTGAGCTCTGGAGAATACGCTAAGCTTGAAAGATAACTACCTGTCGTACATTTTAAGTTATTAATCATTGCTTCATTAACACTTTAACTGCCAGAACAACAACCTCAAAAATTCCACAAAATCAAAGTAATTTATTTGATGAAACAACAATGTAAAATTTAAAATGTACAATACATAGTTATCCTTCGACATTCTCGTATTCTCCAGATTTCAACTAAATGTAGTGCAACGATTAGATTAATGTACAAATTTATTTTTAATAAATGATGAGTGGGTGACATGGCAGTCAAAGTGTTAAATAAATCACTTTGATTTTACGGAATTTTCGAGGTCGTTGGTTCGGCAGTTAAAGTGTTAATAGGATTATAAATAATTGTACTGCAACAAAATGCAGCTTAGAAATCTCCTTTCACAATGTATTCTCAAATGAAATGATTAGACGACGCATGTAACTGGAAAAGCCACGTTGGTTCGCAATAAAAATTGCTATTACTATTGCAGGATCCGTTACAAAGGGTTTCGGTCCTAGATCATAGATTCGAAGACATGTCATGAAACAATCGTCAGTCGGTAATGCGTTAAGATACAATCAAGTAATCAGAATACCCCAATTAACATACATAAAAATGCAATTTATACCCATTATTTGATACTCTACAATGACTACTTACAGCAACTAGTTTTGCTTTGAATTTCCATGATTTTATCTTCAGACCAGATCAGAATTTATCTTCAGACCAGATCAGAATTTATCTTTAGATTTTACCTTCAGATCAGAAAATTAACCCTTTCGCGACGGCACACCTGTACCATTCTTCGCTACTTTTCGCGACGGCGCGACTGACCATACTTCGCCACCAATGTATTTATAGCTTCATTTTGAGTTCGCTATTGAAATAAAATAATAATATTATTTTTTAATAATCTTTTATAGTATAAAAAATTTTAAAACAGGGACAAATAACAGCCGCTGCAAACCAATAAGTGACTGCCGTATATACACGGCACCCGTCGCGAAAGGGTTAACAATGTATTAGATTTTTAAGCTATCAAAAGTTGTATCTAAAAAAAAAATAATAATTTTCTTCGACCATTGAGCTTGGCAAATTTGGCCACGAGAAGCGGAGAGTTTCTCGTTCGTAATGCGCAGAAGTGTAAATTCGATAAAAGTGTAGATTCGATGATCGAATTGAATAGCGAATTCGCGAGTCCGTTTCGGCGGTAAGCGCGCAAGACGGTCGAATCGAAAACGCGTTAAGCAATGTCGCGGGCAAATGCCATAATAACGACCCGGGATTTATACGTCGGCCAACCGGTATCACCGCCGATCGAATGAATATTCGTCGGGGAGATCTATAGGGGTCCTCTCGACACGATGTCGAAAGCCACTCTGGATATTCCGACAGCCAATATACAGCGATACATATCCGTTTTCCCTGGGAAAACCAACCTAGCCAAAAGGACTTGCCTTATTGAAAGCGGAGAAGGTCGTAGCTTGGGGGAATGTAGCCTGCTAAGAGAGGGTTTATTGAAACCGCGTATACCAGTGTATTTATATTTATGATTCCAGTATCGTCTCTCGATAACGTGCAACCGCCGGGAATCCAGCCATCGAAGCGTGTAGGCGCGTGTGCGCGTTTGTTCGAGATGCTGATTTACTTAATAAAATAACGCAATGCGTTGGCATTCGCGTTAGGCGCAGCGAAAGAATGTCGAAGAACGAAAGGGGTTAAAAACGAACGGCGGTAAACACGGAAGGGTGTCGAAAATGGAGAGAAATGGTCAAAATCGATTGGAATATACTTCGATTGCTCGAAAAAAGATTCCTTCGATTTCAACGACGCATTGATGACAAGAAGGTTTATTGCATCGGATTCTCTTGTTTCTCTTTCTTTATTTTTTCTTTTTTATTAAGCCATCGATTACGCGGAGATTACGCTGTTGCGAGCTGTTTGAAAGGCGCTGCCAAAATCACTGTCCTCGTTCGGGCGTGTTGCAAGAGCGACAGACCCGACAGGCAATAAAGACCAGCCTCTCAATCTAAACATCCTGTCGCCGTTCCTTCGTGTTTCCATTCGCGCCACGTAGGGATATACATTAACCCGGGGCCCCTTTCGTTGCCCACCAGCCTCGAAAACCAATGCACGGAACGAGGTTACAGCAAAACCGCCGACAAACGTTTCACAGCCACTGTCTTGACCGACAGAACTCATCGAGAGAGCAGATCGATCGTGTGCGTCCTCTCGGTGGCTGGAGTTTCATCGACGAAACACGAAATATTTTTGTACAGTTGTTATGTTCGTCTAGACAGCACTCGCTGTCACCGTCGTCCGTCTATTATCTGTAATGTGTCTATATCGATTGGGTAAAAATTAAAATTAATATATTTTTTTAGAAATGTTAACTCTTAACGAAAAGCCCCGCAACAGGGACGTTGCACTTCCGTATTACCGTATTACGAAAATAGCTCTCGGCCGCTAGAAGTTCATTTCAGGAATTGTTAACTTTAGTTAACACTTTAATGCCACTTTAACTTTAATCGATGTTTCGTTTTAATCCCTTGGCGTACAAATAAAATGGAATTTGACGTGTCCGAAGAATACTATTTAAGTGGCTCAACTGAACAGTTATATGCACGCTCGGACACAGAACATTTTGTTTCGAAATTTACATTGCTATATAATATTTAATCAGGTTGATATATAATGTTAATGGACGGTGATTAAGTAACATTATAAACTAATAAATTAATCTGTAAAGTATGATACACTCCAGGACAAAAAGATACTTTTTGCATGCACGCTTTAAAATTAACGTAATTTTTATTTATTTAACATTACAACCAAGCTTTTGTTTTTACAAATGAAATTGAATTGAATTTCCCCAGAGTATACAATTTTATTAAAAAGAAAGAACTTTTAAGGAAATATAGTGGGACAAACTGATAGCACTTTTAACTTAAAATTATGTAGAACAATAAATCAACGAATGATATTTAATACTTAATATCTTGTGGCTCTTTTTCTTTCATTTAATACAGCCATCATTCTCTTTGGCGAAGGTTTATAGTGTTTTTTAAATAGTCTTTTGCTTTAATTGATCCCGCTTATGTTGCATACATTTCTTTAATTCAGCAATATTTCTAAATTGTCTGCCATTTCTATATACAACTCGAGCAAAGTTTCCTCAACAATTTTCAATAATGTTAAGGTCGAGTGACTTTGCTGGCCAATCCAAAACGCGAATTTTTTCTCGAGAAAAGTATTCTTTTACTACGTTTGCAGTGTGCACTGCGCATTATCCTGCTGAAAAATAAACTTCTCCTCAGCAATTCTAGTGGCGTACCTTAATCATTTCCAAATACATTTTGCTATTTATTTTTCCTGTTACAAATTTGATTTCCATTTTACCATAGTACCCGATACCGTACCAAATCATCGCATCATTACCTTCCATTTTCCGACGATTCAAAAACTGCTCCTCTTTTTGCATATCGTGAAAATCACTCAGACCATCAGGTCCATTTAAGTTAAACCTCTTTTCATCCGTAAATATTATTCTTCTTCGCCATTTCTTTCGCACACGAATATTCTTTTCCGCAAAGTGTAATCGATTCATCATATGTTGCACAGTTGACCAAGGCTTTTCCTGCAATTTTCTTCGTTTTATGTATTTGCATTTTTGTAAAACACGTCTCACATTCTTCATATTAGTTACTACATCAAGACTGTGAGCAATTTGCCTTGTAGTCGTTTTAGAATTTGATGCTACTCTTAGTATTGCACGTCGTTCCGGGCATTTAGACTTTGCGGACGTCCAGAACTCTGCTTTTTATCATAGTTTTCCGGATTTCTCAAGATATTCATTATTACTTTTCGACTTCTATGCATAATTTTTGCTATTTTTGTCACTGAATATTGTTCTTCTTCCAATTTTATTATAGCGTTAATTTCACACGCGTTCAATCTCTTTCCACGACCCATTTTTGATAATATTTCGCATTTTTTTAACAAACATACAACACGGAATAATATCACGGACTTTATTAACTATGTTCCGAGGCTGATGTTTGCAATTTGTGAGTTTCGGTGTAACTGGAAAGCGTA
>CM052082.1:3212552-3228506 GCA_028453745.1 Agapostemon virescens | reverse complement strand
TCTCTCTCTCTCTCTCTCTCTCTCTCTCTCTCTCTCTCTCTCTCTCTCTCTCTCTCTCTCTCTCTCTCTCTCCCTCTTTCTCATACACATATACATCGCATGGCCCGTTCATGCCGGTCGCATAAATTTAAATGGGACACGTTTTGGTTGAGCGTCTGCGATCGCCGGTGAAGCGCGTCTACCAGACATCGTAGTACTCGTCTCTCCATCGTCAAAGAAAGCGTCTTCATACACCTTGGTGTTTATTAAAAGAGAAATTGAAGATAATTTAATTGCGACCATTTCTCACCGAGTCTGCTATTCATTCGCACGTTACTCGGATGTATTTTTTTCCCGTTGGAAGCGAACGGTGCTTTGCGTCAAGCGTTAAGGGAACGCTCTTTCCTTAGCAGATCTAAAAACAAGCAATTTTTATGAATTTTTCACGAGGCTGCTACTGGTAATGTCGGAATACACTTTCTTGGATCTCGTCCTCGGGGCAATATACTTTTTGTTTACTGCTCGGTGTTTCTATCTATGACGCTTTTTTTTTGCAATAACAAGATGTTGGAATATGGGGTTTATTATAATAAACACACAGTTGATTTCAATAAGAAAACTAATTTATTCAAAGAGACTCGGAAGGATTCTTTTAACTCTTGATACTTCGATAGTCTGGACGAGACCGTCGCTACAAAATCTAAGTGCATTGTCAGTAAAAACACATTCGCGGCACGAACTCATGGGACGATCTAATACTTTGTTTAATTCTGTTTCACGGAAGATGCAAACCGTCAACAAATTTAAAAAAGGCCTTCAGAGAAAACAAACATTTTTTAACCGACTCCGAAAAGAAGGAAATTATTGAATTCGATCAGTGTATATAATACTTTTACGTTTCTAAATTAGTTTTTGTCGTTGGATCAGTTCGTAAATCAATTTACAAACTGCTTCTGAGTCAAACTGATGAAACTCGATAATCGATTTCGAAAACAACTTAGCCGTTATTTTCCATGAAGCAAGCTTTTTGTTTTCAGTACGATCCGCAGTTCAATATATCAAGCGTAAATATAAATTGTTATTCACATGGAAAGATAGAAATCGCTCTCCTTAACACTAAAACTACCGAACAATAAATCCAACGATATACATTGCTTTGTGATAACAACGAGACTGCATCTCTTCAAACTTCATTCAATTTTTATTGTAACATATGGTTCATTAAAGAAATACATTGGAAAATTACTAATGAAAACATTTTTACAATTTCAGTAATTACGAAAGAAACAAGTAGGGACCAGTCATTTTGACTGGTATGGTAGTTCTAGTGTTAAATTTCTTGCGAAAGAATAATTTCTTCGATCAACCGACACGGAATTATTTCAAAATGGCGTCTCCATTAGTAAAGATAAGTTCCGAGCAAAACAGGATGAATCGGCCCTGTTTTGCCCAAATCCCAAAATTTGGTCTATTGGTCATAGACTTATGTGGCCTATGATCAATGCGACAACAAGGCCCAAGTCCATCAAATAGACACCTATTGTTGGAATTTATTTCATAAATGTAGAGCAAAATTAATCTATTATTTCTTTAACACATTGACCACCATGTCACCCATATAGGGGTGACAGAATTTGTCCATGTTTAAAAATCAATTTGTACGTTAATATATTCGTTACACTAAATTTAGTTGATATCTAAAGAATACCAAAAGGTTGAATGATAACTATGTGTCACACATTTTAAGTTTTCAATTGTTGCTTCATTAAATAAATTACTTTGATTTAGTATAATTTTTGAGGTTGTTAGAGCGGCCGGTTAAAGTGTTACAAGGAAAAATCGATTGAACCGGCTTTTGACCTGTGTATACATACATTGTATGTTGTCCCGGCATGGGACCTTCGTTCCTCAGTTGTTTATATTGGACTGTTCCTCCTCTGTGTTGATCTCTTGTGTCCTTCTTAGTAACGTTTCTTTCAAAGTAAAAAAGACGTGTCTAACAACGTGCTTCTAGAGAAGCTATTAAAATATAAATTTTATTTCATATTCTATAATAGAGTGTAATTTTATTATACAGTCGGTGTGGAAAGTATTCGTACAGCGACCAATTTCAAATAAAACTGTGTGCGTAAACTTCAGTTATAAATTTTTAACGAAAAAAAATGATTAATAAATATTCTTGGGTATTTGTGGAAAAAATTTCATGAAAATTAAATTTTATTTTCTTCAAGATTAATAAAAATATACATCCAGCATAGATAAACGTAAGAAATAGACGTACAGGAAGTATTCGTACGTCTCTCATTTTTTGCGCTTACTTGACATATAAACATAATATGAACTTCTGAATGTGACGAATAACAACAAAGATGATTAGTTTGTACAGAGTAGTAATAGAAGCAAGTTTGAAATTTGTAATATACTACAACATGGGTCGTGAAAGGTGCGAAACGACGGAAGAAGAGCGAAAAATTATTATTCGATTACACAATCAATGTAAATCACTTAGTGAAATTTCTTCCATAATGAATAGACCAAGGTTTACTATTGAAAGTATGATTGACAGATTTGGAAAACGAAAAACTGTTTCAAATAAGAGAAGAAGTGGCCGTCCGCGTAAGATAAACGAGTATGATCGACGACTAATTTATTCGTAAAGTGAAACAGAATCCACGTATAACTGCCGAACAAATTGCAACAGAACTTAAAAACAACAACGACATAAGTGTGTTAGCTAGTACTGTGCGTGACTATTTAAGAAGTAGCGAATATCATGGACGAGTAGCACGAAAAAAGTATTTTGTAAACGAAACTAACCGTAAGAAAAGATTAGGATTCGCTAAGCAATATATTAATACACCAATCGAACATTGGGATAAAGTAATTTTTACTGACGAAAGCAAATTCGACATATTTGGCTCTAAAAAGAAATTTGCACAAAAATACACAATTCAGAAAAGAAAATTTGCAACCGACGGCAAAACACGGCGGTGCATCTGTATTAGTTTTGGGATTGTATGAGTGCAAATGGAGTGGGGTCTATACATTTTATTGACGGTATTATGAACCATACAGTTTATATTCATATTTTAAAAAAACATGTGCGTGTTAGTGCAAATAAAATGGGTGTTAAAGACAATTTTATATTCACTCACGACAATGATCCAAAGCACTCTGCATATAATACAAGGCAATGGGTATTATACAACACATCAAAATACTTGCAAACGCCGCCTCAATCGCCAGATATCGATCCCATTGAACATCTATGGGATTATCTTGTATAAAAAATACGTAATCATAATATTTCATCGAAAGAAAGTTTAAAAATCGCTTTATTAGAAAAGTGGAACAGAATAACACCAGCTGTAACATCTAACTTGTAAATTCCATGCCAAAAAGACTCGAAGCTATTATAAAATCGAAAGGTAATCCTACAAATTATTAAAATATAAAAAATATATTGTATTTTTATAGTATATTTTTTATTATTCATAACTGTACGAATACTTTTTGTGCGTCTATTTCTTACGTTTATCTATGCTGGATGTATATTTTTGTTAATCTTGAAGAAAATAAAATTTAGTTTTCACGAAATCTTTTTTACGAATATCCAAGAATACTTATTAATCATTTTTTCGCTTAACAATTATAACTGGAGTTTACGCACACAGTTTTATTTGAAATTGATCGCTGTACGAATACTTTCTACACAGACTGTATACCCATATTCCAATACCTATAAACGGAGCCGAAACCCAGAAACACGACACTTCCGAATGTGCATCAGCCTTGTTCAGACGCGTAAAACTGGTGAAAACGTTTTTTGTATATTCTGTTAGTGACCTATTTCAATAAATCATTAAATCGTTGTCAAGAAAAAGAAGAATATTTTCTCGAGGGACCTTTTTTTTATCCTTTCCTCCTTCACGGCGTAACAGCGCGAAGATCATCGAATTAGAAACAGGGCGAAACTTTTCCAAAGAAAGTTTTCAAGCATAACGACGAACATTTCGATCGGCTCGGCTATTGTACGACTCGCAAAGAGGATTCGAGCGATATTCCCGTATCTCTGGGAATATTGTTCCGGAATTAGACACGCTCCAGGAGATCTCGATGCAGCTTGACAGAAATCTGTCCGGCCATCTGGCAGGTATTATTAGATAGATGCCAAGAGCATCCTGAGGCTAATCAAGAGGATCTACTATTTGATTAACCAATAACGGAGGCAGGGGCGGCACACACAGGCGTGTGGCCACTCACCGACACTCTCTGACCCCACGTCTCTCGCTGCCCTCGTGCTAGCAATTCCTGTGGATGCAGAGGATGCAGTATGCAGATGTCCGGAGTGCCTCCATAAAGGAATCTGAAAAATCGAAGGCTCTAGACTCTGGCCGAGTGCAAGGATACGCGTGTACGCGCGACGAATTCGAAACTCTGTTTGTGGCGTGTGCAGGCGAGGATTAGCTCGTCGAGACAAACAAACGAATCCGGGAAAAGCGCGCCAAGTTGGGTGGTCTTTGTTTTGCAACTCCTGGTGTTTTTCACAACGTACCACCTCTGAACAGTGATACTCGACGACGGAACGGTGTGCGTTAAATTTTGAAGTAATCAATTCGAATTGAAACAATAGGAATCCCTGTCGCGTTTGAGTTAGCCTCTTTTCAAATCTTAATCGGGTTTCATTATTTTTATAAGATTGGTCAACTGTTAATCGTGTTCCATCATTTTTACAAGTCAATCGGTCAACTCTCAGACACTGTTGTACGTAAAATTTTGGATATTTAACACGTTAAGCGCCACGCCGGTCCCTAGAGACCGACGCTAGATTTTCCGTCCAGGTCTCGTCGGTCCCTACGGACCGGCGACAGATTTTTCGTTCTGCTATCGCGGCACGCATTACGTTACCCGATTGTTTATACTCTGATTCGTCTATTGGCGAGCGGCCCGCCTGACGGCTAACCGTGGCTTGAACGGAACGGCAAAGAAATTCGCCGTGGCGCTTAACGTGTTAACTAAAACGTTATAGGCATATTTGTAGGATGAATGGTCCTTTGTGCATGCGTGTGGGAAACCGGGTCATCTTGCGACGGACCGGAGCGTCGTTGGTATGTTTTGAAAACTCGAGTGACTGAGAGGGTATGAATGAAAAGTGTTATATATGTTTTTATCGATTTGCAACGAATTATATAAAATGTGAGTTGCATTCTTCAAACGGCAATAACCACGTTGACTTTACCACTACGCATATAGTTCACCCCTTGTACCGTGATATCGAGTCCGCCTCGTGATGAAAATTTCGAACGGAACCTACTAGATATAAATGTCATTCAATGGCATCGATTTGACATAAACTTCCACGTATTTACTGCGAATACGAATAAGTGAACGCATACGGTACATAAAAATATTCTATTTTCTACAAAAAAAAAGAAAAGAACGGCCAAAGACGAAGCAGTCTAATTTGTCGTTGCAGCGAAACGAACGGTGTAAAAGGGTTAACCTTTTGAGCGCTATGAACCCATATATGGGTTCTCACACAACCATTCGATTTTGGCTATGAACCCATCTATGCGTTCTCACCCAATCATTCGATTTAGGTTATGAACTCATATGTGGGTTCTCACAAAACCATTCAATCAGGGAAAAAGGAATCTATGAACAGATATATGTGACGGGTGCTTGTAAGCCTATATAGATATAAAAAAAAGACAATAAGCGTTTAAATGTGCTTTTGCGCAATCGTTTATCAGTATTGTTTATTAAATTTGTGTGTACATTCATTGCACATTAGTTAACATATCGCTACGAAAGACTTTTGAGGTTATCAGTACTGCTACTTTCTGAAAATCTGTTCTCTGCGTTTTAAAACTTCATTTTTAATTACCCTTAAAATGTCTGAGAATGAGTTTGAACGCATTAGTAACAGTGGTAGTGACATGGCCTATGAACATGACATTGAAACAGTTGAAGTTAAAACATTTGAAAGAAAAAGGATGTGGAATTCGTCTTCGGATACCAATGAGATCTATAAGAACACCAGGAGATTAAAAATGTTAGATGACCAATCCATGATAACCACCAACACCGCGCTGGCCTAATGACTCAGATGTTTTCGAGCATTTTCGCCACTGAATCACCTCCGAACCCTGAATCACGACGGTCAGGATTCAGCCCTAAGGTTTGGTCATCCTTGCCCTTTCCCTTCCGCTTTTCTAGGTATAAGTACGCGGATCCCTAGAATTAGCGAGCTTCATTTTTCTACATCTCTTCTGCGTGACAGTCGGTCATTTTGTTTCCGCGAAGTATACGTTGTATCCAGAGCTGTATATTTGAAACGTCCGAAATATATTTGTAAGTGTACAAATCGGTCTCTATGTTTCTCACCTGGATCCCAACAAAAATAAGCAGCGACACAAGCGGTAAATATCAACGCACTAGGTTGGATGTTAGAACAAACATAATCAAACCTTCTTTTGTAGCTTCGGAAACCGAAGAGACAGTTCCATTGTATAAGCAAAGGAGAAGACGTTTTCGAATATTTAGCTCATCTTTGAAAGAGGATGAAGGTCTACAGAAAAATGTTAATTCGACATCTAATGATACGGCAGAAAACTTTTCATGGTCTAAGAAAAATTTTGTACCAAAATTATATAATTTTGGTACAAAATTTTCGGGGATAAGGGTACGCTTATTGAAAATATCTACTCCTTTGGGTGCGTTTAAGGTATTTTTCTCGGAAGAATTAATTACTGGTATCTGCGAAAAAATAAATAATTTCTATAACAATCTAGCGCAAACTAAAATACATGCAGTTCCTTCACACGTAAATACCTGGACAGATACTTCACCTTCGGAAATGTACTTATTTATTGCTATTACTATGCTAATGTCCAGAATGAAAAAAATATCTGTAAGAGAATATTGGTCTACCGATAAAGTTATAAAAACTGACATTTTTACAAAACTAATGAGCAGAGTTAGATACGAATCATTGCTAAAAATGTTGCATTTTAATGATAACAATAGTATGAATTCGCACGATCCTTTGATAAAAATAAGACCGGTGGTTACTGAACTTAGAAACTCATTTTCTAAATAATTTTATCCATATGAATATTTATGCATAGACGAAAGTCTTTTACTTTATAAAGGAAGATTATTTTTTAAACAATATATTCCGTCAGAAAGGAGTAGATTTGGCATTAAGTCATTCGTTATTTGCGATTGCAAAACCGTAACCGAAATAAATGGTTATTAAGGCTTTTGAGGTCACCACATAATTTATTTCAGTTACAATCAATATACCTTGCAATAAAAATTCAGTCTGCTCAACTTACGCTGTTTCGTAAAAGGTACGCAGCCCACGATAGGCGTTTTCGTATGGAGTGGCCAATCCGTGGCGCACGCTTAATGTCGGCCAACTCAGCACTCAAAGGGTTAAAGAAAATGCAGGAAGATCGATTTATTGGAAATGCAAAACGAGAATACCCCGTTAAAGAAAACGTTTGATCCCTATGGCTAAGGGCCACCCTCTAGCCCCGAGTCATAACTGGCGATCGGTCGACTCACGAGTGTGCCACGATTATTTTCCTTCGTTAGATATTAACTCCGCAATAATCCGGGATAAGTGGGAAATATCTCTCTTTTATTCTCCTCGCTGACTGAAAAGTAATAAAACTGGATTACTCGGCGAATCCTCGGAGCCCTTCGTGAGTCGAATCTCGCCCCTTCCACGACCGGGAAAATGGATTTTATGGCACCGAGGGGGTAAGAACGGCTGACTCGCTGACTGACTGACTGACTGATATCGAACATCCTATCGATCCCCGTTGTATGCACCGCGTCGTACGCCTGCCTCTCATGCCAAAGTAATAATAAACAGTTTATCTGTCTGTCTAGTCTAAGCGGATTATCGGAGGTCCCCCGATCCTTCCTGTAACGCGAGTCGACCGATAGCAAGACGCGACCCCCTTATCGCCTATCATCGCCTGCACTCCCCGTCTCCCAAAGACACATCATCCGTTTTTTTTTCGGTCGCATCCGCTCCCCGCAACCAGTGTCAGCTGCCAGCAAATATATGTATGCGTCACGTAGCGACGACACGCACGATTTCTGAATATTCATAAGCGATACCTCGACAACTCAACGCACCCCTACCCTCATCAATGCCTGCCGTCTATCCTTTCAATTTGCCTGGCCGATTAAGAGGATTCGCGAAGGAATCGCTGGGAATGCGATCGCTTCCAACCAATGCATAATTTTTGCAACCCCTTCGACCTCTGCTCTCGTTTCCAAGCGACGAAAAACTTTTGGTTGTTGCAGCATCATTTTTCGTATTCCATTGCGTACTAGCAGGGAGTTTATTGAATTTTCGTTTTTCTAGATTTGATTATTGTAATGTCTCACAGTTGATAACAACTACATGTATCATTTTTACATTTCCTTCGAGGTCTGCTCGAAGATCTGCTTATTATATTTTCTTTTCTTTAGAAACGTTTCCAGATTCGATGATTGTAATGTCTCACAGTTGATAACAACTGGATGCATCATTTTTACAACTCCTTCGAGGTCTGCTCGAAGATCTGCTTATTATATTTTCTTTTCTTTAAAAACGTTTCCGGATTCGATGGTTGTAATGTCTCACAGTTGATAACAACTGGATGCATCATTTTGACGACTCCTTCGAGGTTTGCTCGAAGATCTGCTTCTTAAATTTTCTTTTCTTTAGAAGCGTTTCCAGATTCGATGATTGTAATGTCTCACAGTTGATAACAAGTGGATGCATCATTTTTACAATTCCTTCGATGCTTGCTCGGAGATCTGCTTATTAAATTTTCTTCTCTCTAGAAACGTTTCCAGATTCGATGATTGTAATGTCTCACAGTTGATAACAACTGGATTTATAATTTTTACAACTCCTTCGAGGACTGCTCGAAGATCTGCTTATTAAATTGTCTTTTCTCTAGAAACGTTTCCAGATTTAATGATTGTAATGTCTCACAGTTGATAACAATTGGATGCATCATTTTGACAATCCTCTAGTGAGGGTTTCCGTCTTGGACACTGCGAAGAAATGTTTCTCGATGTTGTAGCAACGTTTTCGTATTTTCTTACAAACTAGTCACAGGTTAATTCAATACTTTTTCCTGTGGATGCGCTTTACAAAGAGATGATTGCGAAATTTTATAATTTTATAGCCGAATAGGAAATAACACTGTGCGAGTAGCAAAAATGTATACGGTACGTGGAACAAAGCTGCAGTAACTTCGCGAGACTTATTATAAGAAATCTGAAAAATTTGGAAATAGTAATTTGTCATCAAAAGAAGAACCCAAATCACGGAGACCCTTTGATATGCGTAATAATGTTTCAGAAATCATGATTGAGAAGAGACGTACATTAACATCCACGGATATTGCAAATGTGCTTTCGGCCTCGCGAAACAACGGCGCTGAACCCCCCAAATAAATCATTTAGAATTTATAAGAAAAAAAAGAACAAACAGCAGAACTTTCCCTTATACCTACTAATATATTATCCAGCTCTGCTCGCGTACACGCTGTTTGGTGTTCCATCAACTAACTTTTGTCATAAACGCATAAAATCCGCAGTCTAGCAATGACTAATGATAAAATCGATGGGGCGACGTTACCGCGACGCCTGGCGACAAGATATCGACGCGGTCGAGGGATATGAACTTCATAAAATCACGGGCGGTGAATTAGACGTGATGGAAGCCGACGATGTCGCAATTACCATCCAGAAAAAAGCCAAGATTGCGGTGGGATCACCGCATGGAAACAGGGAGCCGGCGAGCGTCGCCGGATGGAAATTCACGATTAAAATCCCAGCGGTAGCATTAACCGGTGGGAAACGGGAGGAGGTACGTTCGAGGGTGTTGGTGGACTCATGTGTTCGAACGTCAGTCGAGTTTAAACCTCGATCTGCATTTAAATTGGCCTCTATGCCGATTCGCGCGCTTCTACACGTTACCATGTTTTCCTGCGCCGCGAGTTCGACCGTTTTGTTGTCGTTTCAACCCCTTTTCACGGAACTCTCTCGACGGTCTACGCCCCCTCTCCTAAGCCCTCCATTACCTCCGATATCCTGGCCATTTCCTTGGGCTTTAATTAATTATTCATTTATTCGCGGTTCACTTTTAACTAGCCGCGCCGTGAAAATTAAAGCTGGTCATACGTTCAACTCATTGCGTTGTAACGAAAACGAGCACTTAAGCAAACAACCGAGCAACGTCTATAACCATGGCGCCCCGGTAATTTCTAAAATCGAATCAACTATGGAAATTGTTCGTTTATCGGAAATAATTAATGTTAGAACTACCCGAACAATAAATCCAACGATATACAATGCTTTGCGATAATAAGAAGACTGCATCTATTCAAACTTCGTTCAATTTTTATTATAATGTGTGGTTCATTAACCCCTTCCCGTACTTTAACGAGTATAACTCGTGATGAAGATTTTAGCCCGAACATGAATAGCACGAGTCGGCTTTGTGAAATGAAAGTCGGGCCAAACGTAAACATCACGAACCAGACTCGTAAAATGATTTTTTATTAGTTACAATCGTGATTTAGTTCTTACCAAAACGCCACAAAAGTTGATCACGATTCTTATAATCTACGTTACGAAGCAGTTTAGTTATTGAAATGTAATAAACCTATAGGAAATGTAAAATACGAAAGCTTTAAATGAAAGGAATGATAATGAATCCAGTTATGGTGATGTGTTTGTGCCAATCAGAATCCATCTAATGATTATAAATGAAAGTAATGAAGAGGAAGGTACGATGCGTCAATTATGGATTTGGCAGAAAGAAAGAACACACCAGTAGTTTGGAAGTATTTCAAAACTCATGACATAAAAGCGCCTGTTTCAAATAATTTAAGGGGGGAATACACTTTATAAGATGAAAATTTTCGATTTTTTTTTGTTTGAAATTGATTCCAGTATGTGTCTAGAATACGTGTATAAAGTTACTGAGCAAAATTTTATGTATCTTGGGAGATACAACTAGCCGGACAGGTAAGAGTTAGGCAGGTATCCGTCCGCGAAAGCTGAAAGCGAAGCGAAAGGTGAATTAGATAATATTAATCATCCTAGTCCACTTCACCCAGATGTTCTTAAACATTTAAAACCGATATATGAAGAACTTTCAAAGGAGGATTTATTAACCAGGTGTCTAGGTGGACACATACAGAATTGGAATGAAAGTTTCGATTCAACGGTTTGGCGCGTAAATCTAAAGCATCTAAATTCCGGAGCAGAAATTATCGAAACCTCCGCCTTTATTGCGGCTGGCATTTTTAACGAGAGCTACTCAGCTATATTAAAAATAATGAATGTATTAAATATTAATATCGGGCAACAATGCAAATTCTTTGCCAATACGTATGACGCGCGGCGCATAACGAGACAGGAACGCCGCAGACAAAGCAGCACAAAAGAGGCACGAATCTCTCGTAGGATGCACCAAATGGAGCAAAATAAATTTTTGGAAGCCACAGAAGGCTTACTATATGGCCCTGGTATAGCGGATTAGTTTCCTCCAGAAGTAAGTGTTCAATAATTACTACTCTAACAGTCGAAAAACTTTAAACGCGTTTTTCTCAATATCATATTTCTGAATCTTGTGTACACGATACAGAACGATCTATTGGACCAATTGAGCTCCTAAGACGATTTTTCGTTAGGTAATGATAAAATGTCGCCCGATGAACTAAAAAAATTCCTAAATAGTTGCATTTTTTCCTTTCAATTTACATTATAAAGTCGAAATTTTTAGCGAAAAATCGTAACTTTTTCAATAAAGCTCAACATTTTTGCATTTTTGTACTTTTTGTTGAAATTTTTTTAGTTCGTCGACGAGATAATTTTATCAGGATTAACAAAAAATTTTGTTTTCCTGTTTCAGATGAAAATTAGAGGCTCTAGGATGTACACACACTGACAATGCGCGTGGTGCGCAGCTGTGAATATTTATAAATATTGCGATAAAAATACATTAATCATTAAAATAGAAAATTTTTTGTATTGTTTAAATATAGAACATAATATCATGAAAGTTTGAGAATGATTCGCTTTGTAGTTATTGAGAAAAAAATTCCTAAAAATCACTATTTTTTAGGCGCTCTGAAGTGTATTCCCCCCTTAATCCGGATCACGAATGACCATTCGAATGGGTCATTGTATTCGTCGTGAAATGCTCTATTAGAATGTAAATAAACAAATATATCGTTCGATTTAAAAAAACATAGATGACCTTCGCATCTCCTTGACGTCGTCTCTTATAAAAAAAAAACTAGTAACATCGGATGATCAGCTCTTCGATACCAAATAACTTTGGCCCGATGCATTTATTCCTATCACCAATAAGCAGCCAAGTTATTCGGTGACCGGTTGGCTTTAAGTGACTCACCCTGTATATTTAGGTTTTGAATGGGAAATGTGGAAAGAGAGGGTTGTGTTGTGGAAGGAATGACGTGAAAGAGGAAAGGTCTAAGGCTTGTTTGGTCCTAGTGACTGAGATGTTTTCGACGACTTATTTACGGTTTAGTAATCATGATGCGTTGGCGTTTATGTAGTTATTGGATTTACAACGATATAATGGGGTTGCACAAGACTACGAGCGGGTGCAGTTTAAAGTTACGATGCGATACATATACGTAGGTGCATCATCCCCAGCGAGCAAAGTTTTATAAGTACTTGTTCACTCTGTCAACCAGATCAACCAAGATCATTCTCGCATTTCTCAGTGCATCGAATCCGAAAGTAGCGAATAATACCAACCGCGATACGCTATAACGCTGAACATTTGAGACAAACAACAACTTGGAATATATTACCTGTTACCTGTAGATACAGGGTGAGTCACCAAACGTTTGCACCTTAATTATCGTTGTTGTTTCTAAAAATACGTAAAATATGGTAAGGTCAAAGTTGAGTGGTACAATGTGGCTGACACGATGCTATAAAAAAATTTGGTTTTTATGTCATGTTTTTAGAAATATCACGGTCACCTTGACTTTTTTAAATAGGACCACCCTTTTTTAAACACCTACGATGATAGTCCCTTTCATTAGGAATTCAGTGACTATATTATTCCAAGATCATTCAAGGTCAAGGACAGAAAAAACGTATAAGATTTAAAATATGAAAGCAGAATTCGTTTCTCACGGTTGAGACTTGTAGTAAATAGTAAACATACTATGGTCGTAGTTAAAGTAAACATACTAAGGTCCTTCAATGTTACTGTTATTCAGCATTCTTATTTACTATCAGTATGTTTCCAAACGCGATTCCGCTGTCTTATTCAATGACTGAAAAGTGTGATATGATCACGATTTACTGTGAATGTAGACAAAATGCAGTGCAGGCTCGATTACTTTATGAAGAAAGGTACCCCGAGCGAAACGCTCCTTCTAGACAGACTTTCATTAATACGTACAGGTTGTTTCGAAGTACTGGAAGTGTACATGCAAGACAGTACAAACGGAAGAATCCCACGACCAATGAAGACAATGAAATTAATATTTTAGCAGCTATAGCTGTCAATCCTCACGCGAGTACGAGAAAAATTTCCCGGGAAGCAGGCATAAGTCAAAGTAGCGTAATACGAATTCTGGCCCGACATAAATTTCATCCGTTCCACATATTGCTCCATCAAGAATTGCACGGGAAAGATTTTCAAAATAGAATTAACTTTTGTCAATGGGGATTGCTTCAAAATCATTCAAACAAACAAATACCACCTTGGATGTACTCATCAGAGTTCAAGGTTCCTTCACAGCTTGTTTACATCAATGTATCGACGTAGACGGCCATCATTTCGAACATTTGTAAAATACAGGTATTCTGTTTCCATATTTTAGTTTTATATGTTTTTTCTGTCCTTGGCGTTGAATGTCCTTGAAATAATATAGTCACTGAATTCCTAATGAAAGGGACTATCATCGTAGGTGTTTAACACTAGGTTTATGGGACCCGTCAATTTGACGGAATTCAAACTTTGCAATGAAATATCTCGAAAACCGCTCGATCGATTTCAACCGTTTTGCATCGTAAATTAATCATTTCTTCCAAAGAATTTATACACACAGTTTTATTTTCCTAAGCCTTCTACTTTTTGAGATTCTTATGTGGTATACCTATCTCTACGAGACCCGTCAAATTGACGGGTACGCTTATCTCGAAAATAATCCTTATATTTTTGCTTCGTTCGCCACATTATTCATCCAGTAGGAAATACAAGAGTGAAAGCAATGTCTTTATGTTCTCCGTTTCCAATTCTTAATCTCAATCGCGCCTCGATAGTGTAAACTAAAGCGATGTAAACTAAAAGAAATATTATGATGGGTTGCATGCTTAGCGCTTTCGATTTGATAATTGACAAACATATAATGCAACACATAAAAGATTGCACTGAAACCGAGGCACGTAGCGTCTTGAAAACAGACTGGACAATCACAATTGCGGAATTACCAAGTTTTATAGGAGTTCTGTATGCTCGGGGCGCATATGAAGCAAGGTCGTTGAAAGCTTCCTATCTATGGTCGAAAAAATGGGGCCCCCCTTTCTTCAGAAACACAATGAGCAGAGATAAATTCACAGAAATTTTAAGATTCATACGCTTCGATAAAAAAAGCCAACGATCCGAAAGATTACAAACAGATAAATTTGCGCTGATATCCGAAGTATGGAGGAAATTTATAAGTAACAGCTAGGCTTGTTATAAGCCACATGAAAACAACTCAATAGATGAACAGTTATTTCCGACGAAAGCTCGATGCAGGTTTACGCAATATATGCCGAATAAGCCTCATGAATTCGGCATCAAGTTTTGGTTAGCAGTTGACGTCGAATCAAAATATATTGTGAACGGTTTCCCTTATTTGGGGAAAGATGAAACCCGAAGCTCACAATCGTTGGGTGAGTTTGTCACCTTGACATTAGCCGAACTATATTTAGAACGAGGCAGAAATATAACAGATAATTTCTTTACAAGCAGCCCGCTAGCTGAAAAATTGCTTGCGCGAAAAACAACTTTGGTTGGGACCATCCGGTCAAACAAACGAGAACTGCCAAAACCCGTAAAGGAAAAAAAAGATAAGATGACTTTGTTTTCCTCAGATTTATATAAATCAGAAAATTTCATCCTTACTGTATATAAAAGTAAGCCGAACATAAAAGTCCTCCTTCTAAGCACCAGACATACAGGTGTACAAATAGAAGACAACACATATTATAATAAATACGAAGTTCGGAATGGACGTCGTCGACCAGATGGCACGCAAATATAGCATAAAAGCAGGCAATTTCCGATGGCCTCTTCAAATTTTGTTCAATATATTAGATTAGACAATATTATTGTGGATGCATTGTTGATTCGCAATAAAAATTGCTGTCAGCCTTGAAAGAGCCATTAAAAAGTTTTCAGCCATGGATCATGGGCCTTACAAAAATTCTGAAATAGTCGCCGGTCGATAAAGTGTTAACTTGAATAAATCGGGTTTTTAAAGAAAGTGCGTATTTTCATTCACCCGTCAATTTGACGGGTGCCGTAGAGATAGGTATATAAGAAACGTCCGTAAACCTAGTGTTAAAAAAGGGTGGTTCCATTTTAAAAAGTCAAGGTGACCTTAATATCTCTAAAAAAATGTCATAAAAACAAAATTTGTTTATAGCATCATGTCAACCCCATTGTACTATTCAACTTTGTCCTTACCATATTTTACGTATCTTCAGAAACAACAAAGATATTTGAGGTGCAAACGTTTGGTGACTTACCCTGTATATACAGATTCAAATCAATCATTCCGTTTAGGAGTTCGCAATGAAAACATAAAAGTGTCTGACAAATATTTTGTCAGTTGAAAAACACATTTTCTCTGCTATTTACTTTGTATCACACAGATGCATTGTTTCGATAGCGGATATATTTTAAAAAATTTG
>CM052082.1:3188621-3202552 GCA_028453745.1 Agapostemon virescens | reverse complement strand
CATAAGTTTTATCAGAATCGGATTTTCGCATCTGAATATGTCCCCGTGACAGACCTGGACTACTTGTTGTGCCATAATTATCAGGACTTAATACTTAATACTATGACATTTACTAGTTACGTTTCTACTTCAATTTAAACCTGACAAGTTTAACCCGTTAAAAACGTACTCGATGTTTTTCATCACTCATTTTACGCAATAACATGCTTGCAATTTGTTGTTTTCAAACTTTTTCGGCGGTCTCAAACGTTCTTCGTTTCTCTCGTGAAAATCGCCACTTTTGAATTTTTCAAACCACTCGAAACACTGTGATTTACCACCAATTTCGACAAACATTCAATGTGATTCCGCAGAAGTTTTCTTCAAACGATAACAGAAAATCAATGCTGTCCGCAAATTGTAGTTTCCAGCCACAAATTCAACACGTTGAACGCTATAGAAAACGCTATTGAACAGGTAGAGAGCCACTAAGGGTGTATTGTGAACTGCTGTTTTGTACATTTTATTATTCAATATACGAGCCGTAATTCGATGTAACTTGAAACAATCCGAATACAATCTACTCTCCACGATCACTTTCATAATTTTTTATGGATTTGCTTGGTTTTATGAGTAATTAACGAATGTCCAATGCGGAGAGTGACAGATTGAAATTTAAACTGAAGTTACAATTGCTTGATTGCGAAGGTGAATTGTAAAACTTTTAAATATCATATTCAATATCAAAAAATATCAAATATCATATCAATAACATTTAAATATCATATTTTACACTGTCAGCCACCGGTGGTTGACGCGGCCTAAATGGAAAGTTTAACGTTTAGTTAAATAAAGTTTAGTTTAGACCGCGTCAGTCACCGGTGACTGACGTTGCGCTTAACTCTTTCAATACGAGCGCCGGATATATTCGGCAGAAAAATCTTCATACAAAAGAAGACCGACCACGCGTTGTGTGCGCATTTTCGAAGCATTTCGCCTCGTACAGCGCTCCCGCTGTGATACTCCTGTCACGGTGGACAGAGTGCTCGTATCGAAAGGGTTAAAGAGAAGTTTCATTTTTTCAATAAACATCGTCAAAACAACTCAAATTGCAGCGAGGCCTAAACGCGGCCGCTGACGATCATTCTCGAACACCGTGCACATTTTTGGCGCGGTGAATTTTTGCGGTTTAGGGAATGAGTTAACGTGTTAACCGTGCAGATGCACAAGTGAGAAGGGAAAATGTAACGCATATCCTAAACGATCTGTTCCACTCGAGAACCGCGAGTGAATTTCTTCCACAAAACAAAAAACATTGCGTGGCTGTTTCGTTCGATGACAGAAAGGTTTCGATACGTTAGCGCGGCAGGGTACGGAGACGAAGGGACTTGGCAGGCCATTTCCGATCGCTGACAAACCGACGCTCCCATGGGGCCTCCTTGGCTCCAGCCGACGAACGAATATGAAATATTGATGACTGCCGTTGCAAAGCGGGGGCGGTCGGCGTCACCCCGTTCATTTGTTGCCGATGACGACTTCGACGTATCGTCGCATAAATATGCACCGTTACCACATTGCGATCGCATCCTCGGCGCGCAACTGTGCTCGGTCTAGCGGCTGCGATAACGTCCCGCACGCTCCGCGGTGTCCGCCCCGAACGTGATCGAATTTCAAATTCATCGAAATGTTTTGGATACGCGGCGGAAAGGGGAGTAAAGGAAAACGTATCGACGAGATCAGCTGATTCGCCGGTATCGATTCGAAAGGATTTCTACGGACGCCGCCCGATACGATTCTCAATCGAACTAACGACGCGCCATTATTTTGGCCGCCGTGCTCGTTTCAATTGCGGTTTCGTGCAAGTCGAATATATCCGAGTCTCCGAAATTGAGGTGAATCGAACTTTGCAATGTAGAAACGAAGGATAGGCTATCGGGATGGGACGAGCGGAGCGAAGGGCGCGCCATGCTATTCCCATAGAACACGTTGCATTCGATTAAAAAACACCTCGCGGGATTTTTACGTCGCTTTTAACGAACCATTGGCTTCGCTGCTCTACTTATGTCTCTGTTACGAGCTTCGAACGCGTTGCTCGTTCGCTTTTATACATTTTTAATTAAATGTCGCAGATATCGGTCGAATTTTAACCTGAAATTTACAGGATGCGTTAAAATGGAGCATTCCGGTATTCTTGACTTAAGATTAGTAAAATTATACCCATGCACTCGCGAGTAATTATTCAACAAATTGATTTCTGTAGATTGATGTGGCGGTCGCAATTCGCATCGCAAGATGTTAGAGTCATGGCGGTACGAAACTGTCTTTCAGTCATAAATATTTCTAATTTTTTCCGTTACATCCTGGCCTTATTGTTCAATGTTTTTCACAGACCCGGTCAGTCCTGCTCCGCATCCGGCGACCAGGCTTGACGCAAGCTTGATCCTTTCTTTATTCCCTTTTTCCGCTACTTTCTATTTTTTCGACACATTCTTGCTACAAAATTTCTCCTCAGTTTTCCACTGCTGACTTTCCATTTTGTAGAATGCGTTATACCCTGTATATTGTGAAATACGATCAACGAGAAGTTTGCATATTACTATTCCAATGTTTGTTTAACACTAGGTTTATGGGACCCGTCAATTTGACGGAATTCAAACTTTGCAATGAAATATCTCGAAAACCGCTGGATCGATTTCAACCGTTTTGCATCGTAAATTAATCATTTCTTCCAAAGAATTTATACACAGTTTTATTTTCCTCAGCCTTCTACTTTTTGAGATTCGTATGTAGTATACCTATCTCTACGGGACCCGTCAAATTGACGGGTACGCTTATCTCGAAAATAATCCTTATATTTTCGCTTCGTTCGCCACATTATTCATCCAGTAGGAAATACAAGAGTGAAAGCAATGTCTTTATGTTCTCCGTTTCCAATTCGTTATCTCAATCGCGCCTCGATAGTGTAAACTAAAGCGACGTAAACTAGAAGAAATATTATTGGTGGGTTGCATGCTTAGCGCTTTCGATTTGATAATTGACAAACATATAATTCAACACATAAAAGATTGCACTGAAACCGAGGCTCGTCGCGTCTTGAAAACAGACTGGACAATCACAATTGCGGAATTACCAAGTTTTATAGGAGTTCTGTATGCTCGGGGGGCATATGAAGCGAGATCGTTGCAAGCTTCCTATCTATGGTCGAAAAAATGGGGCCCCCTTTCTTCAGAAACACAATGAGCAGAGATAAGTTTACAGAAATTTTAAGATTCATACTCTTCGATAAAAAGAACCAACGATTCGAAAGATTACAAACAGATAAATTTACGCTGATATCCGAAGTATGGAGGAAATTTATAAGTAACAGCTAGGCTTGTTATAAGCCACATGAAAACAACTCAATAGATGAACAGTTATTTCCGACGAAAGCTCGATGCAGGTTTACGCAATATATGTATACGTATTATATACAATATATACCAAGTATATTGCAAAGTGCAATATACCTGTAAAAAGTGTTAACTTGAATAAATCGGTTTTTTAAAGAAAGTGCGTATTTTCATTCACCCGTCAATTTGACGGGTGCCGTAGAGATAGGTATATAAGAAACGTCCGTAAACCTAGTGTTAAGGAGACAAAGGCGAACCGAAATGATAAACAGTTTTCGCCGAACCTTTGACGAATTGTCTTGTAAATCGGATTTCTGTTTAATAAATTAGTTAAATCACCTACAATTTCTTCCATTATTCCATTTTCCATCTATCCATCATTTTTGTCTTTTTCTAAGGGAATTTTCGAGGAGCTATTCGAGTTGTTCTAAAATCACTTCTTCCGCGTCCATCAGACAGTCGAGACTTTCCACGAGTCGCCCTCGCACACAAGTCGAATAAATTTAAGTCGAAGAAACCTGCACGTAGACTTTGTCATTTTACATATCACCCTTTCCTCCTAAGTTGATATTATTAAAAACAGGCTATTATGTATATACATTTTTTCGTTACTCTTTATAGAGCAATATAAAATAATCACTTTTGGATCGCGACCACGCGAACGGTTTTTACAACGTTCCATACGGCGCGTTTTCTCTGCGCGTGACAAATGACATTTCGTTTATCAATCTCGGCGAAGAAAACACGGCGTACAAAACGCGTATAGAATGCCTGTGAACGCGAGCGGTTTGCTAAGCGTTTTGTGCGCGGCGCACAAAACCCCGTAGAAAGCGCTCGTTTAGCTGCGGCCTTGCAATTTCTAGAAATCGGTTATATCGATCAATTATACGAGGTGTATGCATTCGGTTGTTGCATAGAAATGCTCGACTTTAGATTGTAAATGTTGCGAAGCAGTTTGATCAAGAAATAGGATTACAGCCTTCAGATTAGTTAGTTTACCGTTTTAACGCTTTACCGACCGGAAGCCTGTTAATAGGATATTAGTAGGACATCGGTATAGAACATCAGTCATGAAATAAAGCGCTTTGACGCATCGTTGACCGGCAATTTTTTTCAAAATTTATCTCATGTCGCCGGCTATTATTTCGTAATTGCATGTGGAAGTGAAATCATATAAATTAACTTCAATAAATTCTTCACTGTTGCGTTCACGATCGATGTACGTGATAGTGGTCGGTCACGGGTTTACTTCGGTCAACAATGTGTTAAATACAAAACTGTGTCCGATTGAATCCCTTCGGTATCCAACAATATACAGGGTGGTTGGTAACTGGTGGTACAAGCGAAAAGAGGGTGATTCTACATGAAAAAATAAGTCGAAAATATGGAATAAAAATTTTTCGTTTGAGGCTTTGTTTTTGAGAAAATCGACTTTGAATTTTCGCAAAGTACGCGTGCATTTGATCATGTCTTGTTATAACGGATCTCACTGTAGATCGTTGTCTCGATGGGACACGTAAATTACGAAGTAATCACAAAGTATATTATTACAAAAATTGCCGAAAATATTGCTGATTCTGCCGAACACATACTTCTGCTCTTCTAATTAAATTTCTATGAACACTTTCTAACGTATTCGGTTGTTTTAAATTCAAAGTCGATTTTCTCGAAAACAAAGCCTCAAACGAAAAATTTTTATTCTATATTTTCGACTTATTTTTTCATGTAGAATCACCCCCTTTTCGCTTGTATCGCCAGTTACCAACCACCCTGTATAACTGTGCAGTATACAATATGTATACACACAGGATGGTCCACGCAACGTGTGCACCGTTATAACTTTCAAAATATGCGTTGCACGAGAGAATATTATATGCAAAAGTTACATGGGTTAAGAGGGTACACTACTACGTAGTGCGTTAATTTTGTTTATCAATGGAGGCGTTTCGAAGATTTGTTGGTTAACCCTTTGCCCTATAGCCACGAATCTGACTCGTGGTAAAGAGTTTATGTCATAAACGAAAAAAGAGGTCAAATTCCATTACTTTTTAAACTTCGGTTTTTTATGACTTAATGTAAATAAATTTTGTTTTTAGTGCATTTATATAACCTTGAATAAAGCTTACTAAAAATAGCTTTATTTTTTATTTATATTCTTTTCTTACCCTACCAATCGCTTCATAAACCCCAAAAATGTCAGTGTCCGAGTTTTACTTTGAGCCACTGTACATAAGCTGAAATAATTAATGTAGAATGAAAATATCCTAGGTCGGAAGAAATGTTTCGGTTTTCTAGTTAAAACAGCTTCTTAGACAATTCAATCTTTCTCTTTCTTCTTCAAAACGATAAACTAAAACTAAGTTCTGATCATTAAAATTGTCTAAATAAATTGTAGTGCAAGATATCGGTGTTGCTCGTATGGATGAATTTTCTTATATATTTTTATTTAGTTGTAAATTCATTCTACGATGCACGTCTTTACAATATTATTGCGTTAAACTCGAACGGTTTTCGTCTACAATACAGTCGAAAATGAGAATCTCCGAGCCGTGTACCAGGATTTGAATAGAACCGATCTTTCCAGGTCGATCCGTGAGAAAAAGGTGTGCGCACGCAGCTGTGTCGGCGTCTCTACCCCGATTATTTCAACCCAATTCTCAAAGTATTCCGGCCACTCTGCCGGTTGGGACTGATTTTCTTTCGATCGTAGAGGAACTCGTTAAGGCGTCTATCGGGGAGGAAAAATGAAAAATAACGACGCCGCCGTCAACGAGTACGACTGCGATGACGGCGACGACGGCAACCATCGTCGGAGCCAGTGCCAGACCAGACCACGTCGACGGGAACGAGGAGTACGGTACTAATTGAGTGAGACGGAAACGGTTGAAAAACTTCGCGGTAGAGGTGTCGCTGGTGAATCGTTAAGCTGTATTTAAGTCATCGAGTCGTCTCAAGCGTGCAGCATCCCCCCGGCTAATTGTTATTCGCAGAACATCCGCAATGGAGTCTCGTTCAGTTGATCGGTCTGTGAATAATAAAAGTCCGGGACGGGTTCTTTCTCCACCGCTCGGATCTCCGACGCAGTTATTCGCGAAGTTTAAAGGCATGAGTTTACATAGATAATTCTACACGATTTATCAATTGTTTTTTCATAATCGTATCGCATTCTACAGTAGCATACGATTCGATGTACACCGCTTCGAAAGCCAACAGTTCAATTCCCGCGAGTAGAACACGTCTCTATTTTTAATGAACCGGTTCGACCATGATACACGTATGCCAGCCATGTAAATATGAAAACAAAATTCTTTTTATAGAAGATACACGTTTATCGTAAAAGAATGATACTAAATATTATAGTATCGCAGAAAAGACGACACGCAACCGGACAAGGAATCGAATCTGGGACTTTCTATTCGATTGACAATATCACTGACCCACGGGGCCTTCCCCGATCTTCCCTAATTTCTAACGACGTCTATTTGGTCTAGGCGGTCCTGATCCCACAATATATTGTTCGAAGTATTGTATATCGGTAGCTATACATTTTTCCCATCTCTCTAACAATTTGCGAATGCCGCGCCAAAAGAACTGTTCCTCTTTTGAGGCAAACCAGTCGTCGAGCCATTTTCGTACATTTTCGTAAGATGCGTAGCGCTGCTCGGCAAGTGCGTATCCCATCGATGGAAATAAATAATAATTGGATTACGCGGCTTATTCGCTAGACTTGGGCCGCAAGCGAAAGTATTTCCCAACTAAACGCCAAAAATCGTATCCTTGACCGGTTATGCTGTGTGCGATGATGCATTATCGTGAAGAATGCAAAACCACTTTGCTTTTCAATCCCATGTTTCTACCTTCTTGATCTTTCCCATTGCTTTTAAACGAGTAGAGTAAATAGGCCATTCCGAAGATGCTAGATCGGACGAATATCCCACGGTGTCTATACGGTCCTTTTTAACCCTTTGCACTCCAAGAAATTTTAATTCCTAACTCGAGACATTTTTCTGTCCTCCAATAAATTCATTGTACGTGGTCGTTTCCTTTCCTACATATCAAATTTGTTACTATTAATTGTACGAGCAACAATTTAATTTTTACTAGCTTCTTAAATACAAACATTGCAATGTAAAAATTGTTTTGAATAATAGTGTGCCAATTTTTAATGTCCCCTCAGCGGAGCCATTGGAGTGCAAAGGGTTAACCCTCTATGGACCGAATTTTTGTTTTTAATCAAAAAAAAAAAAATTGGGTGAACGAAAAATCAGAAATTATAAACCTATATATCTAAATGAAAAAAGAATTTCTGTTTAAACAATTTTATTGCAATATATTCACTATGTGACTTTCACGTAACAACGGCCTATAAAGTTTGCACTTCTGTGTATAAAAACTTAAGCGTGGAATTCCACAAAACAGTTTGCATTTGGCGTTAAACATAAATGTACATTACATTTGGAACATTTAATTTTCGGAACTCCTTTACAGCCGGGTGTTTTGCAGTGTCCTCTGTTGTCCGAAAAAATTGGCCAATGTGTCGTTTCATCTTTTCGTACGTTTTGTACAGGTAGTGTTGTATTTGGTCTCTTTTTTCTTTTATTTTGCAATTGTTTATCTACCTCATTTGAAGCAGGACGCCCTCTTTCATAAAAAAACAGCAGCCAAAGAATTGTTCGATTTCATTCACTGAAACAGCAATGGGTTTTGCTGGATCACATTGCAGTGCGTACATATTGGTATAGTCAACTATTTATTGGTTATTATTTCCTTCTAAAATAGTTTTCGAAAATAGGTCACAGGAGAATGGGGTGCTTCGGGGACATTAGGGCAATCTCCTTTCCAAGGGCAATAACAACTATTATTATTCGTCTGAGATAGTGATTGCCAAACAATTCTTTGTGGTCCTGCATCTTCCTCATCTGACGAGGATCGAGTACTAAATTCTTCGTCACTGTCAATGACATTTATCCGTCGTCGGGGAAATACTATTACATCTTCATCAGACTCGAAATCTAATAAGAAACCATCGGATCTATTACCGCTAATGCGTCTAATTCTAATTCCTCTTTTATTTCTATCTGATTTTGTATTCATATTTTGGGTATATGATGTATAAATCTGAAAACAGGAGAAAGCACAAGCTTTATCCTAAATGTACCGAAGTCTGCCATAATAGCCCACTGTAACTTCAAAGTTACAAAACTGTATCATAAAAAAACAGTAACAAATTGAAAATTGAAATGCAAACAAATAGGTTGTTATTGATATACGAACCCAAAGCTATTATGTGCACTATTTTTAGTTTGGTAATCACTGACAAAAGCACAAATAATACCAATTGGATCAAATGGTTTCGCTTATTTTTACTGCAGACAGTTTGCACAGCATTTATTTTGTTATTTCAGGTTGATGAGTGTAGCGGACCCCTTTTCCCCAGAAGTTTCCTTGTCCGAAGGAAATTTCTGAGAGACACGGGGTAGATAAAAGCGAAACTCTATTGAATGACTGAAGCTAGTCGTTCAGTCGTAAAGTAACACCGATGTATCGATGTTAGATTATTCTTTTGTTATAATACCGATGTATCGATGTTAAATGATTCTTTTGTTACTGTTACGTTTGACATTTTTCGTTATATGTAAATAAATTGTTTTCGTTGCAAAAATTAGGTAAATTTGATTTAGTAGTATAAATCCATTTTAATTAACGATTCGTCTAAAATGAGCCTAGCAATGGTCATAAATATTAATATTGGTTGTCTTGGCAACGTTATAGAATTAAGATTTATGCGTCATCTCATGAAAAAAGCTATAATTATTTGGTAAAATGTCGATAAATTAAAATGTGACCTGAAAGTTACACGGGCCCATAGAGGGTTAAAATAGTTTTTTTTGGGATGAGTATCAAAGATCCGCGTCGAAACATTTCATTCCGCCTGGTACGTAACGGAAAGCCATTCGAGCACGGGGATGGAACGTGTTCCACGGTCAGAAATAGAGATTCGGTAATGGAATAACATTGATTTCCGGTACATAATATCCGACTGGATCACGCATGACCGTACGATGCGCGTTAATTAAATACCTCGTCGTCGGGTGGAATAACAGATTTCCATCGGAACACCGGCATCAACGGCGGTGTATTTTACAATGGTAAAAGTTTCAGCGGCGATCCATTGTCGTCGGACGATTCTGGCTGAGACTTCCCGGATTAGGCGCAAGACGAAGCTACAGAATAGGAAGACCGCCGAAGCCGAGTCCAAGTTCGCCGGTGCTGAAAAGACAAAACGCAGCCATGGAATAGTCGCGTCTGGTCCGTTTCCTTGGCTGTGCGCTGGAACGACGACTTACCCGGCGAAGGAATTACAGCTGGCACGACTGTGTCCATTACTTTGATGCACTTTCATCTATAATCTCTGCGGGACCTTGATGTATCTCGGAGTCCGTTACCCCCTGCAGTCTCCTCGAGCCGTCTCAATTCTAACGAAGTAGCACTTCTATCAAAACAACGACGTCTATCGCTTTCCATGAAACCTAGAGCATTACCATTATTTAATCGGTCACTTTGAGGCTCGTCGTCGATCGTCGGCAGCGAATCGGTTTTCGATTCTCGAGGAGTGTATTCATTTTACAAGAGTGCTCGTTTCGCTATCAATCGACCGAGCAGACTCAGGATCGTTTAACAACCGCCATCGAGGCCGCGGATAGTTTGAGAAACGCTGATCCGTCGGGTTCGCTTCGGTGAGACGCTCCTTCAGATCCTACGAACCACCCCCCCGATATATCGGGTCTCGATTACATCACGCACTTGTCCATCCACTGTGCTAGTTGGCGGGCATAATCAGCGTGCGCAAAACCATCGGAGTAATCGTGTTGTATACACCCTTGGACGAAATCGTAGTTCCTGTTTCTCTTCTGTTTGCTCAGAAAGCCGGCGAGACGAAGTTTTTTTAACACTAGAACTATCAAAACCAAAAGCAAAAGATTCGCTTACCCCATGTGGTCTTTTCTGTTTCAATTGAATCTATTGAAATAGTGCGAATATTTCTTAATATTATATGAATTATCTATAACATATTAATTTGTAGATTTGTTTTGAAATAAATATTTCATTAAATATCTCGAAACAAGAAATATATGACTTAGACCACTTTCATAATTATGGGCACATATGCGTTTGGCGGAAATCACTAATAGGGATAATGGGCGCATACATGCATTTGTCAATTTTTTCGATGGACTATATATTCGCATATTTTAAAATTTTGGAAAATCAAGGTCACGTTGACTTTTTTAAATGGCTCCACACGACATCGTAGAATTGTTGTTGAATTCCGACTTCAAATTTACAGACCTGATATAGTCCTTCCTGAACAAAGCAAGGTGACGCTTCCTGTTGCAGTGTCTTGCATGTTACCTTACCGAAACTAGGACGGTTCTAACTATTTGCCGTAAAAGGAGTAACACGTCACCTCGGACCCGGTTCCCTTTCCTACGGGCTCTTGTGTGCGCCAAGGAGTGGGAGTGCGGAATCTCCGCATTTCCGCACGCTGTGGACGGCAATTTTGACACCATGACGAATGACTCCGGGTACAAAAGGTTAATGGGCTTCCAAGAACCGTTGCTTTCCTTCCAGGAATCAATCGTCGAGGCTCTACGGTTTACGACCTTTTCCAATTGGTTGGAAAACCCGAAAACTTTACTCACGTCGCAGGCCATCTGTCGACCGCTCGACGGTCCCAAATTCCCAAACCTCCGCGACCGTGTCGTAAGCCGTACCTGCGCTTGCCTCGCATTCTTCCTGATATTAAAGAAAGCACACGCGTGCTATTATTTCATCCAGGAGTGCGGTACGCGTGGCACAGCGAGGCGAGAGAGTAACGCGGAGACGGATGAGTCGCCCGTAGGTGTAATCGAAAGGGAGAGTAAGGACCCCGATGTGTGGCGCCATATGGCTGCTGGGTTCCTTTATCCGCGAGCGTATGGGGTACGCACAAGTACCTGTGTGCCCACCCATGGCCCTCCATGGATTTTCCATGGGGTTCCGAGGCCCTATGTACGAACACCCGGGAACCTATTCTCCAACCGCCGTAGAGCGACGCGAACGCGCAGATTACGCATTGATGAGCGTGCGCGCAACCGTCGAACGTAGCGTACCTGTGCACGTGTGGCTAATTAAATATGAAGTGGGATCCGTTCGTCGCATCGAGGATCTCTCTTCGGTCTCTCACCAACGTGCCCGATCATTTTCTCCAACGAAAACGAAAGGACGAACGATGGTTCTTTGGCGGATGTTGATGTGGTAGAGAAAGAGAAAAAGAAAAAGGAGAAGAGGTAGCTTTCCTGGACTCGTACACCCGGTTTGTCCCCGTTTTTGTCACTATCTCTATTTGAATCTTTGTCTAAATGTAAACAATACACATCTAGGCCGACTTTGGGGACCTGGGACACGGTCCCAAGGGTCATCGCCGCTCGGCTGCGACCCGGTGTCCCAAGTGGCCCTACTTACAAACTTCCTAAAGCTAATGATTGCTACGCCTAATCTCCGTAAATCTAGCGTTAAATATTGCGAATCAGTACTTCATCAGTATACATCAGTACACCAACATCCGCTTCGCCATTTTTTCGAGTAACTAAAATTTAAAGAGACAATTGAATTCGAAGATTAAAATGGAACAGCCTATGCATTGGAGAAATAATCTCGATGTATAGACGTTATCGAGGAAGTCTCTGAAACAACAATTCCATGTATAATTTGAGGCTCTGCTTTTCGCTCGTACAGATAGCTTAACACTTTAACTGCCATGTCACCCGTATATGGGTGACGGAATTGTTTGTGCGGCTTGTAAATGGATTTTCGTGTTAATATATTTGTTATATTTAACTTTATAGCGATACAGAAAATACAAGAAGGTCGGAGGACTACTCCATGTCTTACATTTTATTTTTTCAATTTCTATTTCATTCAACAACTTGCTTCGATTTTATTGGATTTTTAGAGCTACCAGTTTGGCAGTCAAAGCGTTAAATGGTAACCAGAAGTACCTATAAAACAAAGAATTGTCACGAGTCTCTTGCGTGGAGGATAGGAATCTAGAAGTCCACGAAACACGGCAAGTTGCCTCTGGTATCTATCCAGTCCTTGATTTACAACGGTCTCGGGAGTGCAATTAGAAAGCCAGCAAGGAGGTGGTTGCGAAAAGAGAGACTCGGTTAACTTCCGAAGAATAATTTGAAATTTATTAAAAAGGGAGAAACTAGATTAGAACCCGCCTTTCTTAATCGGCGTAGCAACCCCCGACCGGAGGACCACGAGACAAGCTTCAAAGAAGATTGCGAATATCTTTCTTTTTCAAGTTTAAGTACAGAGGCACGAATGGCTGATGGGATAGACGTTTAAAGCTTTTGCGGCCTCCGGCGAGCCGTCAACAGCTGGCCTCTGCAAACACCTCAACAGGGGAATAGTTTTGGTCCCTTTATACTCGCACCGAGGGGTGTCGCACTCTCTCTCTCTCTCTCTCTCTCTCTCTCTCTCTCTCTCTCTCTCTCTCCTCTCTATGTACTCGTGACACGTTGCGTTACAAGGTCCATAACATAAGGGCACCAGGCTCCGTTCTCGAAACAGCCATCGATTTACGATTAAGAAAATATATGGCCGGTCGATACGACGAACGTTCATGAACTTCTATTCTTGCGTTCGATCGCGATGAATACCGGCAACGATGATTTTACGACGCTGCAAACGTCTCGCTCCTAATTACGCTCTAACGCGACACCGTGTGCCGTATCTCGGTTAACGTCCTCCTCGTCATTAATTCCGAGTACGTATCGAGGATTATGTGCTTGCACATGCAGACGTTAGGGCACGATTCCTAAGCAAAGCAGTCTCGATGCGTGCGAAAACTTGTACCGATACTCCTTACGACGCAGCTTCGAACTTAGCATGGAACTGAGATCTACCAAACACAAGTTTTCTCTTCAATGACCGTGTTCAAAGAAACTCTTACCAACTTATTTCTGACATTTTTCGGACCGAAATAACACGAAATACAACGCGATACGAAGCGCTTTGCAGTTGGAGCAATATTAATTCCTAACTCAAGATATTTTTTATCCTGGAATAATTCTATTCTTCGTTACTATTAATCGTACGTGCAACACTTCAATTTTTAGTAACTTCTTAAATACAAAAATTGTATTGTATAAATTATTTTGAATGGTAGTCTGACAATTTTCAGTGTCGCCTCAGAGGAGCCATTGGAGTGCTATTAAAAAATCGTTGATTCGGATAATCGTGAATGAAACAAGCAAATAAGATTAACCCCTTAACGCACAGTTTGTTTTAAAAATACCGGCAAAAAAATCAATTTTTTAATGTAAAAAAAAAACAATTTAGAACATAGTATTGGCAAAAAAATTAAAAAAATACAATTTTGATATACTGCTCTTTTGTTCCATGGAAAAAGGCTATATTTTATTCTTGAATAAATAAGTGTTATACACTCCGTGACAAAAAGATGGCACACCCGTAAAATATTGCTATTTCTGAAAACTGTGATGAAATTTG
>CM052082.1:3133510-3178211 GCA_028453745.1 Agapostemon virescens | reverse complement strand
GTTTTTTTATGACTTAATGTAAATAAATTTTGTTTTTGTTTTCAGTGAATTTATATAACTTTGAATAAAGCTTACTAAAAATAGCTTTATTTTTTGTTTATATTCTTTTCTTACCCTACCAATTGCTTCATAAGGCCCAAAAATGTCAGTGTCCGAGTTTTACTTTGACCTTTAACAAGGCTCGATATTTATGGGTGGTGTAAATAATATTATAAAGACACACGACTTGTTAGTACGCAGAACTGAGTTTAATAATTCCGATGTACTGGTTTTTCTTATGAAAATAATACGGATTTACAAATGAGCGGTTTGGTTGAGTTGAAGTTGTGTTGAAGTACGTGGAGAATACAGAAATAACACGTTGTTGTTCAATATATTTTATTTACTCCGCACCGTAGCGGGATAGCGTCTTTATTAGACGACTGTTCGAGACATTCTCAATGTCGTCCACCCTTCGAACGCGTTTCGAGGCGAGGACCATTTCCTCGATATCGCAAATGTTTATATTTCCTTCGAGTGCTATGTGCCACAGAGAAAAACCAGACGGCCCAGCATCGTTTTCATTACGGACCCACGAATCGGCCCGCCGTGCTGGCGCAACCGGACACCCTCTCTTTTCTGCGTCACTCGAAATTCGTCGCCACACAGTGACGTTTGAAATGTGAATCTTCTAGAGTGCGAAAAGTATGCACTATTTATGAAGAAAATGGTACATGTAAGCGCACCAATCAGAGTTGAGGGTGACTTGGTCAAGCGGCGCGGTCGTAGGTAAACGTTCGGTTTGGCCGTTGCGCCTGGTCGCAAGACGTTGGACTTAGGGGTGGCTTATCACTGAGGATTTCCAAAACATCGGCTTGTAGGAATATACCGGATGCTCAACTTGCACAGTGTCGTAAAATTCGTATCCGCTTATATATAATGTTATTACAACGTAACAGGTGATAAAGGCGTCATTGTTAATTCTTTCTTTGCCACTGGATTAACAGCCGTCGGTAGAAGTACAGGCGTTAATAGGTTAACGTGAATCGTTCGATGAGACGCTAACAACCTCGTTGAGATCCACGAGTCCGATGTCGTAGTTTATATAAATGTTGAAGAGGCCCAGGGCGACTGCTGTTGTCGTCCGCCTTTTGAACTTTGCACATCGACTCGGGAAACCCTTCGCGAAAGTTTCACGGGGCTCGAGATTCTTCCGGTAGAACGATCGGATCGCAAAACCTGGCAAATTCCGAAGAATGGATCCCACGAGAGAGGCTACGAGCATCCGTCACGCCGCTTGCTTCCTGAAGGAGTTGGCCCTTTTCGACTCGTCTTTACTCGACCCTTCACAACCCAACCGCGATACGCAATGTTTCGTTGAACACATGCACGACTGTTTTCGCAGAGGAGCGGAAGGGGCTGCGAAAAGCGTGCGACGCGCAAGGTTAACCCCGTTCTTGCGTGTCTTCTCCTCTCGAGGATCTTTTTGAAGCCTTGCGATTTTGGTTCACGAGCCAGAAGCTCTACGAGTACTGCTGAAAACGACCTGGCCCCGGTTAAACAGATGCTGCCAGAAGTAGGGTTTAAGTAATGAGCGTGCTTAATTCGCAACGGGGATGGATTCAGTATGCGCGAGACACGCGATTTGTGCGGCTCAATGTATTCGCCAGACATGACAGGCTCGCGGAGTCTGATGCACCTAGTAGCGAGAGCGACGAATGAAAATTATTAGGAGCACAATAGAACGACCAGTGGGAAGCGCACTTGTAACAAGTTATCCTTGAATCGTTGTTCGAGTGTCCCTTGTTATATTGTATCGCGTAATACGTTTTCTGCGGGATTTTTGAGGCAGACTAGCGAACCGGTGAAAGAGCCAAGATTATTGGAGTATCGATTAGCAAGAGAAGCAATACGGTTTGCTGCACCGCAAACACCATAATTGCTTCTCCGTATAGAACGATAAAACCTCTGACTTCCTCTAGCATTTTTAACATATTCGATACTTTAGTTTCCACGGGAAAATTGATGCATTCCAGAAAGTATTATCATTAGCCGGTTCAAGCCTTTTGCGGATAATTGGCTTAGGTATTCGTTTCCCTTGGTCAGTTTAATAATATCTCATATTTCCACATTCGTGGAAACGTTGAACGTTCCCATTTCCTAGCAGTTTTCCATTGTTATATGTTTTACAGTTTTTTTTAAATGTTGAAACTCGAAATTATTTATGTACGCGCCGGTTGAAATTATAGCTTTGCCAAAGTTCTGGAATCAAACTGTGTTAATGTACTCGGTTCTGACAATATAGAGTCGAATAAAAAGTTGTAATGCGACTTGTACGCGATAAACCATAAGAATCCTTTTAACGTAATTTAATCCTTTCGATGCGTGGGTGTCTAGATAATGCCGGCTCATTCGTGACGTGGTAATAAACATTTTGCGTAGCAGTTTAATTGCCCGGCTACTTTCGAAATCAGATTAGACGCTTTATAGAATTTAGAACCTAGGAAGCGGTATCGGTGTAGAGCGCCGTTAATAGGCTACGGGTGTTGATACAGTTAGAAATTAGTGTTATCTTTAGAAAGCTTCAACCGTGTGCTATTTATTTTGCATTCTTCGCGTGTCTGATCTAATCTACATATATTTTACCGAGAATATACAGATTGTATTAACTTTACATATTTTATAGTACTTCCGCATGGTTGAAGCATCGTTTTTATTATGAAGTTATCCGTGAGAATATCTGGAAACAGGAAATTATGGCTACCATATCGATCTATTACAATTAAAATATTTATCGAAGTTAACTAACTAAGATAAGAGGTGGACCCTGTGTTCAACGTGAACTTCTTGCCCTACGATTTATTTTGTGGTAACAGTGGCTAAATGTTCTTTGTCCTCTTAAAAAACGACGAAAAGAAAAGGAAATTCTGTAGCTACAAACAAGCAATAATTAGATAAAATTTTATTTCAATTTATAGAAAATTAACCTGTTAACCGGGGAATAAACTTTTGTTCGACTCGTTTCGCAATGGGGACTTTTTACTTTTTTAAATACTTATTGTTTATATAATTGTAAATTTATATAACTGATTTACTTAGACAAGAACTATATAAAACGTCATGTGTTCAAAATATCACAGCAAATTTCCATGACGAAAAATGTCGTCATGCCCATTGTAGTAGTAGTTCGTGTACGACGAAATATTTCGTCATACCCGGTTAATAGGTTGAGTAAATTAAATTAATTAAATCCTCATCACGAGTCTGACTCGTTGTAGGGCAAGGGGTTAAGATGAATACGGAGCAAACGCTATTCCTAGGTCTCTATCCGTAACCAACGTCGAACGTAGAAAAAGATGTCAAAAAATTTTATGAAAAAATCCTTTTATTCTTAATTATTTTGGAGCGAGACTTTGACAAACTTATTCATGACATTTTTCTGATCGAAACGATATCAAACACGGTTTCGATTGGAAAGAAAATTGAAAATAACTGAGTTTCTATACTCTCAAAAATGGGGAAAAAGTGGGGAAAGGCTGCTTCTATGACGTATTCAGAGTCACATTGCATATTCTTTGTAACTTCTAATGAAATCCAGACTAAAGTCCTTTGCAAAAGGACCAAAGTTAAAGTAGTTACTAGTTAGTCGTTAACACGTTCACGCCGGCGCGGATATTCGCTGTCCGCTCCATGGGGCGGCGCGGCACCAAATTAATATTTTTTATGGCGATAAGCCCAGTCGACGGGCAAACAATGCATATGGTCAATGTTGCACTAGGAAAATAAACAGCTCGCGTTTGTCGTGAATTATGTTGAGTGCGCACTGGGAAAAGAAACAGTCTTGCGTTTGTAACCAATAGGAAGTAGAAGAAATAAACATTTTTTAAGTTCATATCAAGGATCCACGAGCAAGATGAGAAAAAGATGTAAAGAATGCTACAAACGCTTGGCACACTTGAAAGGTACATCGTACGCCACAAATAAAACAAAAAAAGTGATGACTTTTTGCAACACTTGTCCAGATAAGCCGACACTTTGTTTGCAATGTTTTAAAAAATTGCATAGGTAGCATAAGTAGTTATATTTTGTTATAATTATAAGTTATGTATTTTGTGTTAAATGTTTGATTATAAGGTAGAAATGTTAATGTATAATGTTAAATCAATAAAATAGCATTTTGTACTACGTATTTTTCGATATACAAACGTGGCCCATCGGTGGCCCATGCCGCCCCACGGAACAGACAAGCATGGACCACCGGTGGGTCATGCTGGCGTGAACGTGTTAATAAAAGTTATCTAGGACATTTCGAGAATCTCTGCATTTGCAGAAAACTCTACACCTCCGAAATAGCCGCTGCTTTCTCTGGCAAGCACATTTGTTAACGCGTTGACTGCGGAGCGACTTCTGTGCACTCCAGACGAACTTCATTTATTTCATTCGTTGAAGCGATCAGTGTTATTGAAGATAATTGTTAGTTACTATATAACGAAGCTCTCACTTCATACTACAATCTGGTTAACTTTAGCGATAACAAATCGATGTCTAACGCAATTAATTTAATGATAATCATTCTTAAACGACGCAAGGGTGTCGGTCACCGGTGACCACCGTGGCAGTCAACGTGTTAAAGCCTGAAGGGTGGATCGTTGAGAGGAGCTGTTTTAGAAATATGAAAGGAAGCATCATGTACTATACTGCATTCATAGCAATCTATAGTTATCTATTCTCTAGCTACTAATAGAAATTGTTGGTATCTTAGTTTATGTTGTAACTGATAGTTACAGTAAATTTTGACTGCATCGAACGGAGTGCAGTTTATGAGAAAGAAGGCAACAACAATTACACTCTATGCTCTCCGAGAACGTATTGACTCAATGATGTTGATGCGAAAAAAGCGCATCGATCACGACCTTACTCGTAGCCGGTCAGCAACGTTTGGGCATGAAGATACGAGTTAACTCGTGACCGGTCAATAATGCGTTAACAACATAAAATCTGTGAAATATTCAAATGCAACATGGATTCCCGTTGTCTGATCACTTAACACTTTGCTGACCAGCAATTTTACACAGAAACTATGTCATGTCACCGGCTATTATTTTGTAATTGAATATAGAAGTAAAGTAAAACATTCTGAATAAACTGCAATACATTTTATTTATACTGAATGAAATAAAATTAAACTTTGGACATATTTTATTTATATCGCCCTGGGTTTCATAAATTGAAATAGATAATGCAAGTGCAATGACAGGTTAACTCGTTATCGGTCAACAACGTTTGAGTATGAAAAGACGAGTTAACTCGTCACCGGTCACCAATGTATTAATAACGTAAAATCTGTGAAATGTTCGAATGCAACAAGGATTCCCGTTGTCTGATCACTTAAAAATTTAACGACGCGTTATTTGCCTCGAGTGCCGTAATTTTGGAAACTACAAGACAAGTAGGAGTCGAAAGTTGATAAATGCGGACCAGCCTGACAGATGAGCAGCGCGAGAAATCATAGTGTTTGAAAACCGGAGAAACGACACGCAGACGAAGAAAGTTGTGGAAAAACGGGAAAGAGGACCAGTGAAGTTCGATTTCATATTTACCGACTTGATACAACCGTTTAAAAATCACTGTTCGCGTATTAATGATCCGAATTTTTGTTTTTAATCCAAAAAAATTGGGGGAATGAAAAATCAGAAATTATAAACCTATATATGCAAATGAAAAAAATTTTTCCGTTTAAACAATTTTATTGCAATATATTCACTATGTGACTTTCAGGTAACAACGATCTATAAAGTTTGCACTTCTGTGCATAAAAGCTTAAGCGTGAAATTCCATAAAACAATTTGCACTTGACGTTAAACCTTTTATTTTTGAAATCTCTCTGTTGAATCACATTGCAGTGCATACATATTGGTATAGTCAACTATATTGCTTATAATTTCCTTGTCAAATAGTTTTCGAAAATAGGTCACAGGAGAATGGGGTGCTTCGGGGACATTAGGGTAATCTCCTTTTCAAGGGCGATAACAACTATTATTATTCGTCTGGGATAGTGGTTGCCAAACAATTCTTCGTGGTCCTGCATCTTCCTCATCTGACGAGGATCGAGTACTAAATTCTTCGTCACTGTCAATGACATTTATCCGTTGTCGGGGAAATACTATTACATCTTCATCGGACTCGGAATCTAATAAGGAATCATTGGATCTATTACCGCTGATGCATCTAATTCTAATTTCTCTGTTATTTCTATCTGATTTTGTGTTCATATTTTGGGTATATGATGTATAAATCTGAAAACAGGAGAAAGCACAAGCTTTATCCTAAATGTATCGAAATCTGCCATAATAGCCCACTGTAACCTCAAAGTTACAAAACTGTATCATAAAAAAACAGTAACAAATTGAAAATTGAAATGGAAACAAATAGGTTGTTATTGATATACGAACCCAGAGCTATTATGTGCACTATTTTTAGTTTGGTAATCACTGATAAAAGCACAAATAATATCAATTGGATCAAATGGTTTCGCTTATTTTTACTGCAGATAGTTTGCACAGCATTTATTTTGTTATTTCAGGTTAATAAGTCTAGCAACGGTCATAAATATTAATATTGGTTGTCTTGGCAACGTTATAGAATTAAAATTTATACACCATCTCATGAAAAAAAGCTATAATTATTTGGTAAAATGTCGATAAATTAAAATGTGACCTGAAAGTTATACGGGCCCATAGAGGGTTAATAACATAAAATCTGTGAAATATTCGAGTGCAACATGGATTCCCATTGTCCGATCACTTGGAAATATAGCGATGCATTATTTGTCTCGAGTGCCACAATTTTGAGAAGTACAAGACAAGGAGGGAATCGAAAGTTAATAAATGGGGACCAGCCTGTCGGATGAGCAACACGGGAAATGATAGTGTTTGAAAACGGGAGGAACGACACGCAGACGAAGAAAGTTGTAGAAAGACGGGAAACAGAATGACCTGTGAGTTTCGATTTCATATTTACAGACCTAACATTAGGTAAATCGGAAAGTTCCGTCCGTTTTTTTACAAAAAGTATAGCTTTATTCATGAAAGAAAATGAAAAAGTACGTTAATCAAAATATTGTCCATCGTTAGCGATGACTTTTTCCCATCTTTCGGGCAGCAAGCGAATTCCGCGTCGAAAGAATGATTCATCTTTGGAGGTTATCCAGGCGGAGATCCATTTTTCGAGATCTTTGTACAAATTAAATCGTTCTTCAGCAAGTGCGTGTGCCATCGACCGAAACAAGTGGTAGTCAGATGGGGCACAGTCTGGTGAATAAGCCGCATGTGGTAGCACTTCCCAGCGAAGTGCTTCTATCGTTTCCTTGACAATTTTTGAGACGCGAGGCCGAGCATTGTCATGCAGCAAAATCACCTTACGCTGTCTCGTTTCATATTGTGGTCGTTTTTCGTGCAATGCTCGACTCAAACGGATCATTTGTTGTCGGTAGAGATCTCCTGTGACTGTTTCACCAGTTTTTAGCAGTTCATAGTATACCACACCTTCCTGATCCCACCAAATGCAGAGTAAAACCTTTTTTCCGTGGATATTCCGCTTTGGCGTCGATGTTGAGGGTTGGCCAGGATCACAAATAGTTTTTCGACGTTTAGGATTGTCAAAATAAATCCATTTTTCATCCCCAGTGATGAGACGATGGAAAAACCCCTTTCTTTGTTGCCTAGCAAGCAAAATTTCGCAGATGGTTTTCCGCCTTTCAATGTCTCTTGGCTTGAGTTCATATGGGACCTACTTTCCTTCCTTGTAGACCTTCCCTAAGGCTTTTAAACGGTCGGAAATGACAAATTGAGCACAATTTAACGCTTCTGCAATTTGTTTTTGCGTTTGACATGGATCTTCATTCACCAATGTCTGCAATTCTTCGTCTTCGAATACTCGTGGCCGTCCAGAACGCTCTTTGTCCTCCAAAGAAAAATGACCATTTTTAAAACGTCGAAACCACTCTCTACATATTTTATCGGAAACAGCACTATCGCCATAAACGTCTACAATCATTCGATGAACTTCAGCTGCCGTTTTCTTCCAATTGAAACAAAAGACTAACACTTCGCGCAAATGACGCTTATTCGGCTCAAATTCCGACATCTTCAATGTAGAAAAAAACGAAGTTATTGATGCAAGCGTAAATTGTTGTGTACTGAGTTTTATTAACAGATGTTCAAACTAAAAAGTGAGCCTTACTTTAGAGGTTATAGTTACCCACAGTTCGAGCTACGGCTACTCGACGCTAGATGGACAGAACTTTCCGATTGACCTAATACAATCGTTGAAAAATTACTGTTCGCGTCTTAACACATTGTACGCCGGTGGCATCTGATACATTTAAAGTCTGAGCGCCGGCACAGTATCGCACGCGTAAAGCCTAGGCGCCAGCATGATTCGCTTGTTGACGACCAATGAGTAGGTGAAGAAAATATTAAAAAACACTCAAATTGGTTTGCATATTCGTTTTCTTATCCCGCGTTTTCGCGGAGCCGGCATACAATGTGTTAATGACATATAATCTGTGAAATATTCGAGTGCAACATGGATTCCCGTTGTCTGATCACTTAAAAATTTAGCGACGCTTTATTTGTCTCGAGTGCCGCAATTTCGGGAAGTACAAGACAAGGAAGGAATCGAAAGTTCATGAATGCGGACCAGCCTGTCGGATGAGCAGCACGGGAAATCATAGTGTTTGAAAACCGGAGGAACGACACACAGACGAAGAAAGTTGTAGAGAAACGGGAAAGAGAATGACCGGTGAAGAGAGCGAGAGGAGAAGGGAGAGTAGGCGTCACACTGGTGGCAGCGAGCTCTGAAAGCGCCCATTGAAATGACTCGCGGCGCTCTGACGTATGTGAATCATTAATTGAAATTCCGTTACGCAAATGCTAGGTATACGACGAAGTATACTTAACGTGCACCGTCGTCTCACTCACACGGATGCACACGTACGGGTCCTGGCGTTTCTCGCGCACCGTAGACTAGATTCTATCGTTTTTATCGAGATAAATGAGCGGGGTCGTGCGCTTAATTAGAAACGCAGGTCCGCGACCATCGTGTTCCGTTTAGCGCCGCGACTGTTTCTGCATTCGGTCGCGATGAAAATAATTGGGTGAAACCGAGCCGCATTGTTGCGTGTCGACGAAATACCGGCGAATTAACGACATATTTAAAACAAAGCGACGATTACGGAAGTGCCCGGTTGAATACAGCACGCGACGCTTTTATTTTTACGCCGAGCAATTATGGACGATAGTTGCTCGACTGAAATAACTGAAATGTTCGGCGAACGTAATTTCGCAAAGCCGAAAACAATGAGAGTTCTTTCTGAATAGAGCTGCTGCACGATCGAGATAAAACTTGCCGGGGATCAGGATAGAATATAAAATCTCGGTTTTTTTAAGAATTTTTAATGTTGTCGGACATTGTGGCAAGAGAAACTGTGTACCGATTCGGAGAAAATTGAATGCGTAGCAATTAACCCTTTCCGCTCGAATGGCGACTCCGAGGCGCCAGGAAAAATTGTCACACCACTGTTTAAAACAATTTTGACATCGCTATGCTTGTGCCTAAGAAATTTGTAAAAATGTAATTATTTCAAGGATGAGTAATAGTAAAATTGCATATCATAATAGTAAAATGAAAATATCCTAAGTGAGAAGAATGCCCAAGTTTTCTAGTCAAAGTAGCTTCGAGTGCAAAGGGTTAAATCTGCTAAGAATAATTTAGCCGTGGAACAACAACGAGCACACAGCAATGCAGGACCAGCGATTGAAACAATTACGAAAATAACCGCTTCAAACTGTTTTTTATCGGTTCGGAACAGTTACCGAACAGTTCCGATGTATCGATTTCGTTTTCGGTTCTGTAACTGTTACTTTCCGGTTATGCTTCGAATTTATAGCGTTCGCGTTTACTCAGAACGCTTAACGCGGTATTTCGAAAAATTCGAATATACACATTAAAATGAATCGACCACGCTGCGTTATGTTATTTATATGCTCATGCTGGTAATTGGATAAATGTAAAACGTTTTTAATTAGCAAGTTCTTTTCCCGACGATCCGAATGTTGTTTGCGTTTAGACCGGATAGCGTCCGTTAAAACATGAAACTCTGTGTAAAACGAGTAAACATTATCCAATTTAGAAAGCTTAATAAACGTGGTTTCCCGGGAAAGATTGCTACAATTATTACAGAAATGAAAATCGACTTTTATATTTTTCCTATCTGTTTACTCGCCACTGTAAAAACAGACTTCTAAAGTAATTATTTCGATCGCGTTATACAGGAGTCTACTGTATTCGTCGACGATGGAAGGCATATAAGTCGAGATTACAGTGTTGTTTAACACTAGAACTATCGAACAATAAATCCAACGATATACATTGCTTTATAAGAATAACAAGACTGCATCTACTCAAATTTCATTTAATTTTTTATTGCAACGTGTGTCTCATTAAAGAAGTACATCGGAAAATTACTAATGAAAACCTTTTTGGCTGGATTACAACGAAACCACGACATCTGTGGTTTCAAGTGCTTGAAATTGAAGTATTAAAACTTCTTACAATTCTTCTTGTAAGATATCGTCATTAACACTAGATTGCCCAAGGAAGTCATTTTGACTGCTTTTTAATTTCAATTAGAAAAGGAATTATGTATATAATGATACAATTTCTTAGAAGTTTGTGACTTTTTGTAGAACATATGAATGCGTTTATTAATAACTGTAGTTACCTCCCCCCTCTTCAGTTCCGGTATATATATATGTGTTATACCTATATTGCCCAAAAGCAGTCGTTTTGACTACTTGGGAAATTTAAAATTATCAAATGACTCTTATTATTGAATTGAGTAAATTTCTTATATGACCAGTTTGGCTCTGTATTGAAATAACATTTTTCAAATCTTACGATTTATTCATTTTGACAAAAGAACCAAAAGAAGTAGGCGCCTACAAACAAATAAATTTGCCTTGGTTTCGGAAACATGGGATAAGTTCATTGAAAACAGTCAAGCTTGCTATCAACCAAGGAAAAATATAACAGTTGACAAGCAATTATTTCCCTCAAAAACCAGGTGCAGGTTTACACAGTATATGCCTAATACACCCAACAAATTTGGCATCAAATTCTGGCTTGAATCAGATGTTAGTAGCAAATATGTTTCGAATGGATTTCCTTATTTGGGGAAAGATGAACAATGACCATCGTCAATGCTTCTGAGTGAACACGTTGTTCTGAAACTTGTCGAGCCATATACAAGCTGTGGAAGAAATATTACGACCGATAACTTTTTCACTAGCATGTCACTCGCGACAAAATTATTGGCCAAAAAACAACTTTAGTTGGAACTATTAGAGGAAACAAAAGAGAACTACCAAAAGCAGTCAAACAAACGAAGGATAATATGCCTCGTTTTTCTACTCTGCTATATAAATCAGAGAATTGTGTTCTTACAATATATAAAAGAAAACCAAATAAAAGAGTAGCTGTTCTAAGTTCTAAGCATAAATTTGTGAAAATTGATAAAAGTAATGAAAAAATGTTACCGGAATCTATTCAATTTTATAACAGCACAAAATTTGGAGTTGATATGGCGGATCGAATGGCCAGAAAATATACAGTAAAAGCTAGTTCTCGTAGATGGCCCCTCCAAATATTTTTCAATATTTTAGATTTGGCTGCTATAAATGCTTGTATCCTTTACAAAGAAACGACAGGAATACAAATACAACGAAAAGAGTTCTTGTTTCAATTAGCAGAACAGCTTTCCACCGAATACAGAGCTGCAAGATAGAAAAATTCACCAGAACATGAAGACCCACAAAGATTATCTGCAACATCATTGAATGCAACTCATTCTAACAAACGCAAAATTTGTCAAGTACGACTTTGCCACAACAACAAAACAAATAATATATGTGAAAAATGTAAAAAGTACGTTTGCGGAAGATGTACACATAAAAAGATTTCCACTTTTATTTGCATACAATGTACAAATAATAATGCACAAATTATTTTTTTTTCCAAGTGAAGTAAATTTTTTTTATTGTTAATATTTACTAATAACCTGCTATATAACTGTAAATAATATAAAAAATATTAAAAATTAATTTTAAATAAATTTCTTTACACATTAGTTATTCTTTCACAATGCAGTTATTTTGACTGCTTTTGGGCAATATAGGTATATACTAAGTGTCAGTCTTTCTAGTGTTAAAGAAATATATCTGACAATTTCTGATGAAAACATTTTTCTAACTTGAATAATTGCGAAAGAAAATACTAGGGACCAGTGAAAATGACTGGTTTGGTAGTTCCAGTGTTAAATATTTCTCGAAGCTACTGTTACGAACAAAGATGTTTCGAAAAAAATGATATTGGCGTTCAGGTTTGCTGCACGTCGTATTTCAGTTTCGTCTCTCGCGATTTATTCCCGGCTCTTTCTGCGCGCGGTTCGTCTGTGCGCGCATTCCCGCACGCGACTTTCGGGATCGCTCTTTCGAAGTTCACCGCGATATCCCTGTGATGTCTGCCCGGCCTTCCCAGGCGTAAGAGAAAATGGCACTTTTGTGTCCCGGTTACTAATGCGTCCCGCAATAATTTCGTTTTTTTTGTCGACTACCTTTTACGCGTCGTCATCTACTCTCCGCAATTTCTAGACCGGTCGCGTCCTTCTTTTGCACGGGGACCGGCACGCGGCCCCTCCGCTTCGGTGCGCCCGAGAAGAATCGGTCGCAAAAGCGGGAGAGGTAGGGAGAAAGGGAGTAGTCGGCGAGTTTTATCTGCCCGGTATAGCTACCTGACAACAGGACATTTTGTATTATTTGCAGAAACGACATGGACGTACGGACAGAAAGATCTCGAACCGCTGGCCGGATAGCGCCGACCGGACGCGTTACTCCGACCATACATCAAACGGCCGGAGGAAGAAGGAAAGCGATACCGGTCCCGCCGCCCCGGGTGCCAACCCCTATGCCTACCGCCAACAATAATCAACAAAAGTAAGTAAATTATGTCACCGATAGATCCCCCTTCGCGGCCCTTTCTCGTTCGATGTGAAATTATTGTCGCGGTCCAGAGAGAGAGAGTGAGAGAGAGAAAGGGAGAGCTCGATACCCGGGTCCAACGCGCAGACGAAAAAGGGCTGGTAAAAACACGCTGGCCCGGCGCGCAGCCAGTGACTCTCCGCTCCTCTCCTCTCGTAATACGCTCAAGTTTTGATAGCCGGAGGGCAGACGCAGGACCAGACCTCGTATTGGTTTCCATCGCAACGTTTTGCGCGATGATGTAGTGCCCAAATACGAGTTCCATCCTGCGTCGAATGTAAGGGGACAGACGCCATTAAGTAAGTGGGATTAGGTGCGCGCGCGGAGTTTGGTCTGGACTGATCAAAGTTTACCGAGCTGGTCACTCCGCGCTTGCCCAACCAATTCCAAGATGTTTCCAATCCTGTATAGAGAGTGTATCGCGTAGTTCCTCCACGGGAATAGCTGGTAATTCCGTGCCCAGCTCAATTACATTAGATCGCAGAAATGTCCGGTCATGCCGGATTGTTCACGCGAGAAACTGAAATTTTGAACTTTCCGACAGAAACGGCGCCGCGACGCACAGCGTGACATTTCAAGGAGCCGACGGAGGCTGGGCTTGCGAAACGCTGAAAGCGACTATCTCATATCGATTTATCGAAATAACAAATTTTGAAATTAAAATAATTAAAGTTAAAATGGGAGACCCTGGATATTATAAAAGGAATGGTTGAGCATTTCGATAGCCATCGAGTGACTATTTTATATTGCTTTATGACGAATTTTCAAATTAAAATAATTAAAGTTAAAATGGGAGACCTTGCATATTATAAAAAGAATAGCTGAGAATTTCGATAGCCTCCGAGTGACTATTTTATATTGCTTTAGAACAAATTTTCAAATTAAAATGATTAAATTAAAATGGGAAACCCTGTATATTACAAAAGGGATGGCTGAGCATTTCGATAGCCACCGAGTCACTATTTTATATTGCTTTATGACAAATTTTCAAACTACAATAATTAAAATTAAAATGGGAGACCCTGCATATTATAGCTGAGAATTTCTATAGCCACCGAGTGACTATTTTATAGTACTTTATAACAATTTTTCAAATTAAAATAATTAAAGTTAAAATGGGAGACCTTATATATTATAAAAGGAATGGCTGAGAATTTCGATAGCCACCGAGTAACTATTTTATATTGCTTTATCTAAACAAGCCGAATGCAAGAATTGCAAGAATAAAATAATTAACATAACGATGCAGTAACAAAAGAGTTTTCAGTGAAAGACTTTTTACGGTATTGTCCTACCGTGGCTGCAGTTTGTCGGATATCATTTAGGCGGAAACCGTGCGGCTGCTCCTTTTTCTAGGTTCTGGGTTAAGCGTCGGGACTATCGCAATCCTCTTATTAAAAGCCACCACTGTCTTTGCGTGACCTCGATGAACGGCGTTTTGTTACAGTCTGGGCTCTGCGTGTAAATATTGGGTTTTATGAACTGATTCGCATGAATCGGAAACGAGAATACTTCTGTACCTCTATTTCAGGATTCTTTCATTTGTTCCGGAGAAGATAACAATCTTTTAAAGCTGTCCTAAAAACTTTACGATGCGTTTAGCCTTTACTGCGATGACAAGGCAGCATGATGGCACACTTCCTACCTGTGCACCAGCAAAAACTAATGTTTTCAATCTCGTTGAAAATTTTAAGAATTTATTATACGAAATTCTTATAACGAGTGAACTCTCTGTTAACCCTTTGCATTCCAACGAATTTAGTTCCTAATTCGAGACATCTTTCTGTCCTAGAATAATTCCATTGCACGTGGTTCATTTCCTTTCGTGCATATCAAATTTGTTACTGTTAATCATACAGCAAAACTTCAATGTTTACTAAGTTCGTAATTACAAACATTTGTAATGTACAGATTATTTTGAATAATAGTCTGGCAATTTTCAATGTCGCCTCAGAGGAGCCATCGGAGTAAGGGTTAATCATTTTTAAGATCGTTATCGGGTATCGGTTGACTGCAGATCTTTCGCGCATAAGCCAAAAATGATTAGGTACAATTTCAAAGAATAAAAAGGTAGCAAAAATTTAAGAGAATGTATATTTCTTGTAAATTAGTAAAACCATTAAAAAGAAGAGTAAATTTGCGTTGAGTTGATATATTTTATAATTAATGAAATTAAACATTTCAATAATCCGGTAAAGTTTTAATTAATCGCGTTAAGAGCGACGGATATGGCACGCATAACCTTCAACGTTGGTGCGATATTTATCCTGTTGCGCTTCGAAATGTAAATCTATAAATTTATTGCACCTAAGAACGCGTCGCGGGCCGTGTAGATAGTTCTCTCACGAAAGTATGGGATGCAATTACCGGCGGACCATTTTCGTTACCCAATGCAGCAAGGTTGTTGATCCTTTGACGATGCACGCGCAACTTTACCGTGCGGTTCGAGGGTTTCGCACGGATTTCCAGTACTATTAGGCAACGAGCATCAGCTTCATTAAGCACTCGCCAACGGAACAGAGCAGGAGAGTTTGTTACCTCTGATTAAAGTTCACGAAACACGAGACCGACCACCGTCCACTTTGCTGATCTCTCCGGCCAATCTGTATCGACCACACGTTGGACCTTGGAAGTATACAAAGTTCAGGGAGCACTTTACTGTCACCGTTGTGCGTCGCGTTCAACCGAAAATACATAAAAGTTGGTAGAACCGCCGCTTAAGTTGGTTAAGAAGTATAAAACGAGTAATCCTATTCGATAAAACGCTCGCGACGATCGATTTCATAGTTCGATTCTGTTCTTTCGTATTGTTGTGCCGTGAAGATGGAGAGGATGGGATTCTCTAGAAACAATCTTTTTTTCTTGATATCTTGAAGTTTATACGATAGTCCACACAACAGAATTTTCACTAGAAATCACGTTTACAAGAATCATGCGTCCTTACTAGGGTACCGTCAACTCGGAAATGAACCTCGTTCACCTGCCCTGACCTTCCACCTGCCTCAAATGTGTCACCGAACTAGTCATTCTGTCATCCCTAGTCCAGCAAAATTGTCTCAGCTTTTGGGCAAAAGGGTGAAGATGGTCTTATCGGATGACGCGACGTAACAGTATGTTATCGATCATCTACAATCTTTAACGATAAAGTTACCGAACTCGTCATCGCAAAATTATTTGATAAGTGAAATGATGCCACGGATTGAATCCCCTATGAGGACAATTTTTAGAATGCATCTGTCGCGTCGCTTCTGTTGCCGCTAATATTATTAACTGCCTATGCGCTATTATAGTTAAAAATAGGGTTTCGATTTTTAAGTAGAATTGCAATGATAAAACTTTTTAACTTTTCCTGTTGTAAGTTTGTTCCTCTCGACGAGTAGATTACGAAGGGATAGTAAAAGCCTTTAACCTTGAGAAAGTCTAGGGACAATTTTGCGTTAACCTCTTAAGCACGATGCGCCATTATAGTGGTTTGAGCACACTGAACTCTATTATTAATTATTACAATAAATTATTGACGTTAAAATATATGTATCATATCTTTTAGAAAAATTACAATTTAGTTATCAAAAACCTCATTCCAAAATTATTAAAGTTAAAGTATATGCATCATACCTTTAACACTAGAAAGACTGAAATTTAGTATACACCTATATTGCCCAAAAGCAGTCAAAATGACTGCATTGTGAAGGAATAACTAATGTGTAAAGAAATTTATTTAAAATGAATTTTTAATATTTTTTTATATTACTTACAGTTATATAACAGGTTATTAGTAAATATTAACAATAAAAAAAATTTACTTCACTTGGAAAAAAATAATTTATGCATTATTATTTGCGCCTACTTCTTTCGGTTCTTTTATCAAAACGAATAAATCGTAGGATTTGCTTGAACTTTTCTCTGGCCATAGTTTTTCTAAAAATTTCGGGACCCCACTTTGCTGACCATAAATAACTCAATTTTAAATTTTTTGCCTCGTAAGCTCCACGAGCATATAAAATCCCAATAAATGCACGTATTTCCGGTAACGATGTTATCCAATCGTTCCTAAAAATTCGGCGACATTCTTCTTCTGTGCACTTTCTTATATGTTTGATAATATGGTTATCTATTATCAACGAGAATGTACTGATAAGATTATCTCTCATAATGTTCCTTTTTGCGTAGCCTGTTGGCCCTTTCAAATCCTTGAAAATACAAGTAGATGGTAATCTTCCACGAATACCACCTCCGTCAAATTTTAATCACACAATACCATCGGCAGCTGTTTCGGTCTCCTGAAAGGTGTTTTCAGTTTCTTCATCAGAGTCTGAACTACTTAGCACCCTACATCTTTTCCTGGGCATGTTGATGACACTTTCATTTTCATCATTAGTGATCGACTCTTCATCGCTATCTTCAGTTTCAGATGTTTCACTTTGAATATGAACCGTTTCATCTTCAGATGATAGTTCAGAATTTATTGAATCTGATTCTATACCGGAGCACTCTTCACTTATGTTCGTTAGCTTTTCCAATAACTCACTTCTATTCGACATTTCTTTCATGAATTTAGGGCGCAAATGATATAAAATAAACAACTTGTTAGAACAAGTATCACTGCATAAAGATACGAATAACAAGTACTACTTTAGTTTATTGAGCAACGGGCTCATTTACACGATGAAGTTTTTAATGCTAGCGTCACGAAAAAAAGCAGGAGGGATAGGGCAGGGAGGTACGTGGAAAGAGACAAAGCTGTGATGCTAGCATCAAAATAACTTCCACCTAACCTACGGAATCAAGAAGCACATGTACTTGTATGTTATCATGTAACGCTAATCGAAAAAAATGAAAAATGTTGTTTCAATACAGAGCCGAACTGGCCATATAAGAAATTTACTCAATTCAATAATAAGAGTCATTTGATTATTTTAAATTTCCCAAGTAGTCGAAACGACTGCTTTTTGCTATATATATATATATATGTATACCGGAAATGAAGGAGGGGAGAGGTAACTACAATTATTAATAAACGCATTTATATGTTGTACAAAAAGTCACCAAATTCTAAGAAACTGTATCATTATATACATAATTTTTTTTCTGATTGAAATTAAAAAGCAGTCAAAATGACTTCCTCGGCAATCTAGTGTTAAGAAGAATTATAATTTAGTTGTCAAAAACTTCATTCCAACGTTCTCTGCCGTACAGAGAAACTGCCCCGCATAAAATTCAACTGTGCCTAAGAGGTTAAGCTTCTGCGACGGATCTTCGCCGACCCAAAGTTGTGGATGTTATTCTTCCATGATAGTCGAGACACAACAATTTCATATACCCTGTACATTCGACAATCGTCTATACGAGAAAGTTGATTTCTTTTCGAAATTCCAGTAAACTTCTGGCTGCGGAGGCCCGCGCGCCACGGCTATGATAAAGTCATACAATGTGTAGAGGACACGGACTCGCAGAACTACTTACCCGCAACTTCTGTTTCGCCATGGCGCATTCGGGCCACGTAGAGGACTTAACGGAATACCATACCCACCGGGCAAGCAACGAATTCATTTCCCAGACGTCCTATATTCCGTGACGAGATGCATTCCCCGTCGGGTCTGCTCTCCGACTTCAGAACTGTGTCCCCGCGAAACTCGCGCACACTCGTTGCTGGGTGCTCTTGGCTCGTTTAACGATCTCGATAACGCGATGTTGCGCAAATTGGCTCGATTATTATCGGCCCGGTAGAGTCTGGCTTCGAGAGTGGTTAAATGTACGTGTGCAACGAGACGAGGGCTCGATTTGCAAACACGCGAAAAGCTCGCTGGTTGAAACGGCGCGTACGGCGTCCGCGATTCTACTCGCGCGGTGTTTTCTTTTTTAAATATTGTAGAATGTCGCTGTTACGTTGTCTACGCGTTTTTCTATCCCATATATACGCTTGTGTGTACGTATTACGTTTTTATCACGAAGGAAAGAACGGGGATGCTCATTGTGGACCTCGCGCCACACCACTCGAACACTTTTACCGGGGCTAGAATTATGTGAGAGGAGGCGAGCGAGTATTGCCGGGGGTTGAAAATAAAATTCAGTAATTCAGCCCCGGTATCGCGAGGCTGGCGATCGATGGTCGGCTGGTTGTTCAAATTTTTAACGAGTCTCGCGGAACCGCGAAATTAATTACTTAACGGTTGAAGTTTTTTTTCCTGCCGTTGGAAATGAAACCGCGCTCTCTCAATTTCCACCACGACTCATTCTCCTCTGTTTCGCGGCGCAACATATGCATCGACGCCCGTTCCTTTGTATCTGCCGGATACGCGTCATTAAAACACGATAAGTGTCGTTACTTGTCCGATGCCCTCCGCTAAATGATTTTCCCTTAGCTCCGCCGTCGCCGCGAGACACGTAGCGGTGAATCGCAATGACGCGTTGGGCCACCGAATGATAATCATCGCGGTACGTGCTACCCGCACCGCTAAACGAATTATTCATATTCTAATGGATCGACCGTTTCCACGGAAGTTGACGCGACATGGATTTTTTCCAGCACCGGGAAACCTGTTTTAACCCTTGCACTCGAACGGTGACTCTGAGGCACCATCGAAGCTGCAGCACTGTTTCAAACAATCTTTACATCGCTATGCTTGTGTCAAAGAAATTCATAAAAATTTAATCGTTGCAAAGACGAGTAATAGTAGATAAATCATGTATGCATAAGATGAAATATATCGTGTAGAATGAAAATATTCTAGCCCAGAAAAAAATGCTTTGGGGTTGAAGTTAAAACAGCTTCGAGTGCAAAGGGTTAAAAGTTGAGGCCCCCGATTCTACTGAGGAAAAGTTTCTGCGAACAAAGGTTGAACCACGATGGAAAGTAGTACAAAATAAATTACGATACATGAGCCCTAAAGTCTGCAAGTTGGCCACAGATATAGGAAAATAACGTCAAACGTATTCATTTTTTTTTATTCTTCGAGAAACTTTGTTTTTCCTGCATAACGAATTTGTTGTCGAGGTCACCATCTGAACAACTTTTATTTTGTACGTGTTACCGCCCTTTGATTTTAGTTTTTTTAGATATTGTGAATCTTGTCTCGATAAAAACTTGGTGGTTGTTAACACTTTGCCGGCCGCTCATTTCTCGCATCGCCATTACGTTGCCGCCGGCGAGATTCGCGCTGGTTCTATTACTCGCCAACGGCGATATTTACGCAATTGTTCGCAACATAGTCAGTTGCAATGTAATAATTATTAAAAAAGGCATTAAGATAACTGTTACGCAATTTTTATTGCATAGTCTTATATTTTTTAATTTGTACTAAAACATTTTAGTTATAAAATTATCTCCTTGGGGTTCATAGTTCTTTTTAGTATGATAAATTTCAAAACATTTTCCTACATGCAGAAGAACGTTACAGAAAGAATACATACAGTGGCTAACGAAAGTATTCGAACGGTCAGATTTCCTATCTGTAGCACATGAAATATGTATGTTAATCCGAAATGTTTAAAACAATTTAGTGTTTATAGCAAGAGAGAAGTCCCAAGATTATGTTAGTAAAAGTAGAAAATAATTCAATCATATATACAGTATTTACAATACGTTTATTTGAAACACACCAGGCATAGATAACAAAAGTATTCGAACGCCACAATTATTGTTACACTTTCATGTGTTATACTATTTTGTAGGACCACCATTGGCATTGATTACTTTTCTTAAACGACATTCCATATTATGTACCAGCGTTTTTGTGAAACTGGTTTCAAGAGAATTCCATATTTCAGTTATTTTATCCATTGAGGCGGCTGTTGAAAGGTGTAGTGGAGAGAGAAAGAAAAGGAAAGAAGGAAGGGGGAGCGTTTCGTCCTAGGTCCGCTAGAGGACTCGTCAGTAAGGCTGACTAGCGGACCCTGCCTTAGACGCTGGGTAGTGGAAGGCGGTTAAGAACGGTATATATATGAACCGCAGGTGGATCAGGAACTAGCGGGAAAGTCTCGTCCTACTGTCCCTCTACTGGCGTGAGTAGGAGGTAGAGCCGCCACACCATTAACATTTGTTTTGACGTAGTATGATATTTATTTAGTCTTTCCGATTTCTGTCCACTGGTGCTCGATCGGATCGAGATCTGGGCTTCGTGAGGGAGTGCTTAACATGCGTGGTGTATTATAAATAATCCATTCTTTCACGATCCAAGCTGTGTGCTTGGTATCCTTATCTTGTTGGAAGTAAAAGTCTTCTAGTAACCCCAGTTTCTGGCACCATCTTCTAATTATTTCTCAAAATATTTAGGTATTTATATTTATCAAGTGTGCCATCGATGAACACTAATTTTCCAGTCCCATTAGCTGCCATGCAGTCCCATACCATAATATTGCCACCTTCGTGTTTGACTGTTTGTTTTAAATGTTTTACTTGCAACTCTGTATTTGGTTCTCGCCCTACATATCTGAACCGAAGATATTAAATTTCGATTCGTCCGAGAATACGACTTTGTTCCAGAAGCAATTATTTTTAGTAATATAATTTTTTGCGAACTGCAACCTCTTTCGTTGATTTACTTTATTAATGTAAGACTTTTTTCTTGAAACTTTGCCGTGATAATTATTGTCCCACAGTAATCGTCGACACAATCGGGAATGGACCTGTTTATCAAACATATCTTCAACCATATCTGCCAATTTGGGAGCAGAAGTTGCAGGATCTCTTTTTATTTCGCGAATTATAGTTTTCTCTCTGTTTGTCAATTTTTTAGGACGACCTGAACGAGCTTTATTAGCAACAGTTTCTTGATTTTCAAACTTCTTTATTATATAGTGCACTGTAGATTTACTCCTCTTTACTATTTTTGCAATTTCGTTATAAGATTTTCCATCTCTACGCAGTTTTAATATTATTTCTCGTTCACAGTTTTATGTTTCTGACTTTTACCTATTCATATTCGTTAATACAACTGTACTTTATTCTTAGTCAAACGACATTTTATAATTAAATTATTTATAACTAAGTGTTCCTTTGTTTACATTTGATACTAATGTTTACATTCAACGTTGCCATATACATACGTAGAAACAACAATAACTTTGAAGCGTTCGAATACTTTTGTTATGCATGCCTGGTGTGTATTTCAAATAAACGTATTGTAAATACTGTATATATGATTGGATAATTTTCCAATTTTATTAACATAATCTTGGGACTTCTCTCTTGCTATAGACACTAAATTGTTTCAAACATTTCGGATTAACATACATATTTCATGTGCTAAAGGTAAGAAATCTGACCGTTCGAATACTTTCGTTAGCCACTGTATATGCAGTGGAACTTATTTTTTTAGCAGCAGTGCAGATTTTACAAGCTCTTCGCGGGTTTTGAATTCTCAACTAACGTGTGTTCCCTAATCGTCAAATGTTGGTCTGCAATGATATGTCTACCTATACAAACGTCGATATGAAGCATCATCGTTGGCAAAAATAAGTCACGCGTACGTGACAGCGGCCGATAACGGCTGGCGAAGATAAGTCACGCGAGCGTGACAGCGACTGACAATGTGTTAAGATACGAATCTCATCCTAAAGAAGTTATTGGGCGTACAAATAAGTCTCCGCCGTTTGGAATCTAATAGCGCAGCCAATAAATTATGGCGGTTAGTGTGGGATGCAAGACATCGAGTTTTGAGCCGAATAAACGTCATTTGCGAGAAGTTCTGATTAATTTCTTTAATTTGAAGAAATCTACTGAAATCTTGACCAAACATATGGTAAGGGTGCATTATGCAAGAGAAATTGTCGTGAGTGGTTTCAAAAGTTTAAAAACTCAAGGTGAATTTGATGTCGAAGACAAAGCATGTAGTGGAAGGCCGAAAGCGTACGAAGACGCGAAATTGGAAACATCACTGAATGAAGATTCGTGCCAAACGCAAGAAGAACTTGCACTTGCATTATCAGTGACTTAACAAGCGATTTCGCATCGTTTAAAATTATTGGAAATGATTTAAGAGCAAGGAAATTGGGTTCATAATGATATATTAGGTTGGGGAAAAAGAAATCCATTACTTTTACGCGAACTTCAAGACTTCATTTAACATGTTTCAGATTGTCCGATTTGGGTCAAATATGCACCGTTTTGTTCTATAATTTGTTGCCATTTTAAAGGTAGCTTCATAATACCTCTCTCATAGAAGTCTTGGTCCCTATTGGCGAAAAACTCTAGTGATCGATTTTCACAATCTTCTCTTTGTGGCAATTTCTTATCACTAAGGAGGTTTTGCAATGCAAGAAAAACATGGTAATCGCTTGGTGCCAGGTCCGGACTATATGGTGAATGTATCAAAACTTCCCAACCAAGCTCTTGGACTTTATGGCAAGTCACTATAGATGTGTGTGGCCTGGCGTTGTCTCGATGGAACACAACACTTCTCCTGTTGACTAATTTTGGCCGTTGCTGTTCAATCGCTAGCTTCAAACGGTCCAGTTGTTGATAGTAAAGATTCGAATTTAGTGTTTGACCATATGGAAGCAACTCATAATAAATGATTCCTTCCCAGTCTCACCAAATGCACAGCAGAACCTTCCTGACCGCTAGTCCTGGTTTGGCCACCGTTTGAGCTGCTTCACCGCGCTTTGACCACGATCGTTTACTCACAATGTTGTCGTATGTGACCCATTTCTCATCCCCAGTCACCATCCGTTTAAGAAATGGGTCGATTTCATTCCATTTGGTCAAGGCTTCGCAGATGGAAATTTGATCCATCATGTTTCTTTGTGTTAATTGGTGTGGCACCCAACATCGAGCTTCTTTTTGAATCCAGCTTTGTGCAAATGGTTTAAAACTGTTTTATGGTCGATCTTTAGCTCCTGGGCGATGCTACGACTGCTAACATGTCGGTCAACTTCGATTATTTCTGTGATTTTATCGACATTTTCGACGACAGTCCTACCTGTGCGAGGTGTATCTTTAACATCAAAAATACCTGAACGGAATCGACGAAACTAAAATTGCACGCAATTGGCTGTTACAGTATCGGCACCATAAACACCATTCACAATTTCAGCCGCCTGGCTTACATTTTCGCCTTTATCAAAGAAAAACTGTAAAATGTGCCGAATTTTCTCTTTGTTGACTTCCATTTTTAACACTCTGTAACTCACAACTGACTGGACCAAACAAAAAACAGAAAAAGAATATTTTAATACGAAATGTCACCTTTCCAACGAGCACAAATCTGAAATTGTTTGATCGATACTTTACGAGATATCGATCACTACAGCCATCTATCGAAAAAATAATGGATTACTTTTTCCCGAACCTAATATATCTTTATCTTTGTATTTTTACGCCGTCTTTTTCATTTTATGCATAGCCTGTTACATTTTGTAGACTAATGTCCTTTTACATTCGTATCTTGTCGTTTTACATTCAGTCTTTATCATTTGTATCTTGTCTTGTTCATATCGTACTTGGTCTTTTACATTCGTCACTGCATCGTTGTCCGCTCTTCCAGCGAAGAATTGATTAAAATTTGTTGTTTTATCTCTATTTGGAGAAAGTGAACCGATCGATCTTGCGGGGCAATGAGAGACGCTACAACCGAAGCTTTACACGATACTACTTAGCAAAACAAGGATTCATTCAGGAATTCTAGAATAATATAAATACGATTGAAACAATGTAAATTCCATTTATGAATCTCGCAGATCCAATCCGTACATCGAAGGATTAAATACGTGGCTTAAGTGTTAGCCGACTTTGTCAACGAAAAGTTGCATTTTTTAATGGTCCGCGGTACAATACTACATCGATCGCTCGGCAAAAGTCGATTTATGAAGGGAGAACGCGTCGTGCGCGAACCCCGTACAAATATTCGACGAACGTTCGTTAATCCTCAGCCTGTGATCTAACGAGAGAAAGGCTTCGAGGGGGCGAATACGCGAAGGGACGGCAAACGGCCAAAGGTAGGAGATTAGAGATCCACAACTTATCTCGAAAAGTGGTTTTCGTCGTTGTACAAGTGGTCGTAAGCGGCTTAACGCGATGTGCGTTCACGTGATTTCGGTGGATGTCTCGCACGGATTTAACAGCTCGCTGATAAATCTGCATTCTATTAATTAGGAGGTAGGTCCGAGGTTTCGTCCGCGCGACGGACCGTCTTCGAACAGGAAAAAACCATCTTCCACGGATAGAAATACAACTTGAGAAACTGTTATACGGAGCAGTGCTCGCTTACATTGCAAAATTTGTTCCTGCAACGTTTAAGGTAAAAATCTTTAGAATATACATTTTTAGAGCGTTTCTACGATGAAGTCAAGTATGTAGAAATTAATTTTGTGCAGACACTTTTAAAAAGAAATATTTCTTTTTCTTTGAAAAAAATCATCAGCGCGTGAAATCCATACCCTTATTTTTCCGTACCGTGAGCATACGCTACAAACAAATTTCAAGTCAAGAACTTCATTTGTGTGGAAGTTCTAACATAAATTTAAGATTATTCAAAATTCTACCTCGTTGGGTGCGTCTCCATAGTTGCTGTTAGAAAACAAGTACCAAAAACGTACTCTATCCTATCTAAAAAACAAAAACAAAAATGACTTTCATATCTCTGAAACGACTCTACTTAGCACCAAAAGATTAACACCCAACTATGGCTTCTGTTGTCTCGTGCAATTTTTCTTTCGAAAATGCCTCGATGATTGGTTTGCCTCAAAAGAGGAACAGTTTTGTTGGCGTGGCCTCCACAAATTTTTAGATAGATGAGCAAATCCTGTAGCTAACGATGTGTAATACTTCGAATGAAATATTTCATTTAATTTTCATACAATAAATGTGTATTTCCTCTTTAAAAAATTCCAGTTTCATATTTACATAGCCGGTACTCCATTTTCCATCGGTGAATATTTCATCGGCGAAAAACTCGTGTAAGCTCTTACGAGGTGACCGGACGTAAAAATGATTGAGAACGGCATGTCCGTGGGATCCGACCAAATATCGGATATAGACAACGCGCGACCGTGCGAATTTTTTGAACGTCGGATTTTAATTAATTAACGGCGAAGCGGGGACTTGCCAGACTCGATCCTTTGGCCCAACGATGCTCGTACGGCGAAGCCAAAGGTTCATTAGATCCTTGCACAGACTGAAATTCTGTCGACCACAGGGCAAATAGTTGGTCCGCGCTTTATGTAAAGCAGAGCAAGCCTTTGTATCAAAGAGCTGCCCGTATGTATTCATTAGGCGGTATTTAGCATAGTTCGAATGAGCAATGCCGGCGGGCTACGGAGATACGTGCGCGTGTCGCGGTATACGCTTCTCGTGCGCTTACTGTGCGCTTACCGTGCGCACTCTTTCTCTCTTTTGTGCGGTATCGCGCGCAACAAGAATTGTTTAGGTGGATCGGAATCACGGTGCAGGGTCGGGACACAACGGAGGTGCTTTCGCGACGGAATCGTGGTCTCGCGCATCCAAAACAAGCGTTTAATTATTCTAGCCCGGCTTCGTTATTAGACAAACGTAACCACTGCTCTGCGCGACTCGTTTGAAAGGGGTCAAAAATTTCAAAAGTCTTTGTCCTGCGCTTTGTTCTGCCCCTAAAAATAGCCTTTAGCTTATACGAGCCTTTGCAACTCTAGCAGCAGAGGCGTGCGGGTGCTTGGAATATGTCGGGTACAGTAAAACATTATTCCAACCATTTGCTCCACGTTGAATAAACTTGAGCAGCTAAAATTTACGCGAATGCAATGTCCCTTATAACCCTCAAATTACCTTTAACCTTACTTTTAGAGTTTTCTTTTTAACCAGTTAACTGTGATTGACGAGTATACTCGTCGTGGAGAAGTGGCACGATTTTGTGTATTGACGAGTATACTCGTCATGCGTATAAAGTAGTGACCATTGGCTATTTAAATTGTAATTTTTAAGAAACACAAAACATATTCTCAAATTTCAAGATGTTTAGAATATTTTGAGGCCATGGCGGAATAAAACAAGCAAATAAAAAATATAAATAATTTGAGATGAACTCATGCGTCCCCGTATGCACCGGCCGAAACAGCTTATCAGTTCGCATAACAAATTTATTTATGTGCGATGATAACGTTTTTTAGATGTTAGCCTAAACTGTTCACACTGCTATAAACATAAGATAAGGAAGGAATCGCGTTACTGGTGTTCCATTTGCAAAGTCCCATTGTGTATAGTATCCTGTTTCGCTGAATACCACTCCAAAGCAGGAATTTAAATTCTTGCTTCTATATGTATAATATTTAGTTTTTATTGCGTTTTTAATTTAATATGTATGTAATATATGTGTATGTCAACTAAATAAGTAAATATTAGTAATAAAATTGTCAATTTTATAAAATAAACCCATCTCTTTGATCCAATATCTTACCAGCACAACTTACTCTGTGATTGACGAGTATACTCGTCATGGCTCGATTCTGGCAACACAAAACGGTGTGCGCTCTCAAACGATGGCGCCACAGTTAACTGGTTAAATCTAAATCGCAGTTGATGAACGTTTAACCTGGTAAATAGTGTAGGGATTAATTATAGGAAATCTCACGTGTTGCCATGGTTAAGCGTTCGACTCGCAGTTTAGATAACAAATGGTAACAGTAGTAAGTAAGAAGATGATTGGCGGTTGTTGAAAATGTTTGGGAGAGGGAAAGAGACCCTGTCTTAGACGCTGCATACTGGAAGGCGATTAAGGGGGGAATACACTTTAGAACGCCTAAAAAATAGTGATTTTTAGGAATTTTTTTCTCAATAACTACAAACCGAATTATTCCCAAACTTTCATGATATTATTTTCTATATTTAAACAATACAAACAATTTTCTATTTTAACGATTAATGTATTTTTTTCGCAATATTTATAAATCTTCACAGCTCCGCGCCACGCGCATCGTCAGTTTGTGTACATCCTAGAGCCTCTAATTTTCATCTGAAACAGGAAAACAAAAGTTTTTTTTAATCCTCATAAAATTATCTCGTGAACTAAACAAATTCCAACAAAAAGTACAAAAATGCAAAAATGTTGAGCTTTATTGAAAAAGTTACGATTTTTCGCTAAAAATTTCGACTTTATAATGTAAATTGAAAGGAAAAAATGCAACTATTTAGGAATTTTTTTTTTTTTAGACATTTTATCATTACCTAACGAAAAATCGCCTTAGGAGCTCAATTGGTCCAATAGATCGTTCTGTATCGTGTACACAAGATTCAGAAATATGACATTGAGAAAAACGCGTTTAAAGTTTTTCGACTGTTAGAGTAGTAGTTATTGAACACTTACTTCTGGAGGAAACCAATCCGCTATACCAGGGCCATATATTAAGCTTTCTGTGACTTCAAAAAATTCGTTTTGCTCCATTTGGTGCATCCTACGAGAGATTCGTGCCTCTTTTATGCTGCTTCGTCTGCGGCGTTCCTGTCTCGTTATGCGCTGCGCGTCATACGTATCGGCAAAGAATTTGCATTGTTGCCCAATATTAATATTTACTACATTCATTATTTTTAATATAGCTGAGTAGCCTTTGTTAAAAATGCCAGCCGCAATAAAGGCGGAGGTTTCGATAATTTTTGCTCCGGAATTTAGATGCTTTGGATTTAGGCGCCAAACCGTTGAATTGAGAGATTCATTGCAATTTTGTGTGTGGCCACCTAGACACCTGGTTAATAAATCCTCTTTTGAAAGTTCTTCATATATCGGTTTTAAATGTTTAAGGATATCTGGGTGAAGTGGACTAGGATGATTAAAATTATCTAATTCACCTTTCGCTTCAGCTTTGTGTCACTTGCTCCTGACGCTTGCCTGTTCGGCTAGCTGTATCTCCCAAAATACATAAAATTTTGTTCCGTAACTTTATACACGTTTTCTAGACACATACTGGAAGTAATTTCAAACAAAAAAAGAATCGAAAATTTTCATCTTATAAAGTATTTTCCCCCCTTAACCCCTTGGCCTACGACCTATTTTACAATAACAGTGACTAGACTTTCATGGTCCTCCATAGAACGACAAAAAGAAAAGACAAAATTGTAATTATTGCGTACCTACCTATTCTCCAATGACCGTATAGAATGAACAATTAAATAAAATGTTATTTCCGTTTAAAGAAAATTAAGGAAATACATGTTTACAAGATTTAGTTCGAAATCTTGATTACGAGTCTGACTCGTTGTTGTAGCGCAAGGGGTTAAGGCGGTTTTGTAAAAATTCCAAGTAAATTTCGATTTTTTTCGACTTTCGGCCATTGCTGGATGCGCCGTGCGGCTGTTGGAAAAGTCTGTCTCCGAATCGGAGTTGAACGAGCACGTTCCGAAACGGGACCTTTCGCGTCGTCCGAGGTAAAGATTTGTTCGAAAGCGTCGGCTTATCTTCTCGATAAGACTACTCGGGAAATCGAAGTGGAACCGATCGGTCGAGATGCCTCGCTAATTAACGATTCCTGATAGCGGTCGATTCCGCGTTAGCCCGGGAGAGTCATAAAATGAAGCCGAAGGACAACGACGCTTGCAAACTTGAACGTTCTATTGGACGGACCACGACGGAACTGGAGCAAAGTATTTTCGATAGTTCTATGGAGCGGTTGGGGAACGTTTCGAGTTTCGCGGCGATCAGTTCCGTTGAAACGACGCGGTAAAAGTTATCCGTTCGGCCGCGGTAATGAATCGATCGGTCGGTGAAGCTGGGCTATACGTATTACTATTTACCGTAACAAACGGGACGGAACCTAAACTCGCGCTTGTTCGCCGGCCACAACGTTTCCTTCCCGTCAAAGGATCAAAGCGGTCTCGCGCTCGCATTTTGTCCGAGGATTGCAAGCCAGGCGAGCGTATTCATTTTTTCGAGTGCGCTCGTTCGTTTGGATGCACGCGGCTTCGACGTAAGCCGGAGAGGCGAAAAAGAGATAAAAAGAAAGGCGGCCCGAGCCCGACTCGCGACTAGAATCAAAATGATAGGTATATCTGGTGTATTGATCTTGCTCGGAACGCGCACGATTCCCGTGGCTCACCGCTCGTTACGTAAGGTTAATCTGGAAAAGAGTCTCTTTATTTGAGTTCGATCTTTGTTCGCTTCTGTATATAACTCCACCCCCTCTTCTCGACTACCCCCTCTTCAGTTGTATATAACTTTCCTGCTACCTCCCCCGTCGCGTCGCGTCGACGGGTCTCATCTTCTGCAGTGTTCTCTTGGCCGATACCCGCGCTCTCGCGCAGACCTCTACTTTCTCCGCTTACTTTTAACGAGATTTGTTCCTCACAGGACGGACACCGTAATTGTATCAACGATTTACTCGGTCCCTCGAGTACTCGCGGCCTCATTATCGGCGATAAAGCGGACGCTTGCCGAGTTTTCGCTTTGCGAATGATTCCAACCGGCAGGAACGATTTCATTTGAATAATTCTACCCTTAGTTTGATTCCGGCCCCGTTTCCTTTTAGGCGAGGTATTTTTTTCTCGATCCGACGCCGCCGAAGAAACAGGGATCGTCGGAGTTTATGGGAAGGATATTGTCGCGTTGTCGAAAGCATTTTCGAAAATGAGTATTAACAATGAAGATTATTTCACGAACATCTGCACGGAATGTTCCATCGTTGCACTTGCAGAATGCTCTATTTTGAACAATGGTCGTTTGGGACGGCTACAATTAGGCTTTATTTTATTTTATTTACACTTAACCCTTTGCGGTCGTATGTCCACTCTCAGCCACCAAAGCCTTTTTACCGTTCCGGTCGTACATCTGCTCTCAACCATCACAACAAGAAACCGTGCTAATATTATACTGAATTCATCCATGTATCAGTTTACAATTTATCTGCACAAATATAAATATCTACTGGACCTATTCACGAACTAATGCGACGCTCCTATCAGCAATATATTAGGTAAATCGGAAAGTTCCGTCCGTTTTTTTACAAAAAGTAAAGCTTTATTCATAAAAGAAAATGAAAAAGTACGTTAATCAAAATATTGTCCATCGTTAGTGATGACTTTTTCCCATCTTTCGGGCAGCAAGCGAATTCCGCGTCGAAAGAATGATTCATCTTTGGAGGTTATCCAGGCGGAGATCCATTTTTCGAGATCTTCGTACGAATTAAATCGTTCTTCAGCAAGTGCGTGTGCCATTGACCGAAACAAGTGGTAGTCAGATGGGGCACAGTCTGGCGAATAAGCCGCATGTGGTAGCACTTCCCAGCGAAGTGCTTCTATCGTTTCCTTGACAATTTTTGAGACGTGAGGCCGAGCATTGTCATGCAGCAAAATCACCTTACGCTGTCTCGTTTCATATTGTGGTCGTTTTTCGTGCAATGCTCGACTCAAACGGATAATTAGTTGTCGGTAGAGATCTCCTGTGACTGTTTCACCAGTTTTTAGCAGTTCATAGTATACCACACCTTCCTGATCCCACCAAATGCAGAGTAAAGCCTTTTTTCCGTGGATATTCCGCTTTGGCGTCGATGTTGAGGGTTGGCCAGGATCACAAATGGTTTTTCGACGTTTAGGATTGTCAAAATAAATCCATTTTTCATCCCCAGTTATGAGACGATGGAGAAACCCCTTTATTTGTTGCCTAGCAAGCAAAATTTCGCAGATGGTTTTCCGCCTTTCAATGTCTCTTCGCTTGAGTTCATATGGGACCCACTTTTCTTCCTTGTAGACCTTCCCTAAGGCTTTTAAACGGTCGGAAATGACAGATTGAGCACAATTTAACGCTTCTGCAATTTGTTTTTGCGTTTGACATGGATCTTCATCCACCAATGTCTGCAATTCTTCGTCTTCGAATACTCGTGGCCGTCCGGAACGCTCTTTGTCCTCCAAAGAAAAATCACCATTTTTAAAACGTCGAAACCACTCTCTACATGTTTTATCGGAAACAGCATTATCGCCATAAACGTCTACAATCATTCGATGAGCTTCAGCTGCCGTTTTCTTACAATTGAAACAAAAGACTAACACTTCGCGCAAATGACGCTTATTCGGCTCAAATTCCGACATCTTCAATGTAGAAAAAAACGAAGTTATTGATGCAAGCGTAAATTGTTGTGTACTGAGTTTTATTAACAGATGTTCAAACTAAAAAGTTAGCCTTACTTTAGAGGTTATAGTTACCCACAGTTCGAGCTACGGCTACTCGACGCTAGATGGACAGAACTTTCCGATCAGAATATATCAGTAATGATAAGAAAACCAGCTGTAACAAAAAGTAATACTGTTGCTGCCTATCGATCATGTGATATTCTATTATTGGCGTGGAAAGATAAGAGAATAGTCACCATGTTAAGCAGCTTCTATACCTCGGACACGACAACTATAGAAAGAAGGTTGAAACAAGGTGGCATCGTCAACATAAAGAAACCCAATGTTATTATAAATTACAATGTGAATATGGGAGGTGTTGACAGAGCTGACCAATTAGCAAGTTCATATTGTTTCAAAAGAAAATCTTGCAAATGGTGGAGATTTTTTTCTGGGGATTAGAAGTTTGTGCAATAATCAATAGTTACATATTATATAAGGTGACAGCTAGAAGAGATAACAGGACGCCCATGTCACATTTCATGTTCGTCTGAAAATTGGTGGACCAACTTGTAGGTGATTTTCGTGATGGAGCATCGCCAAATCCAGGAAGACCATCGATCTCGGATAAAGAAAGGCTGAACGGAAAACTGCACATATTGCGACGTTGTGAAGACGTAAAAAGTAAAGATTGTTCTGTATGTTCCACTAGAAAGATTAAGGGCGGATGACGTCAAACAAATTATTTTTACGATACATGCAGTCGAAAACCAGGACTGCATATTGGAGAGTGTTTTGAAAAATTCCACACAATAGAGGACTATAAAATATAATTTTTACATAAAAACATGAGATTAAAACATACTATTGTATAAATATGTAACTAAAGTTGTCAAAAGAATTAATAAATCTTGTTTATTCTTCATAATCTTGCATGTTATGTATCGCTGCTATTTCAACGGAAATTAATATCGACCAGTACGACAGCCATGTCCAAATTTAATACGTCCGAAAAGGGTTAAATATGGCTTGGCATACAGAATTTCTCAAAAACTCGGCAGGCAATGGAAGTACATTGTTGGATGACCAACCACCTATATCTTGTGTTTAAGCAGCGAGTAAGATGTTTTTGACTATGCAACCTCGAACCTGCCTCGACTGTGTCACACGACAGTCAGCGGTATGATACACTAATCATACTTCCTGTCCCTTTAAGGGACTACTACTTAAGCCTAGCAGTTTTCCAAAATTCGCCGGATACATATAAACTTTCATCACGTTACTACCAAGTCCGTCTCGCATTTCCGTCTAAAACAGTTGTCAGTCTTTCGACAAGTCATATTCTACCGCACTTCGATCTTTGCTTCGATCAGAATTGGATCGAGGAGTGTTTCATTTACCCTTTGGGTACATTTGACGAGTGAGACTCGTCATCTGCTTATTTGGACGAAGTTACGGTGGACGAGTCTGACTCGTCATCTGAACTTAAGAAGCAGGCGTTGATGTTTGCGGCACCCCCAATTGCGGCACCCATTTCACATTTTGTGAAACCAAAATAAGCATTGTCCAATTTCGTTTAGAAATCGCTGAAGAATTATTGGCGCAAGTGGTCCTGCCAAATTATAATATCCGTGGGCGTCCCACAAGTAGCGATGCGCCACATCGTTTTATAGCGAAAAATTGGGCACATTTTCCGGAGAATATTCCGGCAACAGAATTAAAGGAACACCTTACAAAACGGTGTCACGTATATTATAAACATAAAATAAGAAAAGAAACCACTTGGCAATGCAAACAATGCCAGGTACCTTTGCATTTACCGACATGTTTTGAAAAATACCACACGGTACAAAATTATTAGACTTTAAGTTGGTTCTTGTTCTATATAAATATTTCTAGTTTGTTTCATTTATATATTTATCTATATTTTGTAACTAAACTGCTGTTTCAAAAATATATTTATATCACCAATATAAGTATATTTCAAATAAAATGTATTACTTTTATTAGGTTGTCCCATAAGTTTCTTCCGCGCCACGCTATGAGTGACTCTAAGTGGCTGTTTTTATATAAACATGCAGGCTTATCTATTAGCCGTTTATGGCATCGGTTTCAGTCGTCCCAGAGCTCTTTCAAAGTACGTTTCGTTGGTGACAAAGTCTCTTTTAAAATTTTGTCTGCACCGTTCAATATAGAGAGCCAAAAGAAGCATTTGCGGCATTTTATGCTTCATTGCTTTAAAACAGGCAATAGTGCAAAGGACACTGCAGACGAGATTTGCACCGTTTACGGGAGTGGTACCATGTCTATTAGGACCGTCTGCAATTGGTTTAAAAAATTTAGAGCTGGCAATTTCGAGTTGAAAGATGAAGACCGCAGCGGCCGGCCAGCAACGACGGATACGGACATTATCAAGACTGTGCTCACTGAAAATCCGCGATATAATGTGCGTGAGATAGCGGATGCCACTAATATTCCCAAGACAACGGTACATAAGCATTTAATCAAGATGGGATATGCGAATCGATATGAAGTTTGGGTTCCACACCTATTGACGGAGACCGGCCTTATGAACCGCGTCTCTACGTGCGATTTGCTTCTCCAGCGACACGAAAGGGATCCTTTCTTAAAGAGGCTTGTCACTGGAGACGAGACTTGGATTTTATACCAAAATGTGCATCGAAAACGCACTTGGTCTAAGGAAAATAGACCTTCAACTGTTGCGAAGCCTGGACTTCATCCGAAGAAGGTTCTTTTGTGCATTTGGTGGGACTGGAAAGGTATAGTGTACTACGAGCTCCTTCCTCAAGGTGATACGACAATGCTGACAAATATTGCAATCAACTGGATCAATTGGAAGCCGCCATAGCAGAAAAACGGCCAGATTTGGCGAACCGACGAGGCGTACGTTTTCCATCACGACAACGCAAGACCGCATGTTGCGTTGGCCGTAAGGCAAAAATTCTTACAGTTTGATTGAGACGTTCTGCCTCATCCTCCGTACTCCCCAGACCTTGCTCCATCCGCTTATTGCTTGTTCCTCTAGTTAAAAAATTCTCTCCGTGCTAAACCTTTCAAATCCATAAGCGAAATAAAAACGCACCTAGATGAATATTTTGCGAATAAGCTTCAACAATTTTGGAAAGAGGGCATAATGAGGCTTCCTGAGAGATGGAAGAAGGTTGTAGAACAGAACGGTTCATATATAACATAATAAATCCACCGTAAACAACAAATATCGTGTATTAATTTCGCATAAAAAAAAAGGGAAGAAACTTATGGGACACCCTAATACATATTAATCCATATAGCGACAAATTAAATCCGTCCCATGGGCCTAAAAATCTTCAAATAATTCAGTACTCAAAGGGTTAATAAACTAGTGTTTATTATTTATTTATTTATGTTTATTATATATTTTATTTATTTATTTACTCGTAAAGTTTATTAACTCTCGCCTGGTATGCGACAGCATAAACAATGTTCGAAAGCATATAAAGTACTCTAAGTACGGAAACGGTTTTTGAAATGCGGCTCTTTATGTAAAATAAAATCGTTGTCTACATCGATTGCACGAAATTAGAATCGACTAAAAAATTTGTTCCATGTTTGATGATTTCAGGAAACTGACAATGAGAATAATTCATCGATACGATCGACAAATGTATCAATTTACAGTGTAACAATAACAAATGGAAACGATGCTGTCTCTATAGAAAAAGCGAACTTGCTTTCCGAACAATCCAATAAAATTACTTCGACAGCGAGGAATCGAACCTGGAAATATTCTGATGGTATACTACTGATACTGAGATGGCTGACTACGAACACGGGTTGTAAAATAATGACTCTGTTCTTGGAGTGCGATAAATACGACAAATATTTGTTTGTAGCCTGCAAATAAAAGTCGCAAACCGAATATAACGAACTGTTGTCGAATAGCAAGCACGGTGTTGTCTCCTCGACGGTTCACAATATTCTCCCGGTGGAAGGTTTTCTAATCCCCGCTAAAGACCTTCCGAAATGCTTTAAAAGAGAGGAAAATTTCCCTCGTCCACAGTAAATAAGAAAATTGTTTCTGGTAAAAGCATCTTGGTAACAGAAAATAAATACCGTCCACAAATCGTAGTTTCTAGCCACAAAATTCGATACGTTCGACGCTATTGAAAGTTATGCTGTCGTACGAAACTTGTATGATTGTGAGTTGAAAATCTCTATCAGATGTCAAATAAAAAGAATGGCGTCAATGGGGCGATTTGACGTATTGCACCACGTATCGGCAAATTCCGGTTTCGTATTTGCAGACCTGATAATCGTAGAATCAATACGCAGCGTAACCCTAACCCTGCAGAAAATCGGTTCTTAATCTGTTTATATTTAATATATTCATTATCGCGGAGGAAACCGCTCGGGGACAGGGAAATTTGATTTCTTGACAAGTGTGCAAATGCATTTCGATCGGGAGGGTGGGCGTCGGAGAGAGGAGTTAGGGCATCCTTTGATAGTAGGCTGCGAACGCGTGCGAACCTCGCCATCTCGGAATCCTTCAAGCGATTTAATGAGCCGGATTTTACGGGATCGGCCTCCAATGGGGGATCGAGAGTCTTCCTATGGGAACTCGGTGGCGCACGAGTCGATCGGAAAAGGGTATTGGGGAACGAAATGCACGGACGAAAATGATGAGAGGGTTGGGCCGGGGCGGGTCGGCCGTACGCGGAAAACTGGGGTCAAAAGCCCGCAGAAATTTTCAACAAAGCCGCTCATTGTGTTCGCGAGCGGCAAAAGGGGGTGGCAATCTGCGTATACAGGGTGTTTCACCCAACTTGATTATCCTAAATAATTATTAAACTGTACACTTTCGTTTTTACATTCTTTATTTATGGTCGCGTCGGCCACTCGAACGGACTATCGGCTGTCTCGCGATTTACAACCTGTCGAACAACTTTGCGCGTTTCAGACGTCGCAGCAAATGCAACGATTCGCTATCGTTTCACGCTAGCGATAGAATCCACTATAAGCATTTGAAAAAAAAGAAGCAGTCTTTTCAATTAGATTCAATTAGATTTTTTCCAAAACCGAGAAGCGTCAATTGAAAATATTTATTTTCTATTTATTTTCTCGTGCAGTATCAACCCCTTAAATTAAAATTCACACTGTTTCGAGAATTCTTCGATTGATATACCCATTTCGAAAGCTTTTCCTAACGAATACTATTAGGAAATCGGATTCGATATACACTCTCCTCGATAACTTTTATCAAACTTGATTTATCAATATGGAAGGCGTATCCTCTAGAATTTCAACTAGAACCGATCTCGCCGTATAGACGGAGGTCTCGACCCTTCTTATCAGCTGTAACCTAAACATTTGTTCTAAGAATCGTGGCATCATCCGATACGATTCTTCTATACGCATGTAAACACGCTGAGCGAGATTAATATTTTGCTTTTAAATAAGGAGGATCTTTTAACAAATACCATATTGCAATTTATATAATGCTCGCATGGTTTCAAATAAAATAATGTGTTTACTATTTACTAATGAAAATAGTAGTTTATTTAAGTCTGGTAAGATGCTCCCCAAAGTCATTTACACTGTTTTGTATTTTTTTTCTTTAATTTTCCATAAAGTATACAATCGCGTAGGTATTCGAAGTAATCTGATTAGTTGAAACAGCCTGTACAATGGTCGCGACCGTGCGTCGGGGTTCGGCTTCTCTCTTTCTTTCGCGTTTACGCACCGGTTGTACGCGTATCCGTCGTAAAAATAGCATTGCAGCTAAACCACTCCGCGCCATTTTCGCCTGTTCCTTTTTTCGTAGGATTTTTTTTCCAGTTTTTGCGCCCTCCCCACGGGTTCTGATTCGGCACGCTGTGTACCTTGTCGTTCAATTGTCAACGGCACGGGGCCCTGACTTTGATAGTGCGTGCACAACTGCCGGCGGCTGCGTTCGATCGCGAGCACGTTCCACTCAACTAATTCGACACGCGTAATATTTAGCGGCGTTCGACGGATTTCCGTGCCTGTCCACCGAATAGTAATTGTTGCAGCGCGAAGCAGAAACCCGCGTTAGGTTAGAGGTTAGTCCGGCTGCACGGTGCCGTCGTTACTTTTTCATATTTCTCTCATATTACTGTTTCGATACACGATTCTTCTTTTTTTTTATATTTTCGTTTTTGACAGCGGCTGAAAAGGTGGCGATAGAGAGGGGAGAGAGAAGGAATGGAGCGTTTCCTCTGGGACCCGCTAGAGGAGGAGAAGAGGACTCTCTACCTAGCAGGACCCGGACGAAACGTTGGGATATCGGAAGTCGGTTAACCTTCTATGGGCCGAATTTTGTTCTTAAACAGTTAACTGTGGCGATATCTTTTCAAAACGTGCATCCATGTGTGTCGCGAAAATCAAGAGTTCTAGCCAGAGCGTCCAGAGATGCATGAATCTATGTCAAATTATTTATAATTTTCATTTGCTTGTTTCATTTCGTCTTGATCTCTAAATATTTCAAACATATTAAAATTTACGAATATAATTTAGTTTTCGCCAGAATTACAATTTAAATATCAAATTGTAAGAAAATTTTACGCATGACGGATGTAATCGTCATGACACAAAATTCTGCCACATCTCCATGACGGATATAGTCGTCAAACACACTTAACTGGTTAAATATATAAACGTGGATGCAACGGAAAATGAATAATTCCAAACCGATATGTGAGTCGTTTATTTTGAAAGTGGCGTAAGTCCCATTGTGAGAGTTTCAAATAGATATGGAAAATAATTATGCAATAAAATTTTATGAGATCCCAGCTTTATATTTAATTATCAAAGTAACAGTTGAATTATCAATGTGCAATGAATTTGTTTTAAACAACGGAACAGTGCTTGTCCACAGAAAATGCGATTTTTAAAAGGCTAAAAAATACTGACGTTGGAAGAGTAAATTGGTTTAAAGTATGTTGGATGAGTTTTTGAGAAGCGATTCATATAAGTTATTCTATGAAACGACAATGAACGAGGATGCACCATTCAAAACATTGGATTTACTACCGTAACGGGGAAGACTGGAAAATTTGAATAATATCCAGTTGGCATCACTATACAAAAAACCGAGACCACTCGCAAACCTAAAATATAAGGACTTAATGGATTTATTACATTATATACCACCTGCACACTACAGTTATTTTAAATCCCTCCCGCGTACACAAACTGAAGAAGACTGAATAATAATTAATAAAATTATATTAATTTTAATGTAAAAATTATTTAACAAAGAATGAAAGTTGAATATTTTTTTGATTTTATAGCATAAAAGTGTATACATTTATTTTAATTTCAAGGGAGACTTACTTTTCCTATGGACTTGTGCTTTCTTAAGACTTAAAAACGTCGTTTCATTGATTTTGAAAATGGCGTAAGTCCATTTATAGCCATCAAAAACGTATTATTTCTTCAATAATGTTAACTATGCTAATTGGGATGATAAATTTGACACTTTTAGAAACCCAAAATCTTTATTCTATTATGTTATCTGTTATCCATATTTTTAAATTTAATCCAACGCAAACCTTTCAATATCTCGATTCAAGCATAAATGGACTTAAGCCACATTCAAAATAAACGACTCATATGCAGATTAAAAGAAATTTACCAGTTTAAGCAATTTTATTATAATTTGTGACTTCGCAGTAACAACGGATTACGATGTTTACACTTCTGTGGATGAAAGCTTAAGAGTGAAATTCCATAAAACAGTTTGCACTTGACATTAAACATAGATGTACGTTGCATTTGGAACATTTTATTTTTGGAACACCTTTGTTGGATCACACTGCAGTGCATACGTATTGGTATAGTCAACTATATCGCTTATAATTTCATTGTTAAATAGTTTTCGTAAATGAGTCACAGGAAAGTAGGTTCCTTCGAGATTTTCAGGGCAATTTCTTTTCCAAGGGCGATGACAACTATTATTCGTCTAGAATACTGATTGTTAAACAATTTTTGTGGTCCTGAATTTTTCTTATCCGACGATGATTCGGTACTAATTTCATCGTTACTGTCAATAATATTTATGCCTCGTCGGGTAAATACTACTGGATGATCTTTGTTGAATTCCGGGTCGCAGGATTAATAACAACACTTTTTGAAGAGGTTTGAGGTTTATTTATGTTGAGGTATTTGTATTAAAGTGAAAGGACTCGCGTAAGAAAGAAGCGAAAAATAATTATATATATATTTGAAAGAAAGAAGAGGGATACAATATTCGCGTCTACTAGACGGACGCTCGTTACGGACGGAACAGCACAGAACAGGACAACTGATTTTACGCTGTTGCAGTACGCACATTTATACCTAAACGCTCATACCTGCAAGTGCACGCAGGTATACCTAAAGAAGGGCCAAGTACAGATGAAACTGTATATGCTGTTTTTGGAGGTGAGGAGTTTTCTTAACTCATTTCCATAACAATTTAACACGTAACGGCAAGTACCGTACCTTAGCACGAACTACAGAAATCTAAACTAGTTCTCCAAAAAGGTGTGGGGTTTTTATATGGATGAAGGAGAGTGATCTGGGGTGCAATGGTCAGTGGATGGTTAAGGTAGTGGGGGACAGGATGAGTAAGCAGGTACAGGGTGAGTAAGAAGGTACAGGGTGAATAAGAAGGTACAGGATGAGTAAAAAGGTACAGGGTGGGTAAGAAGGTACAGGGTGAGTAAGAAGGTACAGAGTGAGTAAGAAGGTACAGGATGAGTAAGAAGGTCTGGGATTTGGAAGTTATGTTTGGATGAGTGATACCGTGACGTTTATGTTGGCTATGAGTCGGTAATACAACATCTTCATTGTACTCAGAATCTAATAAAAAATCTTCAGATCTATTACCGCTAATGCATTTACTTCTAATTCCTCTATTACTTTTATGTGATTACGTATCCATATTTTTGGTATATGATATATAACTCGAAAAATAGAAGAAAGCACAAGCATTATTCTAAATATACCAAAATCTATTAAAATAGCCTACTGTAACCTGAAAGTCAGAAAACTGTATCATACACAAATAGTAACAAAATGATTATTGAAATTGCAAACAAATAAGTTGTTATTGATATTCAAACCCAAAGCTAATATGTACGCTGTGTACATATAATAGATAGAATATAATAGAACAGATAGAAGGATAAACTTATTAATCATAGATGTACGTTGCATTTGGAACATTTTATTTTTGTATATGTATTGATATAGTCAACTATATCACTTATAATTTCACTGTCAAATAGTTTTTTTAGTGTAAAACTCGCCACAAATTGCTATACGAAATGCTGAATTCTTGAGAACGACGTGGAATCGATGTTGTTGGGACGATAGCAACACTTTCACGAACAGTAGTAATGCTTTCATTCGAATGAACTGTTTTTGGTCTGCCAGGCTTTTGTTCATCACGAACAGATCCAGTTTCGTCAAATTTTTTAACCAACTTTCGAATTGTTTGCCTGGACGACGATTATGTATGCCGGAAAGATTACGGAATCTACGACGGGTATTTTTTATCGAACACTGATTTGCAAAATAAATTCTAATAACTTTAACGCGTTCTTCGATCGTATGCGACTCCATTATTAACTCTTTGCACTCCAAGCAATTTCAACCTATAATTCTTTCAACCTATAATAGTTAAATTGTACATGGTTCATTTACTTTCGTCCGTATGAAATTTATTACTATCATTCGTACGCACAACACTTCAATTCTTACCGACTTCTTAATTACAAACACAACGATGTGAAAGTTGTTCTGAATAATACTGTGGCAATTTTTAGTGTGGCCTGAGAGGAGCCATTTTAGTGCTAAGGGCTAAAATTGTCTGTCATTGTAGCTTAGAGAAATAAAAGAAACTGACAAGAAACAAACATGACATTTGACAGATATTCTCATTCAACGTTCTAAAGGTACTTTTACATAACCCTGTATATAAATCAGAAGCAAATCAGGTACCAGCGAGAAAGTCGTCCCATCGTCCCTCTGTTGAGCGCAAGAGGTACAGCCGCCACATCGTTCTTTGATTCGTCAGGAGAGGTACCAGAAGAAAAAGAAGCAGAAGTTCATCAGTTCGAAGAGACTGAGGCATCGTTCAACGTGCTAAATTCCTGCCGGATTATCTTAATATCTGTAACCTCATGGAACATCGACGACACAGAACTAAATTGACAATCTATCGTCGTCCTCGAAAGGTTAAGGGGTTCGGAAGCATCAAACGGAAAAATCGAAAGTGTTGCCTCTTTAGTCTAGAGTTCCTGCGAGACAGTGTTGCGACTGGTGCTCTCGATGATCATCGTTACCAGACTCCAATCGCGGCGAATCGACAGGACCTACCCTTCCGTGTGCATTTTTTTTTTTCATTTCTCCGCGTCTCTCGTCACCCTCTGTCGCGCATTTCGGGCCTTTAGAAAGCTGTGAACGCGTGATAATCGAGAACGTCGCTTCGATTGGCGCGATCTCGCACCTTTGTCGCCTGTCGGACCGTTATGCTATAACGAGTCAGCGCCGGTTAAGTTGGTTAAAGTGCCTGCTGGTTAAAGGGAAGTTCCCCATCCCTCTCTCTCTCTCTCTCTCTCTCTCTCTCTCTCTCTCTCTCTTTGCTCTCTGGTTTGTGCTCTCCGCTCTCTGCTCCCTGCTCTCTGTCTCGTGCCCGACCTATCCGGACAGGATCACCATCCACTTGCCGTTACGTGGCTTCTCGTCTGGGGACTCTTCTTCCCCCAGACGAAATAATATCAATGACACTTTACACCTGTCCGGGTTCTCCCTTTCTCCTCTCCGCCACCTTCCTCGATCCTTCGAGAGCGATCACGAGTGTTCACGGCGCGGTAATTTAGATCACCACCGGTTTCCCATGGAACGATCCAGCAGCAGCAGCAGCCTCTTGGTCCCGCGAATGTTATCGCGAAACAAGATCGGCCACGTTGAAAAACCTGAGAGATTTATTCGCGACATGCGCCGGATTGAGATCTCCAGGTACCGGCGACGTTGTGCAACCGATTTCAACGCAATTAGCATAATTGAATCGATCAGAGATTTACTGCCGAATCGTCGAGCCTGTTTTATCGGCGCGCGATATATACCCAGTGTCAAGATCCAAAATGGTGTCACGTATCTCGATCTGGTGGCGGTGTCGGGAAACGTCGACGTCGCGACGCTCCACGGTTCCAGACGTCTCCGGTGGTGGGCGCCACGATACGGTCGTGGGGTGGTTTGCGATTGCAACCCCTCGGCGGCAAACTCGTTGCCTGACTGCTGCGAACAGGGTAGTTACCCGAGCTTTTTGTCAGGAAATCAAATATAAGATGGCAACGTGTATTCAAACGGAAGTTGCCTCAGTTTCGAGAGCACGTATGCTACCGTGTTTAAATGATACAATTTAATTCAGTAAGTCGTTGCGCGTCCAATATTAATCTATTCCACAATATGCAATTCACTAACTACGATTCGAGAGCTTTCCTTTCGGACGTTCGACGCGTGTCTAGTATTTTTCAATTGTCGTTTTATTTTTTAAAACATCTCATGTCGTTTCGTTACTCCATCGTGCCTCGCGTTTCCCCTACGAGTAACGCACCGATCGTGCCAACCGATCGTCCATTGGGGCCTCGAAGGACGGAAAGTCGGAGTTTGGCGTTATCAGAGGCGAACGGTTGATAAGCCAGAAACGAAGACTCGTATGCTTGGTCGAGGAAAAAAGAAAAACTGGTAGCATTCTTCGTTGAGCGCGTGGCTGAGAGCAGTCTAGCCTAGCCGATAGCTAACGAGTAGCTCGTTCAGGCATCGATGAACGCGTCGGAGGTGTCGTTGAGGAACGGCGGATTTATGACTCTCGATCTCTGATTCGGTAGTCGTTCTTGAAACGCTCAGACGATCGTCGAAGTGCGCGGAATCGCGTCGCAATTATCCGCATGGTGAATACTTTATCAGCCGTGGGTCGTTAACCTAATGGAAGCGGCGTTAAGGCGAGGATCGATATGGTGCACTTCGTCGCCGACATCCTTGGCGAGGCCAATCGCGAGAAAACGGGTCGGGAGAGGCGAGAAAATCCGCGCCGCGGTTGCTCTAATAGTGCGTGAATACATTTAATGGAACCATTTGAATTATAATGGCTGATCGAACCACCGATTGGCAGTTGCCATCCGAGCGAGAGATCATGGCTTGTTTCTCGCTGCCTAATCTTTTTCCGAGATTAGAAACCGGTACGCGCGACCCGGTCCCGTTACCCAGACCCATTACCGGCTTTTAAAGTCCTCCGCGATTACAATCTCGAACCGACAATGTCGCCTTGCTGACGCTCGACTTCCCAATATATTTTTGTCATACATAGACCAATGCGAGAAAGATTACTCGAGGATACTGTACAGGATGGAACATTTAAAACACGCTATTCGAATTGCTCGCTTATCCCTCCGCGGGTACCCTCTTGAAAATTGCCCATGTTATGTCGGCGTTCTGGGCCTATGGATGCTATCGATTTGAAAACATTTGTGGACCTACTCTAAACATTTCTCAAGATACCCACAGCGCGGCAAGGGGCTAGTATTTCAGGGACCTGCAGAAAAAGTTATTATATCAA
>CM052082.1:3091477-3105740 GCA_028453745.1 Agapostemon virescens | reverse complement strand
TGAAGATCAATCTAATTTTCTTAAATGGAATGCTATATTTTTTTCTTGAGAAAGTAAAAGCTGGCGCTAAGAGACAAATCCAAAGAGGTAATATAATGTAGTATTCTGAGTTCGATAAAGGTAAATTGTTAGCTTATGTTTACGTTGTGCATCGGCTGACGACAGACAGCTAGCAACCACTGCTGTGACAGCGGCCAGACCTAACCCAGATCTTTATCGAACTCAGAATACAACATTATAGCACCTCTTGTCCTACGTCTTTGTCTTAGTGCCAGCTTTTACTTTCTGAAGAAAAAAATATAGCATTCCATTTAAGAAAATTAGATTGACCTTCAGATATCCTCTACTACTCCACCCACAAAAAAACAATTATTACTACATGATGTAGTCCGTCCTATCAAACAACTTTTGTACGAACACATTTTTAATAACTACAATTCCTTCCGAGATATCCTGCTGTACTCGCTTAACCGGGACACCCTGTATGTGTGTGTGGGATGCAACGGAAGTGACTTTGGGAGCAACAGCTCTCAAGAAAATTCCGAAGATTCCAATATGACGAGACGCATCATTTATCATCGTTTGATCCATGTTCGACTCTCGTTGCGATGTAGCTCGCGATTGGGTGGTTTCGATATCGTCCCTTGGTCGTTACAATCAACCAGTCTGCGAATGATTTTGGCATCTCGGAAGTCGTCGGAAAAGAGGCGTTACAGTCGACGATGATTAAGGAGGACATTTTTTAACAGCGCGAACAGTTGAACGTGTTTGCGATGTGAACAGACACGCGAGAGTATAGCGCTAGAGTATATCTCCTAGAATATATTATAGTAAAATCCGTTGTCCAGTAATCAGCGAAACAAGGCGACGCGCAAAGCGTCCAGTCGTTAAATTCGCTTTGACAAAATGTGTCCACGAGGAAGATCGAGTTCCACGATACTATAAGCGGAATCCTCCGCAAGTTCTGCCATTTCCTCGGCTCTTCCGCAGCCGCGTAACCATGATCCATAAAGTTATTCGCGCGCGGAATCTGGCAGCGGACTCCAGTGAAATATCCTAAAATTATACGGTAATATCTGGCAACGACACAGCACACACACGCTCTGCCCTCCCGAGGGTGCAGCGCGCGTGGCAGCGTCACCTGCGGGAGAGGAACGAAGCAGCACCCTCGGGATACCCACCGGCTGCCACTTTTGCTTCGGGTTGCCTCGCCCCCTGCGGCGAACATTTTCATAAACTCCCTCGTAAAGCGCATTCGTATTCCCGCGCTCGGTATTCGCAAGTAACATTCATTATATTCCGCGTACCGTAATTCGAATGTTTGGGCGACCAACTTTTTACGCAACGAATCGTGGCGAAACGGATTCGCGAAGTAAACTTCGTCCAGGTGCAAAACGTTGCGCGACGATCCAGTTCATGGGACTTTCGTGAACTCACTCATGGATTTTGAATGCTTCACACCTGTGGATTCGCTTTTCAATATGGACCGTTTATTTTAAAAGCGGTGCTATTCCATATTTTCTATATTTCCTCTGTGCAAGATTGAATCTACGCAGTGCGAACCTGCGGAGATACAATGCAACGTTCTGAGAAGTTCGGAGGTACATCCGATTACTTTGTTGCATCGCGTCCACCGATATTCAACCGTCAGTAAAGACTGGCGATTGTTTCAGAATTTTTTAAGGTCCACAGTCCATGATTAAAATCCTTTTAATCGATCTTTCAAAGCTGACAGGAATATTTATTGAGAAACCTCAAGACATCTTCAGTGACGTTATTTAATAATTTCGTTACAAACTACAATGTAAAAGTAGTTTCTTAACACGTTGAATGCTATGTCAGACCCTGGGAACTGACGGTAACAAATTTACAAATTAATATGTTATAGGTAATTCATATAATATTAAGAAATATTTGCACTATTTCAATAGATTCGATTAAAACAGAAAAGCACAAATGGGCTAAACAAGTCTTTTACTTATGCACAGTTGCATTATTTCCGTCTAAAAGTAAATAGAATGTGACGCGAAAGCTAAGCAAAATGGCTCCGCATTCAACGTGTTAAGCTTCATTCTGTTAAGTGCAATTATTGAAAGTCTTATTAATGGGCTTCCGGTCGGTAAAGTGTTAAAGTAAAGCATTGATTAAAGTTAAAATGGTGCAATTATTTTCGATTTAGATTTCATACTCCCACCAATTTTCGATGTTAATTAAAAAGAATTGTTAGTTACTGAATAGTGAATTTCTCAATAAAGAAGTAAAGACGTACATTTCATTCAATAAACGTATATTTCCTATTTTTAAAATCCTGTTTCATATGTACATAATTAGTCTAAAGCGAAACGAATAACAATTTAGTCTGGACGATCTTGCGTGATTTCTCTAATTGGATAAAATGTTTGTGACATTTATCACACAATGCAACAAAATTCTGATGTCATTTAACACTAGAACTACCGAGCAATAAATCTGACCGATGTATATTGCTTTGTAATAATGACAAAGTTGCATCCATTTAGATCTCGTACAATTTCGATCGCAATGTCTGCTTCAATGAAGAAATTCATTCGAAATTTTCTGGTGAAAATGTTTTTATAACTTCAGTAATTGTAAAAATCAGTCCAAATGACTGGTTCGATAGTTCTAGTGTCCACAAGTTTCGTATGAAAGTTCGTCTACCGATCATTCTGATTATCGCCTTTCCTTTTCCTCGCACCACCTTATAAGTGTGGCGAGACCTGTCAGGTCAGACTAAAGGTACGCGAATACTGCCGAGCCTTGTCAAGACATATAACGATGGGTAATCGCGAATTCTTGAGTTTTCTTATTTCTATGTTTTGTCAGGATTTCGGAGTTTTGATTCCGCTGTGCACTGGTTAGAAAATGCCCTCACTGTTAGTCACGGTAACGAGTTTAAGAGTGGATCGACGATAGCAGTTGCTCGACGACAGAAGACGGTTGTCGAGTTCGATTGGTCAATGTTCGAATGCGGGACGAGCGAACGTAAACAATGATCGATAGGAACCGTGTCATGGAATTAATTCGCTCGTGACGGTGGAGAAAAACGAAGGAACGTCTCTGTCTTCCCTCGCGGACGATTTCATCTCGTAAGTAGTCGATGAATATTGATGAACGAAGCCTTTGTTCCCTTCCCCAATTCGCACGATCACGATCTTCGCATCTCCACGGTCCTTATGTACGTCTTGATCGTGCAGACGTTGTTACGGTCCATTGTTAGATTCCACAACGTACGGAATTAACGCCGAAAGAGAAGACGCTTTTATCTTGAAATGCATTGAGCTTTTAACCCACACTCGTCTTTCTTACTATACATTTTTCAACGCCTTCCACATTTTATTTAACACATTGGTGACCGGTGACGAACTAACCCTCTATGGGCCGAATTTTTGTTTTTAATAAAAAAAAAATGGGGGAATGAAAAATCAGAAATTATAAACCTATATATGCAAATGAAAGAAAAATTTTCCGTTTAAGCAATTTTATTGCAATATATTCACTATGTGACTTTCAGGTAACAATGGCCTATAAAGTTTGCACTTCTGTGCATAAAAGCTTAAGCGTGAAATTCCATAAAACAATTTGCACTTGACGTTAAACATTTTATTTTTGAAATCTCTCTGTTGGATCACATTGCAGTGCATACATATTGGTATAGTCAACTATATTGCTTATAATTTCCTTGTCAAATAGTTTTCAAAAATAAGTCACAGGAGAATGGGGTGCTCGGGGACATTAGGGCAATTTCCTTTCCAAGGGCGATAACAATTATTATTATTCGTCTGGGATAGCGGTCGCCAAACAATTCTCTGTGGTCCTGCATCTTCCTCATCTGACGAGGATTGAGTACTAAATTCTTCGTCACTGTCAATGACATTTATCCGTCGTTGGGGAAATACTATTACATCTTCATCGGACTCGGAATCTAATAAGGAATCATCGGATCTATTACCGCTAATGCGTCTCATTCTAATTCCTCTGTTATTTCTATCTGATTTTGTATTCATATTTTGGATATATGATGTATAAATCTGAAAACAGGAGGAAGCACAAGCTTTACCCTAAATGTACCAAAATCTGCCATAATAGCCCACTGTAACCTCAAAGTTACAAAACTGTATCTTAAAAAAGACATTAACAAATTGAATATTGAAATGTAAACAAATAGGTTGTTATTGATATACGAACCCAGAGCTATTATATGCACTATTTTTAGATTGTTAATCACTGACAAAAGCATAAATAATATCAATTGGATAAAATGGTTTCGCTTATTTTTACTGCAGACAGTTTGAACAGCATTTATTTTGTTATTTCAGGTTAATGAACCTAGCAACGGTCATAAATATTAATACTGGTTGTCTTGGCAACGTTATAGAATTAAGATTTATGCGCCATCTCATGAAAAAAGCTATAATTATTTGGTAAAATGTCGATAAATTAAAATGTGACCTGAAAGTTACACGGGTCCATAGAGGGTTCACTCGTCTTTTCATGCCCAAACGTTGTTGACCGTTTTGAAACGTTGTTGAAACGTTGTGCACTTGCATTATCTATTTTAATTTATGAAACCCAGGGCAATATAGAATATTGAAAAAGTTTTGCGCAATATTTTAAAAGTTATATAAAATATATGTCCAAAGTTTAACCCTTTGCGCTCCAAGCAATTTTAATTCCTAATTCGAGACATTGTTTTGTCCTAGAATAATTCCATTGTACGTGGTTTATTTCTTTTTGTGCATATCAAATTTGTTATTATTAATCGTACGTGCAAGACTTTAATTATTACTAACTTCTTAAATACAAACATTGTAATGTAAGAATTGTTTTAAATAATAGTCTGACAATTTTTAGTGTCTCCTCAGAGGAACCATTGGACTACTAAGGGTTAAAATACGAATTCACATGCAACTCCTAGGAACGTAAGCTTTGAGAAGTGACATGTAACAGAAAGTAACTGAACTTTTTCATATTTCTAATATTTTCTACAGACATTCTTCTAATCGTAATATCCGAATTCTGTTGTCGAGAGACGAGAGATGTTGTGTTCGAGCGGTTGAGCAAAAAGTTCTCGCTGGGGCCTTACGATCGTAATCCACCAACTTTATGGATGCTAGGCGGTTACGGTTAAGAGGGTGAATTCGTCCGAACGACGTAATGAAATGTCGTCCCTAAGATACTGTTCGGCGACAAGACAACGCACTTATGGGATCCACGGAGCACAGCAGAAGGTGAAATGTGCGGCATACACGGCCGTGTCCAATGGGGCGCCGGCTAAATACATTCCCACACAATTGCTTCCGCCTTATACGTCCCTTTGCAGTTTCGACCTAGTATCTTTTCTTTTATCGATCCGAAATGTATTCGCGTACTTTGAATCGCATTATCTGCCGAATAACTTTCGTATACCCGGTACGTAAATATGAAATCGGAGTTTTTATATAGAAAACACACGTTTAGTGTATGGAAATTATATAAAATATTTTATGCGAAGTATTGTTTACTGATAGCCATACGTATTTCCCATCTCTCCGATAAGTTTTGGATGCCACGTCAAACCTTTTTTAAATAAACTTTTTCATTAGTGCACACATTAACATGGAAGTTGCCTGAAATTTGAATATTTGCAACTTTGTCATTGCTACAAAGCAGTGTTTACTAGTTTAGCTTAGTGTTCGGTAGTCCTAGTGTTGAGCGCTCCTTGGTACCTAATCTTTTAAGGATCACGGAAGGCAATGTCTAAACATTTGACATAAATAACAAATTAAGACGTTTGTAAATATGACCAAGTATGTAAATATGATACCAGAGTTATTATATAGAAAATACACGTTTATTGTATGAAAACCATACAAAATATTCTATTGGGTTGTTCGGAAAGTACTTCGTTTTTTCCCGACAGAGTATTTAATTGTATTTTTTTGCACCCAACTTCATACTTAAGCCGCATAATCATTATATGTTTTGAGAGCTGATATAGCAAGGCTTGTGTGTGAAAAAGTACAATTGATTATACGCAGTAGTTTTTGGCTGGTGCCCTTTTAAATATGGAGAGCAATAAGCAGCATTTTCGTCATATTTTACTTTTTTACTATAGAAAAGGTAAAAATGCTGTTCAAGCCTGAAATAAATTAACCGATGTGTATGGAGAAGATGTGTTGACAGTACGCCAGTGTCAGAACTGGTTTGCAAAATTTCGATCCGGCAATTTTGATGTCGAAGATGCACCACGTTTTGGAAGGCCGGTTGGAGCTGATAAAGACACGATAAAGGCATTAGTTGATGCAAACCGGCGAATAACAACACGTGAGATCGGTGAGAGGTTAAATTTATCAAATTCAACTGTTTATGACCACTTGAAAGGCCTGGGTTTAACCTCGAAGCTCGATATATGGGTTCCCCATGTTCTCACGGAGAGAAATTTGTGTCGTCGCGTTGACGTCTGTGATTCGCTTCTCAAATGTCACGAAAATGATCCATTTTTGAAGCGCATCATTACTGGGGACGAAAAATGGGTTGTATATAACGATGTCAAACGCAAGAGATCATGGAGCAAAAAAGATGAACCGGCTCAAAGCATTTCCAAAGCCAACATCCATCAAAAAAAGGTGATGCTGTCTGTTTGGTGGGATTTTAAAGGAATCGTTTTTTTTTGAGCTTTTACCGGATAACACAGCAATTAATTCGGAAGTCTACTGTCATCAGCTGGACAAACTGAATGATGCACTTCAACAGAAAAGGCCAGAATTAATCAACAGAAAAGGTGTAGTGTTCCACCAAGATAATGCGAGACCTCTTACAAGTTTGGTCACTCGCCAAAAGCTTTTACAGCTTGAATGGGATACAATGCCACACCCACCATATTCTCCAGATCTGGCATCTTCGGATTATTATTTGTTCCGGTCACTGCAAAATTTTTGAGACGGTAAAACCTTCGCTTCAAATGAGGAGGTCAAAAACCACCTCGATCAGTTTTTTGCCAGCAAAGACCAAAAATTTTATACTATACTACTTATATTATACAACCAGAAAGATGGCAAAAGGTATTGGACCAGAATGGCCAATATATAATTTAATAAAATATTTATCTATCTTCTGGATCTTTTCCATGGCTGTCAAACGTACGGAGATTTGATTGAACCGCGAGTTGTTGTTACGTTTGAGCGTCGTCCTCATCCAACGATGCTTGCAATTCGTTGTCTTCAAACTTTTTCGGTGGTCTTCCATGTTCTTCGTTTCTCATATGAAAATCGCCACTTTTGAATTTGTCAAACCACTCGAAGCATCGTGATTGACCAAGAGCATGCTCGCCGTAAGCTTCGACAAGCATTCGATGCTATTCTGCAGCAGTTTTCTTCAAATGATAACAGAAAATCAATGCTGCCCGCGAATCGTAGTTTCTAGCCATAAAATTCGATGTGTTCAACGCTATCAAAAAAACTATGTTGTTGCATGAAACTTGTATGGTTGTAAGTTGAAAATGTTGTTCAGACGTCGAAAATAATTGCCGCCACGTATGGGCAAATTCCAGTTTCATACTTATAGACCTGATAAACTTCGCTCTAAAACTCCGCTCCGTTAAACTAAACGCATTCGCACAATCATGAATTCATACTCGTACGCATACAGTAACTCTTACATGCAATAATAATAATATCCGTATTATAAGAGGCTAGAATACGACAAGCCAACCTTCTAGAGCAATCGCATACTTTTGATTCGTGTAGCGAGTACATTTATCCCTCCATGTATCGATATGTGCATTTATGAAACACCCTGTACACATCGGTGCTTATTTTGCTCAATCTCCCCGCGTCTGCGGACCACGCATTCCAGAAGATACCTATCAGGATTTCCATCCATACGTATCTTGTAAAAGCGAGATCTCTCCCCTTCGCGAAAGACGCGGGATTCCGAGCCCCTAGCACCGAACCAGAAGGGAAACCACCCTAGGCGCGATATTATGATAATACACTTATATTCATATGCAATAGAGTTTTCTTAAGAGAGCCGGGGAACGGCGGGACCAACGAACGCGTCTGCCTTCTACAAACCGTAATGTAATTCGATCGACGCTTTAGCCTCGAGATGATGGGCTGATGGATAGAAATTGACGGCGAATAGCTGAGTGACAGTGGCTAAGAGCAGTAGCGAGATTCATGGTGCCGGGCGGAAGCTGACGTTCTTCGTACGATGGGGATTCTTCGATTAATTACTCGGCAATTCGGTTAATTGTCGCGAAAGTGCGCGCGCCCGTCTATCGTTGCGACTAGCTATCGCGGTGCACGACATTCGTCGAGCGAGTCTAGTGCAAAATTGAACAACGACCGACTTCCATAATGCAGTATCGTTGGTTAACACCAGGTTTGCGATTATTTGTATTACAAAGATGCATCCACGAGAAATGTATGAACAGATTCATGTCTTTGGCTACGCAGGGTATATGCTTTAACGTGGAGTACAATTTTTCAACCACTCGCAGCAGCCTCTTCATAAAGAAACGTTTAGAATAGGAATTGCAAGGTATGGGGTGTACAATATGTATCGGTAATAAATGTCGAAAACAGTTGGTTTTCATGGCGAAGTCAAGGTTACCTTGGCTTTTGCAAATAGTAACACATTTTCATATTGGAATCATGGTCACATTGGGTTTCGCAAATAGGTATACACGTTTTGTTGCCATATTGTAGAGGGCATTTAGGGACGAATTCAAAATACAAATTACGTGATATTTTTCCTAAAATATTAGTTGATTTACAGTAATGAAAATGTAAAATAATTAGCTTCGCGGGAAGTTACAAATTATCTTAACGTTACGTGTCAAGATAGCTTTAAAAATCGCAAGATGGCCAGTATATACAGTGACTCTTATTAATATTCGGACATTGTGCTATTAAAAAAATTGTTGCTAATTTCGATCGCTTGCAATAGTAAATTTGGAGTTAATGTTTTACAATATAGCAGAACATTCATTGTGGTTTGTAATAACATCAATTTTATTTATTTGTTACACATACTTTTCTTAATACCAAACAGTGAACTAAATTATGTCGAAATTTGTCGTCGCAAAAATATTCGGACACTTGACAAACTATAACATTTAAACATGAAATTTATTAACATAAGCAATAATTAATGTTTCGTTGGATAGTCTTTAGCTTTAATTACGTGTCGCAACCGCTTAGGCATATTGTCTATAACTTTTTGTAAGTAACTTTGCGGTATACGTCTCCAGTCTTCGATTAATCCTTTTTTTAATTCTTCCTTCGATCTTATCGGTGTAGTTCGAAGTTTCCTGTCCAAAAAATCCCATACAATTTGAATGGGATTCAAGTCTGGTGACTGTGGTGGCGGATATAATACTTTTGGGCAATTATATAAAAGGTATTCTTGAACTATTCTGGCTTTATGTTTAGGATCATTATCTTCATAATATTTAAATGTGTCTCCTATATCCATTGTGATCGCACTTTTCTTAAGATTTTGTTTTAAAATATTTAGATACTTAAATTTATCTAAAATTTCTTCTATAAAAACCAGTTGTCCTACTCCTTTAGATGAAATACACCCCCACACCATAATACTTCCACCATCGTGCTTTATTGTTGGATTTAAATTTATTCCGTTAAGCTCTTGATTTTGTTTACGCCATACTAATTTTCGTCCATCTGTGTTAAGCAGATTAAATTTACTTTCATCAGCGAAAATTACATTATTCCACCAAGTTTTTTACTCATAAACATATTGTTTTGCAAAAACTAATCTTTTTCTGCGATTCGCCTCGTTTATGTACGGTTTCTTACGCGCTCTCTACCATTATATCCATCTGCTTTCGACACCCGACGTATTGTATCTGGATGAACTTTCTTTCCTATCTCTTGAAATAATTCAGGACTTAATGTTGGAGCACTTAAACCAGGGTTCACGTTTACTTTTCTGAAAATAATACGTTTCTCTCGGTCGTCAAGCTTCTGTGGTCGGAGAAATTGATTCAATTCGATTTTCTTTGTTGGAATTTATTTCATAAATTTACAACAAAATGAATCTATTATTTCTTTACTAGGAAGGATCGATTAAACCGGCTGTTGACCTATATATACATACATTGTATGTTTTCCTGGCATGGGATCCTCCATCCTCAACTGTTTATATTCGACTGTTCCTCTTCAGTATCGATCTCTTGTGTCTATTAGTAGTAACGTTTCTTTCAAAGAGTAAAGACGTGTCTCATTGCTTCTAGAGAAGTTATTAAAACATATAAATTTTACTTCATATTTAACAGCATAGAGATTATATACCCATATTCCAGTATTCTTCATTATATGTCCGTATAATATTAACTACGATATTCTTACTTAATTTTAGAAGATTGCCGATTTCTCGTTACGTTTTTTCTTTTTCTCTGCAAAAAATTACTAATTGTCGTACGTCAAATGAAGTATTTTTACTTTTTCGTCCCATACTTAGAATTTCTAACTGATCCTAACTGCTTCCGAACGGTAACTGATATCGTGAAGCGTGTTTTTCATCTTGCTCGCCATTATGTTTGTAAACAAACGGCAAAGGTGTATCGTTATTCGCAAGAAATGCGAGAATAAGTTGTGTCCGAATATTTTTGCGACGATAAATTTCGACATAATTTATTTCACTGTTTGGTATTAAGAAAAGTATGTGGAACAAACAAATAAAATTTATGTTAATACAAACTATAATGAATGTTCTGTTATATTATAAAACAATAACTCCAAATTTACGAATATTAATAAGAGTCACTGCAGTATAGAATAGAAATGTATAGGATGTTACAAAGAAATTACTGAAAATTTGGATAGGCAAGTTCTTATTATTTTTATGAAGTAGTATAAAATAGACGCATTTTGTACTTTACGAACCTAATATTAATACAAAACGAATATTAATATTAACCCGTTGGCTTACGATTTATTTTTTGATAGCAGTGACTAGATTTTCTTTATCCTCCGCGAAACGACAAAAAGAAAAGTCAAATTTGTAGTTACCGCGTGCGTAGTTATTCTCCACCGATTGTATGCGATCAGAAATGAAATAGAATGTTATTTCGGTTTGAAGAAAATTAAGGAAACACGTGTTTAATACTTTGAGTGTCATGTCACAATTGTTTGTCCATGTTTAAAAATAAATTTGTACATTAATATATTCATTGCACTAAATTTAGTTCAGATCTGGACAATAGAAGAAGGTTGAAGGATAACTTTGTGCTGTACATTTTAAGTTTTTAATTGTTGCTTCGTTGAATAAATTACTTTGATTTTATAGGATTTTTGTCGTCGTTGGTTGGGCAGTTAAAGTGTTAAAAGATTCTGTTCGAAATCTTGATCACGAGTCTGACTCATTGTTGTGGGACAAGGTGTTAACTCCTTGCCACATTATGACGAGTCAGACTTATATCGAAGATTTTAAATGAAGTCCAACAACTGTAAATATTATGCCTTCCTTTTTAGTAAATGTAACAATATAAAAGATATAAAATGTCTTTTCTCTTCGGTAACATTTTTAGCGACGAAGATGTTATAATCACTTCAGTTGCAAAGAAAATGGTATGGCAAAGGGTTAATACGGATCAAGCGACATTAATTCCTCTTTTATACACGATGCAAAGTTATAAGAGGATAGAAACAATTCATCGGCGTCACTCGTCGATTATAAACGTTACGGTTAGGTAGCATTTCGATTTTATCGAAGCTCTCGTTCGTTTCGGTAGAATCAATTGCATAAAGCGTGATCGTGATTTCAGGATAAGACCTAACCCAAGATGAACCCAAGGCATCGTTCTTTCTTCGCGCCATCGAAGGGACGACCTCCCACCCCCCTCGCGACCTTGTCCCTTACGAACTTTTTGTGCTTACGTAATGCTTCACAAGCATGAGAAGGAACGGTATGATTTTTGTTCCCTTTCACGCGGAAAGTTTTGGAAGGTATCGGCTCGGGAACCTTTGTCCGACCGGATCTCGCCGTTGGAAAATGGTTTCCTCTCAGGGGCGGTCGGACCACTGGCTGAGAAGACGTTAACGCTTGCCGACAACTACTTTTCCCGACGTTTTCCCGGCCGTTAGCCAGAATTCTCGTTCGTAGATCTACGAGACCATGCGGAAAGGAAAGTTTCTAAGAACGAGACTCGCAATGCTCCCAGAAACGGTTTATCCCGCGTTGCTTCTGTCTTGTTTATGTTATTGTTGCACGCACTGCTAAATCTCGAGAATCCATGGCGATCAAAGACCGGTCGCGCCAATCCAGGCAACATTTCTGCAAAATTTCTATGGAAAATAAAGCGTATAAATTTCACTGGTTAACACTAGAACTACCAAACCAGTCAAAATGACTGGTCTCTACTTATTTCTTTTGTAGCGGCTCAGCCGCTACCACTGGCCCAAAGACTCGGGATTCTTCGAAGAGCGGCGACCGTTAATTAACGACATTTCCTCGGGAATCTTCGCGAAGCGTCGCGATCGATATTCATCGATGAATCCAGAAGAAGGAGGAGACAAATAAATAGCGCGGAGACGCTGGGCCTCGCTCTCTATCGTCTCCAAGCCACACGTGCGAACAGATCGTCCAGCCTTTTGTATCGTCACCCTCCGCGCTTCGTCCCCGCACGAATAAAATTAAACAGAGTTCGAGGAAAACGGTACATATATTCCGATAACACCTTCCTCCTCACTTTCGCAATTACTGAAGTTATAAAAATGTCTTCGTTAGTAATTTTCCGATGTACAGTTACTCATTTTAATATTCGGACACAATGGTTCTTGCGATATTAAAGCTTTATGTACTTACTTGAAATGTGATTATTTATTATAATATACATTTATACATAATCTATATGATATGCATTTATTAAATGTGATTGAAAATAATAAAAAATAAAGTAATTAATTTTACATATTTGTAAACTGGAATATGTGCTTCAACGCGTTACGGACCAGAAAATTCGATAAACACATTTGAAGTAAGTATATAAAGCTTTAATTTCGCAAAAACCATAGTGTGCGAATATTAAAACGAGTAAATGTACTTTCTGTAACGAACCACATATTACAATAAAAATTGAATGAAGTTTGAATAGATGCAGTCTTGTTATTATTACAAAGCAATGTATATCGTTGGATTTATTGTTCGCTGGTTTTAGTGTTAATAAAATTAAATATCTTTTTCTTGGTGCAGCGAACAATTCTACGTGTACTTGTAGATTTTTGTAGTTGTAGTTTTGTACTTGTAGTTTTTGTAAATTTTTGTACTTGTAGATCTGCTACAATTTTGCTATAATTTTTTCTGTTTCCGCCGGAAGAATTGCGTGGATGATTTTTACATAGAAAAATTCTGTGGACTCTTGCAAATATAATGGTGTCTTTTAATGACATCATGAATGTTTAAATCTGTGTAGAAAATGTTTACCGTCAAAAGAACGCCCGATTTTTCGGGAACATTTGTCGACATCGCATAAAAAACAGGAAGCTAGTTTGGATTCGAATCAGATCCCGCAATAGTTCAGATTTTTACCCTCAAAAATCCACTGTTAGAGTTTGAAAAACATTTTTCGTTTTCGAGATACACAGCAAAATAGATCCGCGGGTAACGATGTTCGGTCGGTGGTACTCATTGATCGCTCGAGTACCGCACTTGAAAAATGTTTTTCAAACCATTTCGAGAGTCGTTTATTTGGTTGCATTGTCGTGCCGTATGAAAAGTACGCCTTTCTTTATTTTTTAAAATTACATACAGGAACAGACATTTCATGCACGAATTTCCTATCGTAGTTACAACGAGGATTATTTGTAGAAGATCGACGTCTTTGGACACCTATTGCAAATGTTCAAAGACGTATTTTCAACCGAATTAACAATTTGTCAATGCAAGAGCATATTGATATACTTTCAACGCGATAGACGAGAATGTTAGTTCACCGTTTAATGAAGAATAAACTCTTCACACTATCTCCTATTTACAGTTACACATTCGACCCTTGAAATCCTTACTCGCCATCCTTGAATCATACGCCTGACCCTTCGAACCTTAGTAATTTCCAACAATTCCTATTGGTCCTCATCCTCATTCCTACCACTTTCAATACTAAACTTTCGACCTTTTAACACTTTGATTGCCATGTCACCCACATGTGGGTGATACAATTATTTGTCCATGTTTAAAAGTACATTTTTACATTAATATATTCGTTGCACTCAATTTAGTTAATGTCTGGAGAATACAA
>CM052082.1:3043527-3081988 GCA_028453745.1 Agapostemon virescens | reverse complement strand
GTGTTAATGCGATTGCGAGGTATGTTTACAAACATTACAGTGTCTGTAAACTGTCTCGGCCCTCAGAAAATCAGTTGTGTTTAGATATTCACTAAGTTCACTGGCAATATTCGGACGTAAGAGAAACACTTCATACAACATACGCCAATTTGTAATTTTTCACAATGCAAAAGGTGAATCGTAAAGGAAAATTGCATCAATGTTTAAAATTAATAAAAGTACAGTGTGAGATATTATTAAAAGATTTAAGTATAAAGACTGAATACAATCTATTCTGCAAAGAGGCCCACCAAAAATTTTGGACAGGCGAGATAAAAGAAAAATTATAAGAAAAATAAAGAAAGATCCTACATTAAGTGCACCAAAATTAGCTGCAGAATTATTAGAAGAGACTGGAAAGAAAGTGCACCCCAAACAATACGAAGAGCATTAAAAGAATGTGGTTATAATGGACGAGTTGCTCGGAAAAAACCGTATGCAAATGAAACTAATAGAAAGAAAAGCTTAAACTTTGCGAGAGAATTTGTTTTAAAAGAAGATACGTGGTGGAACGATATTCTTTTTAGTGATGAGAGTAAATTGAACATTTTGAGTAAATTAAAAATACGAAGCCGACTATAAAGCACAGAGGCGGAAATGTACTTGTATGGGGATGTATCTCAACATTTGGAATGGGTGAATTAATTTTTATTGATAATATAATGGACAAAAATGTATACCTGAACATTTTCAAAAATAATTTACGTAAAAGTGCAATAAAAATGGAGATTCACAATACATTTAAGTATTATCAAGATAATGACCCCAAGCATAAGGCACGTATCGTACAGGAATATTTGCTGTATAATTGTCGAAAATGAATACAACGGCCACTTCAGTCCTCAGATCTGAATCCTATAGAGAATTTATGGGATGAACTAGACCGACGAATTAGAACAATTGCAATAACATCTAAAGAAATGTTAAAAGAACGACTGAAAAGAACGAAAAAAATGAAAGAGGAATGGAATAATATTAGTACAGAATATTAAAAAAAATAATTTGCAATATGCCTCAACTATTACAAGAGGTAATTCGTCAAGAAGCATATCCTACACGATATTGAATTATTTTTCGTTTGTAAAACTTCGTACAAAAACTATCAGTTTTTAAAAGTGTCCGAATATTATTGTAACGTTAAAACCAGACATTGTTTCGTTTAAAATAGAATATTTAATAAATGCATAAGCGTATAAATCTTGCAAGTTACCAACGAACATTTTATCGAAAAAGACGGTGCACAATTTTAATGATATCATCGATGAGTATTCTATTTAAGGATTGATAACATAGAGCACGTGTAAAACTATTAATGAATATTCTACTCAAATACATATTGATGGAAAACTTTTTATTGTCCCTGCGTAAAGCGTTGACAACGCAAAGTTTCCACGATGGCAATACAATGTGATTGCATGCATTTAATTGATCGTGTGTCGCATATCTGTAACAAATGAAAGACGGTACCAAATCGATTCCCTTTTCAACGCTAAACCTATCACAGCGGGTGAAAGTTTCAGATTCTTGATTTCACGGTTATTGAATTTATAAGATTGCCTACATAAAAACGGATTCGGTGCATTTCTTTATTCAATTATATATTTTAACACGTTCCGTGTCAGACCGTATTTTTAAGACCCCATTCAGGCCGCGTGTATCGTATACGACCCACACTTTTGCGATTAAATAAATAATAAAATCTCTGCTGTTTCAACGGAAGGCAGTCGAAAATGAATGGCCGCTATGTCGTGTGATGCTTGGATGTCCTACGTTATAAGAAATGCAGTATGCATGATATTAAGATGTCTATATTTGGCTCTACGATAAATTTTTAAAGCCTCTTCGCTTTTCAATTAGAACTGCAAGCGGCCTGAACGGAAAGTTCAGCGTGGGTCGTATGCGCCCCATGCGGCACGAAACGTGTCGATAAAAATCGCGTAAGATTCAAATTAATTAAATCTTGTCACTTTTATAAAACAATATACGCCAGTCAATTTTAATGTTCGGTAGGTTCGGTGTTAACAGTGTTTGTTGCTTGTAAGGGACCCTCGTTCGCAGCGCAGGGCGGCTTTGAAAAATTATCCGAAGCCCTCTGAAAAATGATAGCCCGGTCGGTCGAACCATTTACCAAGACCGCGGCGGCCTCGTAAATCCGCGCTAGATTGCACGAGATTCGTGTCGGGGTTGTTTTGATGGGTGTATGCGGCTCGGACTGATTCCCGTTGACGGGCTTTGAGTTTTCGAGTAATTAATAACGAGAAGTCGTATACACGGGTCGGGGGTGGCAGGTTAACCCCTGCCGCGACGTCGAAGAACATGGGGGCGCAAACGAAACTTACGGAGTCTCTTCGAGTATCTCGAACGCCGCGAGGATTCTCGTTAATATACCTTCGTCCCGCGAAGCTTCTTTCTCCCCCGTTGAACTTGTCGTTAACTCGGCGTTTGGATACACGAATTCTACATTAACGGATAACATTAAGGTTCATGGACTCCAAACAATTGTTCCATTCAACCCGCGGCCTTTCAACCAGACAAAATGTTTCAACTTTTCTCTGATTGCGCTTTACTTTTTACCGACGCTGCCCGGTCTAGACAGAAAAATTAGGTTCGCCAGAAAAAGAACTTGTTGATAGACTTTCTGTATAAGTACGGAAAGTCGTTGATTTATTTTAATGTGCAGAGTACCAGAATTGTATAAAAAGAATATCACGCTTGGATTTCTCAGACACTGAATCTTTCAGTGGATCGATGAAAATTTGTTTCAAAAATGGCATAAGATTATACAAAATTGTTCGCGAGTGGTTTTTTCCGTGGTACTCGTTGTATCGTAATCAACTTATCGAGAGGACCGAAATTCCCAAGGAAATCATGTGTCGACATAACTCCTTCTCCTGAAAAAATCCATCGTATTCGTAATTTCTTTGTTCGTCTTTCGCGAATGAGGAATAAATCAATCGTATTCGTTACTTTTTTATTCGTTGTTCACGAATGACGGATAAATCGATCGTATTTGTTACCTTTTTATTCATCGTTCACAAGCAACGAATAAATCGCAATTGTGTTTATCGTCTTTTCGTTCCTCGTTCACGAATAAGTCCATCGTATTCGTAAATTCTTTGTTCGTCTTTCACGAATGAGGAATAAAACGATCGTATTCGTTACCTTTTTATTCGTCGTTCACGAGCAACGATTAAATCGCGATCGTGTTCATCGTCTTTTCGTTCCTCGATTACGAATAAGTCCATCGTATTCGTAATTTCTTTGTTCGTCTTTCGCGAATGAGGAATAAATCGATCGTATTCGTTACTTTTTTATTCGTTGTTCACGAGCAACGATTAAATCGCGATTGTGTTCATCGTCTTTTCGTTCCCCGTTCACGAAAGAGTCCATCGTATTCGTAATTTCTTTGGTGGTCTTTCCGCGAATGAGGAATAAATCAATCGTATTCGTTACTTTTTTATTCGTTGTTCACGAATGACGGATAAATCGATCGTATTTGTTACCTTTTTATTCATCGTTCACGAGCAACGAATAAATCGCAATTGTGTTTATTGTCTTTTCGTTCCTCGTTCACGAATAAGTCCATCGTATTCGTAAATTCTTTGTTCGTCTTTCACGAATGACGAATAAATCGATCATATTCGTTACCTTTTTATTCGTCGTTCACGAGCAACGAACAAATCGCGACAGTGTTCTTCGTCGTTATGTTCCTTGTTCACGAATAAGTCCATCGTATTCGTAATTTCTTTGTTCGTCTTTCCCGAATAACGAATAAATCGATCGTATTCGTTACCTTTTTATTCGTCGTTCACGAGCAACGAATAAATCGCGATCGTGTTAATCGTCTTTTCGTTCTTCGATCACGAACAACGACGAAATCGCGATCGTGTTCAGCGTCTTTTCGTTCCTCGTTCACGAAAGAGTCCATCGTATTCGTAACTTCTTTATTCATCTGTCGCAAATGTCGCATAAATCGATCGTATTCGGTATCTTTTTATTCGTTATTTAAAATAAATGTTGCTGGAGTCCGAGCCGCGATGTGTACTTTCCGTAGAATGCGAGTCTCCGAGTCTAAGGGGTAATATCACGGAACGAGGGATGCCCTTCGTAAATCCCCTTGATCCCCCTTCAATGCACAGCCTGACGTCTTAAGGTTATGATAGGTCCTCGGGGTCCCGTGATACCCTCGGTTTAATATTTATAAACCAGATATACGTGTAGACGGTGTTGGATACCTGAACTCTTCGGACGTAAAACGAACCGTTACATTTCTACGCGGCTGAGAATTGACCTAGGAACGTCTAAAACGCGAGCTGCTGTTTTTCACCCCCGAATCGTCGATCGATCTCACGATTTTTTTTTATCTCGACCCTCGAAATTAACGTTGCCCATTCCTAGCAACTCGTGCGCGCGGATACAAGGCCGATGGGGCGGTTGCAATCTCGAAGGAACGAATTTCCGTTCGCGACTGCCGCGACCGTTGAAGGTGCCGGCTGCGCCCCCAAAAGAGACTCGGGTCATTTGGCAAAGTGCTACTTTGTGTCACATAAAGAAAGCGACGCGGTCCCTCACCGACGCTGGTTATTTTGCAGTCAGCGTTTTCCGTCACCCTCGGTTACGCTGCCTACGGAAACTTGGCCATTGAACCGCGTCTCGATTCATCGCCTTTCGGCGCAATCTTTTATCGGTCTTCGACCGAATGACTCGGACGCGGTGCGAAAGCCGCCGATGAGCTTGCGGCTCGTTTTGCATAGCCTGCAGAACTCGCTTTGGGACTTAGCTGTTTAATTGGCTGCTGGCGAATCGAAACGCCTGACCTACATTATTGGTCTTTTGAGAGGTAATAACCGCCCCATTTTCTCAATTTCGCTGTTTCGCAGTTTCCACCAGAATTGGCAACTCGAAGCGTTCTTCAAAGGTCGTTCCACTGAAATTACATTACCCGCGAGGTAAAGGATACAGGTCGCGAAGAAGACGAGTCGATAACCTTGTCCTCTTCGCGACGCGAACGCCTGGCAGCTACAGTGGCTCAAAGTAAAACTCGAACACTGAAATTTTTGGGCCTTATGAAGCGATTGGTAGGGTAAGAAACGAATATAAATAAACTATAAAGCTATTTTTAGTAAGCTTTATTCGAGGTTATATAAATTCACTAAAAACAAAAACAAAATTTATTTACATTAAGTCATAAAAAAACGAAGTTTAAAAAGTAATGGAATTTGACCTCAAAATAAAACTTGGACAGTAGAAAATTTTCTTGTAGATATGTACATATGTTTTATGCTATTTTTATTTGATATTAATATTTTGTTGATAGTCTTTTATTTGCTCTTGCAGCTTTTAATCGATTCGGCATGGACCGTACTAGTTGTTCGCAATACGAAGGATTAATATTTGCTCATTCCTCTTTTAATGCTTTCTTTAAATCTTTAGCATTAGAAATAATGTGGCTTTTCAATTTTTCTTCTAAGTACGCCCATAGATGTTCGATTACAGTCAAATCAGATGATTGAGCGGGAGTTTCGATTACATGTGGGCAATTATAAAGTAACTATAGACGAACATTATGAGCCGAATGCTTTGGATCATTGTTCTGGTAGAAACTGTAAGAATTGGTAATACCTAACTTTTCCACACTATCCCTTAAATTGTTCTTCAAAATCTGTAGATATTTTGTCCGATCCATGATCTCGTCAATAATGTGGAGATTTCCTGGTCCAGCAGCTGACATGCATCCCCACACCATTCCCCAACCTTCCCCATGTTTAACAGTAGGTCGTAAATTCTTTTCCTTGTACTCCTCATTAGGGTTTCTCCAAACATAAGTTTGTCCATCGGATCGAAAAATGTTAAATTTACTCTCGCCTGTATATAAAACTGTCCTTCAAAATGAAAAATCTTTAGTTTTGTACAATTTCGAGAATTGTAATCTTTTTGAACGATTTCTTTTACTCACAAATGGTTTCTTCCTAGCAACTCTCCCATTAAAACTATTTTTTCTTAATATAATCCTCATTGTTTCTGAATTAACTTCTTTTCCTAAGTGTATTTTAGCTTCGGTAGCTAACTTCTGGACACTTAATTGTGGATTTTTTTTAATTTGTCGTACGATCCAACGCTCCTCGGATTCTGTGAAAATCTTCTGTTTACTTAGTTTTGGTTTTTTTTCCACATTATTTCTGGATCTAAAGCGTTTTATAATATCATGAACTGCAGGGTGACTGCGTTTCACTATTGATGCAATATTTCGTATAGACAAACCGTCTCTAAATTGACTTATAACAAGTTCCCGGATTTCTAATGACGTTTGTTCACATTGTTTAGCCATTTTGAGAAACTAAAACAAAATTTCACAGAAACTAACGACTTACGTCAACTAAAACCTACATAAAATGGAAGTATGAAAAAATGAAGGGTGATTCCCCGCGTTTCATTTGTTTTTCCCACAGGATTATCAACTGTCCGAGTTTCAGTTTGAGGCTAGTTATCATGACTTTTAACATTTCCATTTTGTTTGGAATTATTGTGAATAATTTTTGTCATTGCTTAATAAATTTTATTTGACCTTAAGTGTAAATTATTGAAAATAATTCCGTTTTTCATTTAATTTGTTTTCTTATACGAAAAAGTGAATACGAGAAAGTGAAAATATATAGGTGTCCGAGTTATACTTTGAGCCACTATATTTGGCATCCGTTTAGCATGACCATCTGCTTTGCAGACAGTGGTGTCAAATACGAAACCGTCTGGTTTCGCTCATACAGAAAAATTTATAAATAATGCCTCTTCTATTTTTTCCTGTAATTCCTACTAATCGCAATTTTGTAAAATTCTTTCTTTGCTCGTCATTTAGTAAATTTATGATTATAATTGTACGGAAAATGTCAACTCCTTTGGGCGAATTTTGAAAAAGTTATTCGGCTTTAAAGGGGTTCGAATACTTTCGAGGCTCACTGTACGTGTCTTTCTAAGAATCCGCTGTATGCAACTCGCGAATGTGAAAGTTAATCTTTTACGATCCATTGCAACTTCGAACAGGTAATCGTCTTCTTATCTTTTAGCACCGTTTCCAGCATTATCCGCGCGCGAACGACATCGATGATATTTTTAGCGTGGTACTAGGCTTGGGAGCTTTGCTTTCCCTTCTTGATATCCTTGAACGACTGTACGTAGAAGTATTTCTTCGCCATGATGGTGGCCGTTTGTTTCGTTGCCTCGTTAAGAGAGTTCCCGAGACTATGACCGGTTAGACGGTAATTTTTAATCATCTTTTTCTCGAGAACTTACGAACTTTTTACAGTACACCGTTTTGTATCTGAAAGACTATGCGTTGAAGCTGTTTCGTAAAGCATTTCATAAAGGATTGTACCCTCCACGCTCGAAGTCGATCTACATCCAGCAGTTTCATCGCGCATCGGCGTCAGGTCCATTAAATGGAGTTTATTTCTTCATACCATGCTTGTATTTATAGTAAAAATATTCATAAATAATTCATGAAAGAAAGAAACAAAGAAATGAAACAGGGTAGACACACGCGCAACGATACTTTTGCCGAGGCGCGACGAGACGTCACGAAAAATGAGCACACTATTATTTAAAACAATTTTAACCCTTTCGCGGCGGGTGCCATGTATATACGGCAGTCATTTATTGGTTTGCAGCGCCTGACGCCGTGTATATGCGGCAGTCACTTATTGGTTTGCAGCGGCTGTTATTTGTCCCTGTTTTAAAATTTTTCATACTATAAAAGATTATTAAAAAATAATATGGAATAAATACCATTAAAATCATAATTATATTATTATTTTATTTCAATAGCGAACTCAAAATGAAGCTATAAATACAATCGTGGCTAAGTATGATCAGTCGCGCCGTCGCGAAAAATAGCGAAGGATAGTACAGGTGTGCCGTTGCGAAAGGGTTAACATCGCTGTCTTCATATCTAAAAAATTTATAAAAATTTCACAGTTGCGAGGACGAGTAAAGAAAAGCCCTTACACATAAGGTGAAATAATTCACGTAGAATAAAAAGATTCTAGGTCAGAAGAAATGCTTTGGCTTTCTAGTTAAAACAGCTTCGGCTGCAAAGGGTTAACCCTAAAATATTTCATTCTACAGGATTTATTTCCTCTTATACATACGGAGTATTTTTACTATTACTCATTTTTGCAACAGTGAAATATTTATCAGTTTCTTGGATGCGAACATGGCGATATAAACATTGTTTTAAATAACAATGTGGCAATAATTAGTGGTGCCTCAGAGTCATCATTCGAGTGCAACGGGTTAATACAAGAACTGCCGATCGTTAAGCTAAACCAGTACGCTCTGCTTTATAATAACGACATGATTCTATTTCTTCGGATTTTGTTCAATTTTTAATTGTTCGTTTACAAAATATTGGGTTGGCAACTAAGTGATTGCGGATTTTAAGTAAGAATGAAAATTCAAAATTTTTGCTTAAAAATATAACTTTATTCAATTAGGTACTGTCCGTTTTTGTCGATGACCCTTTGCCATCGATCAGGCAGTGTCATAATTCTGTCTTTATAACATTTCTGATCTTTGCTATCAAAAACTGAATTAATACGTTAAGTGCCCAACCAACGACCTCGAAAGTTCCCTAAAATCAAATTAATTTATTCAATGAAGCAGCGATTGAAAACATTAAATGTATGGCATACAGTTATCCTTCAACCTTCTTATATTCTTCATATATCAACTAAACTCAATGCAACGAATGTATTAACGTACAAATTTATTTCGCAACATGGACAAATAATTCTGTCACCCATATATGGGTGACATGGAAGTCGAAGTGTTAAGTGTGATTTGACATCACTAGCGTCATTAAAAATTTTACCATTTAAGGAGTTTTGCACGGAATGAAATAAATGGTTGTCTGAAGATGCAAGGTCAGGGCTATATGGCGGATGTGACAACACATCCCAACCCAGATCCAATAATTTTTGGCGAGTGACCAAAGATGTGTGGGGCTTTGCGTTATCATGGTGGAAAACAACACCCTTACGATTTGCCACTTCTGGCCGCTTTGTTTCAAATGCATCGCTCAGTTTGGCAAGTTGTTGAATATACACATTAGAATTGATCGTTTGGTTGTTTGGTAAAAGTTCAAAGTGCAGAATTCCTTTATAATCCCACCAGACTGACAGCATAATCTCTTTTGATGAATATGTGGTTTTGATGTCGTCTGAGCTGGTTCATCTCGCATCACCCACGATCTCTTCCGATTAACGTTGTTATAAACTATCCACTTTTCGTCGCCAGTAATTAGTCTTTTCAGAAATGGATCAATTTCGTTACGTTTCAGATGCGAATCGCAGATGCTAATGCGTTGCGCCAAATGAATTTCCTTAAGCTGGTGAGGGGTTCATAGATCGAGTTTCTTGACATAGCCAAGCTTCTTTAATTTCTTTTCAATGCATGTATGCGATACATTGAGCTTCTCTGCAATGCCACGTGTTGTGCTATGACGATCTGAATCGATAATGGCCTTGATATGGGTCTCATCGACTTCAACTGGACGGCCAGATCGTTGAGCATTTTTCAATGAAAAGTCACCAGCACGAAATCTGGCAAACCAATTTTGACACTGCCTTTCTTTCAAGGCTTCATTCCCATATACGACGCATAACTTCTTGCGTGCTTGCGATGCGTTCTTGCATTTTCGGAAATAATACAATATAATATGTCTGAAGTGCACGTCTTGTTCTTCCACATTTAAATTGGGATAAAAACAAAACTAAAGAACCAATCGATATAATTTTTTTACTAAATGAAAGGTAGAAGTCCAAACAATCAGAAAAAATATAAGTTGGGTACTTTGAAAATGCTAACGAAACAAAAGAAAGTGTAAAATCCATCTGTTGACGAAATCCGCAATCACTTAGTTGCCAACTCAATACATTCTTCGACGAAGCGTCTCGGAGCTGTTCGAACGTGGACCACGCGGATTTTTTTTAGCCGTACCAACTGCATTATTGTTACGAGATCGTAATTACACGGCGAAAGAGAATAAAGATGAATTCGTTATCTCTCTCTCTCTTCTCTCCTCCTCCTTTCACCTACCCGGATTCCTTCATCCACCGTTGAAAACTCTTCTGCGAGAGAGTTTTCCGAAGTTCTCTCCCCAAGCGTAGTAAGCCGATAGGAACGAGGGGCGGAAAAAAGTCGGGTAACAGCTTAATCGCTTCGGAAATGCATAGTGCGTAGTCTGGGCAATAAGTTATCCGTGGCAAGAGAAAAGATTGTCGGGTCTCGCGCGGGGTTGGAGTAGTACATATATACGGGGTGTCTGCTGGAAGTGTGTATAGTTGATTATCCCAGCAACTATCGGAGATACGGCAGAGTTCTTTTTTTATGGAAATCCAATGGCGTCGGACAACCTTTTAGGCGATGGATAATTTTGTTCGTTCGTGTAATGTAACGTAGAACTTACTACCATCAATGGTCAAATGACGGTTCGTTTATATATCGTTTCATAATTATTGAAATTATAATAATTTTTGGTGAACGAGTGAACTCATTTTTTATCACGCAATGTTTAAAGAAATTCAAGTTTGTTAGTTGTAGAAGGCAGTACGGCCAGTCGATTTTAATACCAGGTAGTTTTAGCGTTGAGATTTGCGGAAATTTAAACATGATTTTGAAAATTATAAAACAACTGCAACTGGTATAGGAAGTACCCATAGTTTATAAATTTCTGTACAAACTGGACTCATCTTTTAAAAATGTATACATTAATTTTGAACTGTACTTCTGTATTTTGAACTGTATTTCTGTATTTTGAACTGAAGTATTTCTGACGTTTAAATTAATCGATTTGAAAAATACATAGAGTGGCATTTACAAATTTAACGATTCACTGTACGTGACTACCTCAACTACAGATAAAATTGAGTTTCATACTATATTTGTACATCGCGTACGGCATTGACCAACAATTTTATTACCATAATATAAGAAATAAAAAAAAGAACAAGACTCTGATCTAAGACGCGTTACGAAATTTCAATATTTTGCTATAATCTCAGACGATTCGGTAAACTTAATACGTTTTTACTAAACTGAATCTAGAATCATCGAAACCATATGCGTCTGCTGACATCTCAGTTGAACTTGCCGCTGCTCCAAATATTAGACACATTGTTTCGCCTATATCCATTTTGTAGAGCATTACAAATTGTTTATAAAACGGATACGAAAGAAAAATTAAGTAATTCCGTAAATCACGGATAAATTATTCCGATCGACGAGCTATTTTTATTTGCTCGTGCGTTATTTTCTGGCGAATCTGAAAACTACAAAGTTCAACAACATATTAGGTTTCCTAAATATTTTTTTCATAAATCGAATCGGAGGAAAGAGAACCATTCTCGAAAACACAGTACAATATTGGTGACTCTATATGTATAGCCATGCCGGCAATCCGAATGATAAATAAAATAGCAGAAAGAATTAATTTAAATATGCCGGAACTGCTCAGTCGATTGGATGGTAGGCTACTTTTAACACTTTGCACTCGAAGCAATTTTGATTCTCAAATTAAAACATTTTTCTCAACATTAAACATTTCTATTCTGTGGATTCCTTTTTGCATTTTGCATCCGACGTTTAACCTGTTTTCTTGCTTAACGGATGAATGTTTAACCCTTTGCACTCAAACGGTGACTCTCAGACACCACTTAACATGGTTGCAGCACTGTTTAAAACAATTTTTACATCTCTATACTTGTGTCAAAGACATTCGTAAAAATTTGGACCGTTTATTTTGAAAGTGGTGTGTCCTTTTTTTAAAAAAATGAGATATGACGTAATTTATGCTTAATTTAGTGTAAACTTTTTGTTTATAACTTGTTAGTATTTAATATCTTAAAAAATGCCTATGCTTTGTTCAATTTAAAACTGGCCGATAAAAGAAATTGCGTAACCATTGATTATGAAAGTGGTGTAAGTCCAATTTCCATAGACAGACAAATGGCATTACGAAACAAGAATTTCCTGTATACACCACAGGATTATTATGACGTTATAAACCAATGTAGACAACATAATAAATTTATTTTACACGAAATGAAACGAGAGAATTTCGTTTCAACAAAAAATCTACAAAACGCAATTAAAAACAGATAAGAAGAAACACTAATGGAGAAAAAGTAAATTGGTTGCAAATATGTTGGATGAGATTTTGCAAAAGTGCACCGTATACTATTTTATATAAAACATCAATGGAGGACACAGAATTTAAGACTCTAAATTTATCACCTACATGTCGGGGAAGACCGCCGAAATTTGAAAAAATCGCCCTGGCGCCTTTGTATCACGATGCCAGGCCTATTACATACGAAAAATATAAGGATATGCAGCAGCTATTACTTTATATACCTCCTGTGCATCATGAATATTTTAAAACACTGCCACACGAAGAGCATAAGTAATTAATAATACCAATATCTTGTGTTAAGTTTAACAATATATAAATATAATTAAAGTTCAAAATAAGAAATACTAATACTATTTTATTTCTTGTTATTATTTATAAACAAAATTGGGTTAATATGAAATATATTTTAAGTGATATTTGTTATTTCAAAATTGAAATTAAATGATATTTACAATTGACTAATTATGAAAGTGGTGTAAGTCCATTTGCAGCCTGGAAATATATATTATTTTAGTTAAATTCGCCTAAAAGAAATTTATATAATCAAATTACACATTGATAAATTATTACAAACATTCCCAGACTTCACATAATTAACCTATATTTTTTAATTGTCAGGTCTGCTAACATTTAATTTTCTCGAAACAGAAGAAAATGGACTTGCACCACTTTTAAAATAAACGGTCCATTTAATCGTTGCAAGAACGAGTAATAGTAAACATATTTCGTATGCATAAGATGAAATATATCGTGTAGAAAGAAAATATTTTAGTTCAGAAAAAATACCTTGGGGTTCGAGTTAAAACAGCTTCGAGTGCAAAGGGTCAATAATTGATTGATTATGGACAAATTTGGTAATATGAACACTGTTTTGAGAAATGGCATTGGAATTTTGTCTGGCGTCTCAGAGTCGCCAATTCGAGTGCAAAGGGTTAATACCTCTACGGAAGCCTTTCTTATCCCTTGAAAGGCACCAAAATAATTGACTCGCATACACTTTCATAGTCAGCGCGGACACACTGTATATCGAGTCGGCGGGATCAGGGATAAGAGGTGGAAAAGGGGAGGATGGTTGGCGAGGGGCAGCCAGCCCGTCGAGCGTCGTTAATTTATGGACTTATTTTTCCCGGCGTGCGGTCGCAATTAATCCTGCACTTTAATTGCTTCGTAACGCGACCCACGGAAGGATCTTTCGATTTGATTAATCGGATTCGACGGATGTCGCCGCACAGCTTCGGCCACAGAGACGAATCGTTATAATGCTCTCCCGGAAAACAAGGAGGAACTTCTTCGGTTTTTCTGCGAGTCGGCATTTGTCCCGACGACGACTTGTCGAGCCGATTAGCAACTTCGCGACTCTGGAGAAACGATGGGGAACGCGCACAGCAATTATGGTTTTTCCGTCATTGGGGAGCATGCACATGAGTTCACCACGGGACAAAAAGATGGCGTACACGTTTAAGACTTGATACGAATTTATTTCCATATGCTAGTTAAAATTTGTCTCCATGTACCTACACCGGCTGAACCTCGAAACGTGATCAGTTTAAATTACTCTGTCAGGTATTTTACCGTTCAAAAAAAGTCAACTCTTTTTTTCAGGAATGTTCAATGTCGCCGTGAGTATTTTATAAATTATCCATTTGTTGCATACCTCGTATTTCGGTTTGTTCGATGTCCACGTTCTCAGCAATTTGAATGTTGCCACTCGGTTCACAGGGTAGAGTTGCTAATTTCACTTGTATGTACTTGTGATATTTCACTTATACATTTATGCCGGATACTTTATATAATTTTACTTTATATAAATATACTTTATATAAATATATTTTAGCTGCTGCTCTCACCCCACCAGTGCAGGGTGGTCGGCAAATTAAGAAGCCAATCAAGGTTTACATATATTTCGTACGTGCTCATTGGTGATGGATGTTCACGCCTCATTGATGTACACTAGTAGAAGTATCCGATCATGCTGTTTATTCTATTTTTCATATCCTGTTATACTTCTATTTAACTCTTAGAGCTCCAATGGCGCCTCTGAGGCTACACTAAAAATTGCCATACTACTATTCAAAATAACTTTACATTACTATATTTGCATTTAAGAAGTTGGGAAAAATTAAAATGTTGTAGGTACGAGTAATAGCAATAAACTTTATACGCACGAAAGAAAGCGAAGCCTGTACAAGGAGACTATTGTACATCAAAAAGTGTCTAGCTTTTAAAATTAAAATTGTTTGAAACGTCAAGGGTTAAAGCTGTTGTTTATTCTATTTTTCATACATTGTTATTCTTATATTTAAAGACTGTTCTTCTATTTTCATACACAGTTTATTCATTTTATAATTTAAAGTAACATTGTAACATACGGCAATGGTCTGGTCAGGCGTGTATATAATTATTAAAGTTTACAAGTTTAGTTTCAAAGTTTGTGGTATCGGTCATCTGATTATCGCCGTTTCTTTCCGCGCACTAACTTAGAAGTGCGGTGAGACGTTTGTTAGGCTACGGCTCGCTAATATTGCTGAGCCCTGTTCAGACGCAATAACAGTCATGTAATAAAAATAAAACTATTTCGTATACTCGAACATCTTGCAAGCAACGACTCTAGTTGATAGATGGACTTCGAAAGGAGAAAACGGAAACCGGTATCTTCGCTTTTGTTTATACGTCACTGGTTTTACCTCGGTGTAGGAAAAGACTCCGGTATTAGTCTCGAATAGGGGGGAAAAAAGAGACGCAGTTGGGTGAAACACCGGCAAATGAGACAGCCGACGGATTCCTGCAGAATTCCTCGGCATGGAAATCCGATGAGCTCACGTCGAACCGAGACCACAATATATCGTGTCCGAGGGACCCGCGTGCTCTAACAGCGACGCGAAAGTTTTGTCAATAGCCGGCTAACCCTTTCCTGACGGTCCCTAACGAATTCCGATACACAATTCTGGCTTTAATACCGCTGCTGTTGGCATTAACGCTTTTGCATTAACGTGCTTTACATTATGTATAGCGCCGTTCTAGACTTTGTTCACGACAACCTGCAAAAACTTATTAAACAAACACGACTGACAAGGACAAACTCGTAAATTTAAGAAGCTGTGATAACTTTAGACGTAACACCGTTGCCGAGTTCTTTATCTTGCAATCGAGCCGTTTATTTTTAACGTGGCTAAAGTCCATTTATGTTAAAATCGAGATATTTAACTCTTAGCACTCTAATGACTCCTTTGAGGCGATACTAAAAATTGTTATACTATTATTGAAAACAACTATTACATTACTATGTTTGCATTTAAAAAATCGATAAAAATTGAAGCGTTGTACGTACTATTAATCGTAACAAATTTTATATGCACGAAAGGAAATGAACCATGTATAATTCAACTATTCTATGTAAAAAATCAATTCTAAATTTCATATTTTTTTGGCAACTTATCGAATATTGGTTGCAATCGCTTTATTTCCTTTGAGAAGTTAAGTGATTTTTACTTTGAATAAAATTTTTCAATAAAACAAATTTAATTTGTCAAATGGTTGTATGTTATTGCGAACACAATATAGTCCCGTCACGTCCTACTAGTATACGTTTATCTTAATTAGATATATCACTATCATTTATATCATTGTTACTATCAGTATCAATACCATTGGTAATTGATTTCTCTTGGGCCTCATCCATAAGTATAACTCAACGTGCAAATATTTTAGAGTTTTAGGTTTGCGCTGCTTAGATTGCGAGGAATGGCGAAATGGTATTTTATATTTTTGATCGAAAAATTATTGGGTTCTTCGGAAAGTAATTTTGTTTTTTCCCGACAGAGGATTTAATTGTATATGTTTGCACCCAACTTCACACTTAAGCCACATAATCATTATATGTTTTGAGAGCTTATATAGCAAGGCTTGTGTGTGAAAAAGTCCAATTGATTCTACGCAGTAGTTTTTGGTTGGTGCCCTTTTAAATATGTAGAGCAATAAGCAGCATTTTCGTCATATTTTACTTTTTTACTATAGAAAAGGTAAAAATGCTGTTCAAGCAAGAAAGAAATTAACCGATGTGTATGGAGAAGATGTGTCGACAATACGCCAGTGCCAGAACTGGTTTGCAAAATTTCAATCCGACAATTTTGATGTCGAAGATGTACCACGTTTTGGAAGGCCGGTTGAGCTGATAAAGACACGATAAAGGCATTAGTTGATGCAAAACGTCGAATAACAATACATGAGATCGGTGAGAGGTTAAATTTATCAAATTCAACTGTTTATGACCACTTGAAAGGCCTGGGTTTAACCTCGAAGCTCGATATATGGGTTCCCCATGTTCTCCGGGAGAGAAATTTGTGTCGTCGCGTTGACGTCTGTGAGTCTCTTCTCAAACGTCACGAAAATGATCCATTTTTGAAGCGCATCATTACTGGAGACGAAAAATGGGTTGTATATAACAATGTCAAACGCAAGAGATCATGGAGCAAAAAAGATGAACCGGCTCAAAGCATTTTCAAAGCCAATATCCATGAAAAAAAGGTGATGCTGTCTGTTTGGTGGGATTTTAAAGGAATCATTTTTTTGAGCTTTTACCGGATAATACAACAATTAATTCGGAAGTCTACTGTCATCAGCTGGACAAACTGAATGATGCACTTCAACAGAAAAGGCCAGAATTAATCAACAGAAAAGGTGTAGTGTTCCACCAAGATAATGCGAGATCTCGTACAAGTTTGGTCACTCGCTAAAAGCTTTTACAGCTTGAATGAGACACAATACCACACCCACCATATTCTCCAGATCTGGCACCTTCGGATTATTATTTTTTCTGGTCACTGCAAAATTTTTTAGACGGTAAAACCTTCACTTCAAATAAGGAGGTCAAAAACCACCTCGATCAGTTTTTTGCCAGCAAAGACCAAAAATTTTATGAGCCTGGAATCATTCTACTACCAGAAAGATGCCAAAAAGTATTGGACCAGAACGGCTAATATATAATTTAATAAAATATTTGTTCATTATACGAAAATTGTCTTTCATTTTCACAAAAAAAAAAACGAAATTACTTTCCGAACAACCCAATACATTACTATGTTTGCATTTAAAAAGTCGATAAAAATTAAAACGTTGTACGTACGAAAAATACAACTACTCTATGTAAAAAATATGTCTGGATTTTGGGATTAAAATTGCTTGATTAAATTGAGATTAAATAATCAGACTAATATGATTATTCAGGTGGTTGGATACATTTTTGACATGTTTTAAAAACATTGATAAAAACAACGTTTTCATTAAAAGAACGTGTACAGTGCCGATGTCTTTCAAATGTTACTCAAAGGTGACCCGAAGGATGGTTCCGTCCCGCTGTTTTCAAATAATTGTCAAATAATTAGACAATTCTACTTGGACGATATAACCCGTGTTCATAAAGGAGCGGACACACCTTTGCGGCTCCTGTTTCGTTAAGAGTGAATTACAATTTGCCGAATTTTCCGCGAATTAGCTCTGATCATCCGTTCCGCCATTATTTCGGCCCTTTCTGCGCACACCACTAGAAGAATCTGTGTTTAATCGACGATAACGATGACGAACGACGTTGACGACAACAACTACAACGATGACGACTATTATTTCACTTTCCCGGCAAATGACACATAAACACAACTACAGGATCGTAGGGAGAGAGAGAGAGAGAGAAGGGGGGAAGGGTCTGCAAAAGGTTATGCGGGTTGTCAAGTTAACCAACCGAATAGAAGTATGATTTATAAGAAGAGAGAGGGTGGTGGCCACCCTACGAGGAGACGAGAGTTTTTGCCGTTCGGATGCCGAAGCACGAAATCCGAGGGTGATTTACTTTTACGCAGATACACTTGTCACGTTAATGATCCTCGCTAAGCGTTATAGTAACTCTGACGAAATCGAGACAATATTTAATGTTAAACCTTCCGAGCGTTAAAATTCATTCCGAGCGTCAACATCTAGTGTATACTATTTCCTAAAAATAACATGCTTTCATTTATGTAGTTTTTGTACGATGTATATTCCAAAATATTGAACGCAGAAATCTACCAACTCGATTTCTACGAAGGTAATCTTATAACGTAATTGTAAAATAAAAACTAAAACTCATCGATAACGATTTAATATTGCTTTCCATTTGTTGCAAAAATGCGAAAGCCAAATGAAATGAATGGAAATTTTTTTGTATTGCCAATATATAAAGTAAAAATGAGTGAAATATTATCGTAGACTTTTACATGCAATTATTGTTTATGAGCGTATATGAAAGTTGATATCGAGCGTGTCGAGCATTGACATTTGCTAGTGTATATTGCTTTATAAAAATGACAAAACTTAACGTTAGAATGACGGAGCACTTAACTATACCAATATACACTGCTCTGTGATAATGACAAGATTGCAATTATTCAAACTTTGTGCAACTTTTATGTTAGTATATGTTCCAATGAACCAGTTTATGTAAAACGTTTTTGCGGGAACATTCTTATAAGTTCAATAACTGTCAAATAAGAAGTCAGTAACGAATCATTTTGACTCGTCCCGTCGGTCTTAAGTTGACGTAGTGTAAAACTTCTTGTTTTGTGCGATTTCTTGTTTACAAAACATTTAATAACAACTGATTTCATATTACTTGCATCACAATTACTGAAATTATAAAATTGCCTTGAATCGATTCGACAGACTTCTTTATTCGATCATATATTTTAATAAATATTGCAGAAAATCTAAATAAATATAGCCTTGTAATTCGTACAAGATAAAACATTTTAATCGTTTTTCGTCGTAGGTAGGTTTACTATAAAAGTTCCGTACGTACTGTTTTATCACGTACATATTATACGTGTGGAAAGTATTCGTACAGCGACCAATTTCAAACAAAACTGTGTGCGTAAACTTCAGTTATAAATTTTAAGCGAAAAAAATGATTAATAAATATTCTTGGGTATTTGTAGAAAAGATTTCGTGAAAACTAAATTTTATTTTCTTCAAGATTAACAAAAATATACATCCAGCATAGATAAATGTAAGAAATAGACGCACAGAAAGTATTCGTACAGTTATGGATAATGAAAAATAAACTACACAAATACAATATATTTTTCATATTTTAATAATTTGTAGGATTGTCTTTGCATTTTATAATAGCTTCGTCTTCTTGACATGGAATTTACTAAGTTAGATGTTACAGCCGGTGTTATTTTGTTCCACTCCTCTAATACAAGAGATTTTTAAACTTTCTTTCGATGAAATATTATGATTACGTATTTTTTGTTCAAGATAATCTCATAGATGTTCAATGGGATTGATATCTGGCGATTGAGGCCGCGTTTGCAAGTATTTTGATGTGTTGTATAATACCCATTGCCTTGTATTATATGCAAAGTGCTTTGAATCATTGTCGTGGGCAAATATAAAATTGTCTTTAAGACCCATTTTATTTGCACTAGCATGGAGATGTTTTTTCAAAATATCAATATAAATTGTATAGTTCATAATACCGTCAATAAAATGTAGAGCCCCCACTCCATTTGCACTCATACAACCTCAAACTAATACAGATCCACCGCCGTGTTTTACCGTCGGTTGCAAATTTTCTTTTCTGAATTGTGTATTTTTCTTCCTCCACACTGTAAATTTATTTTTAGAGCCAAATACGTCGAATTTGCTTTCGTCAGTAAAAATTACTTTATTCCAATGTTCGATTGGTGTATTAATATGTTGTGTAGCGAATTCTAATCTTTCCTTACAGTTAGTTTCGTTTACAAAATACTTTTTTCATGCTACTCGACCATGATATTCGCTACTTCTTAAATAGTTACGCACAGTACTAGCTGACACACTTATGCCGTTGTTGTTTTTAAGTTCTGTTGCAATTTGTTCGGCAGTTATACGTGGATTCTGTTTCACTTTACGAATAAATTAGTCGTCGATCATACTTGTTTATCTTACGCGGACGGCCACTTCTTCTCTTATTTGAAACAGTTTTTCGTTCTCCGAATCTGTCAATTGAATAGTAGACATTGCTCTATTCATTATGGAAGAAATTTCACTAAGTGATTTACATTGATTGTGTAATCGAATAATAATTTTTCGCTCTTCTTCCGTCGTTTCGCACCTTTTACGACCCATGTTGTAGTATATTACAAATTTCAAACTTGCTTCTATTAGTACTCTGTACAAACTAATCATCTTTGTTGTTATTCGTCACATTCAGAAGTTCATATTATGTTTATATCTCAAGTAAGCGCAAGAAATTAGAGGCGTACGCATACTTTCTGTGCGTCTATTTCTTACATTTATCTATGCTGGATGTATATTTTTGTTAATCTTGAAGAAAATAAAATTTAGTTTTCACGAAATCTTTTCTACAAATACCCAAGAATATTTATTAATCATTTTTTCGCTTAAAATTTATAACTGAAGTTTACGCACACAGTTTTATTTGAAATTGGTCGCTGTACGAATACTTTCCACACCCACTGTAGTTATACAAGACGGATGGTTTCTAAGACAAGGGCCACCGAGTTTGTTGCGTATATAAAATTTAAGGGCGGGTTTCCCGAGAGTTCCGTTTATAAAACGGCAGTAAAGCAGGATAAGAAAATTCGGTTCAGGCCTACGCGCGATTCCGCGACGCGGATAAATCGGACGATAAATTTTTGGCGAACGCAGACGGTCGCAGCTCGAAGTCGTCTGTCTCGCACTTTTCACCCTCTCCCTACGCGCGCTTTCTTTTTCACCGTCTGATGAGAAATAAAGTGGCCGTAAATCCTTGCATCCTCCCGCAGCGCAGCCCGAACTGCTTCTGTTTTAGTACCGTACGAGTATTTAGGCTGTTGGCCACCACTTACCAGGAATATCCGTGAATCGCGTATCTTTCCGCCTCACTAATTTCACGGTCGGCAGAGAGAAATAACCGTGAAACGATGCTGCACCGGGATCGTTAAATGCATTAGGATGCTGTTACTTCTTCAAGAAGAATGTTACGTCGCAGTTGAAACGACCCGGTCGCCGAGGAGATAAAGGTCAGAGGGACGACTAGCGGTGAACTACGGTTTTTCCAGCTGTAATTTCGTATTTGCACACTGTGGCAATGCATAGAAACCGATTCCACAGTCGTTCGCTTACCGACGTTTCATTCGAAAAACAATGACCGCGACTTGAACTTTAACCTCTTCCACGTTAACCCCTTGCCCTACGATTTATTTTGTGGTAACAGCGTCTAGACGTTCTTCGTCCTCCAAAGTACGACGAAAAGAAAAGGAAATTTTGTAGCTACCGCGGACGTAGCTATTCTCCAATGATTGCATACGAACAATAATTCGATAAAATTTTATTTCGATTTGTAGGAAAATTAAGGACATACATATTCAGAAGAGTCTGTACGAAATCTTCATCGTGAGACTGACTCGTTGTAGGGCAAGGGGTTAATGACAATTCTAAGGTGCCGCTAAAAATTTCCGTACTATTATTTAAATCAATGTTTACCATATTGCATCTCGGAAATGATTAAACAGTATCATTCTGGTCAGTCGAAATATTGCAAGTCAGAAAAAATGTCTTTGTATTGGAGATAATATAGCTTCGAGAGTAACGGGTTAATCGCAGTCAGTGAAACATGTGTTCACACGTCTATTAATTAAACCTTATATTTTTGGTTCATTTCACATGGTTCATTTCCTTCCGTGCATATCAAATTTATTACTATTACTAATAGTAAACTAATACTTACTGAAAGCAATAAGTAAAAGGTGTTTTGAATAACGTTATGGTAATTTTTAATATAAATTGGTTTATAATTGGTTTATAAATTGGTTGAGAGGCGTTGTGGTCATTTTGCATTTCAGAAGATGTCCGTAGACTTTGTTGGATAAACGAATTGTAAATTCAATATTCACTGTTCTTTTCACGATTTCTGTCAATTACAATTTTTTCAACAAGTTTGTTACACGTCACGCAGAAAAGCTCAAGACGTTTGGTTATTGTTTGCCCAAGGAAGTCATTTGGACTGCTTCTTAATTTCAATTGGAAAAAAAATTATGTATATAATGATAATATCTCTTAGAATTTTGTGACGTTTTGTAAAACATAAATGCGTTTATTAATAATTATAGTTACCTCCCCCCTCCTTCATTTCCGATATACATATATGTTATACCTATATTGCCCAAAAGCAGTCGTTTTGACTGCTTGGGAAATTTAAAAGTACATGTGCTTCTTGATTCCGTAGGTTAAGTGGAAGTTATTTTGATGCTAGCATCACAGCTCCGTCTCTTTCCGCGTACCTCCCTGCCCTATCTCTTCTACTTTTTTTCGTGACGCTAACATCAAAAACTTCATCGTGTAAACGGGCCCGTTGCTCAATAAACTAAAGTAGTACTTGTTATTCGTATCTTTATGCAGTGATACTTGTTCTAACAAGTTGTTTATTTTATATCATTTGCGCCCTAAATTCATGAAAGAAATGTCGAATAGAAGTGAGTTATTGGTAAAGCTAACGAACATAAGCGAAGAGTGCTCCGATATAGAATCAGATTCAATCAATTCTGAACTATCATCTGAAGATGAAGCGGTTCATATTCAAAGTGAAACATCTGAAACTGAAGATAGCGATGAAGAGTCGATCACTAATGATGAAAATGAAAGTGTCATCAATATGCCTAGGAAAAGGTATAGGGTGCTAAGTTGTTCAGACTCTGATGAAGAAACTGAAAACACCTTTCAGGAGACCGAAACAGCTTCCAATGGTACTGTGTGGTCAAAATTTGACGAAGGTGGTATTCCTGGAAGGTTACCATCTACTTGTATTTTCAAGGGTGTGAAAGGGCCAACAGGCTACGCAAAAAGGAACATTATGGCAGATAATCTTATCAGTGCATTCTCGTTGATAATAGATAACCATATTATCAAACATATAAGAAAGTGCACAGAAGAAGAATGTCGCCGAATTTTGAGGAACGATTGGACAACATCATTACCGGAAATACGTGCATTTATTGGGATTTTATATGCTCGTGGAGCTTACGAGGCAAAAAATTTAAAATTGAGTTATTTATGGTCAGCAAAGTGGGGTCCCGAATTTTTTAGAAAAACTATGGCCAGAGAAAAGTTCAAGCAAATCCTACGATTTATTCGTTTTGACAAAAGAACCGAAAGAAGTACACGCAAATAATAATGCATAAATTATTTTTTTCCAAGTGAAGTAAATTTTTTTTATTGTTAATATTTACTAATAACCTGTTATATAACTGTAAATAATATAAAAAAATATTAAAAATTAATTTTAAATAAATTTCTTTACACATTAGTTATTCTTTCACAATGCAGTCACTTTGACTACTTTTGGGCAATATAGGTATATACTAAGTTTCAGTCTTTCTAGTGTTAAAAAGCTTACCGCGCACATTAATATGGTCTATTTTTTTTTTTTAATGAAGTTACTTTAAGTTATTATAGCTGCCCGCCCTAGAAAGTCGAACAGCTTCTACGAAACTCGTATAAGGTGAAATTGTTTAATTCTGCGAATGCAACAGGTTTACATAGATTACGCAGGAAAGCATTAATATTTCTCATAGATCGGAATCTACTTTCGCGACGAAGTCACATTGAAAAGCGATATCACGTTTTTAGGCGGCACTGGCAGCGACAGCGATAAATGTCGCGGGGATCGAAGTATTTTACGAATTTTTCGACGAACCGCGTACGTCACGGGTCGCGAAAAAACGCGAAACAATGAAGGCGGACGAAGAACATTTCGCACGGCTGGTGAATTTCCCAAACAATCTGGGACAGAATAATTATTTTCGATCCGAGCGAAAGAGAAAAAACCTTCACGCGCTATATCGGCTCTGCCAATGAAAACACAGCATCCGGCGGACTTTAATTTTTTATAGTACACCAATTCGTATGCACCATAAAACCTAGCCCAGCCATTGTACCTGGCTGGTATTTCCACGATTTAAATGTCTGATATTTGTCGCGCGGTCGTGGCGGCGTCCGCGGATGTGTCCAAGCGTCCATGGATTAATTTACAGTCGGTTTTGCGTTCAGGGTGATTTGATGTGTCTGGGATTTGATGGAATTTCATAAATCCGCGTTCCTGGCCCTCTAAATATTCGGACTATATTTTTACGAAAATTCACGTCGCGTTCACTGAATTTTTCGTACTCACCGCGTCGGCGTTTTACAAATTCTACATAGAGGAAATCAAAATGGAGCATCTTACGAGTTTTCAAGTTTCTTTTTATGAACATTAGTGAAAATATTGTGATGACCACCTTTTACGCTCAACAACAGATAAACGATAAACTGAGCCATCACCGATTCCTATATACAGGGTGTCACCTTTACCGCAACGCGTTACATTTCATCCACTTGCAATCATTCGACAAAAAAGATTTCACCAGTAGTCCCACAGTATACCTCAGTACGAAGTTGTATTTCGAAGTGTTAAGTATTTGATATTTTATAAAGATTTTCAATTCACAACCATACAAGTTTTATACAACAGCATAGTATTCAATAGCGTCGATTGTGTCGAATTTTGTTCCTACAAACTACAATTTACGGACAGTATTAATTTTCTGTTAACATTTGAAGAAAACTGCTGCAGAATCGCATCGAATGCTTGTCGAAGCTTACGGCGAGCATTCTCTTGATAAATCACAGTGTTTACATATTATGTATATGTTATATTATGTATGTTAAATGTTTAGACAATGTCTTACGTGATCCTTGAAAGATCAGGTACCAAGGGGCACTTAAGACTAGAACTACCGAGCACTAAACTAAACTAGCAAACTCTGCTTTGTAGCAACGATAAGGTTGCAAATATTCAAATTTTGTGCAACTTCCATGTTAATGTGTGCACTAAAGAAAAAGTTTATCTAAACAGTAAGCTGTGTTTGACGAGTATAGTCGTCATGGAGAAGTGGCAATATTTTGTGTCATGACGAGTATATTCGTCATGCGTAAAATTTAGTTAGCATTAGCTATCTAAATTGTAATTTTAGCGAAAACTAAAATGTATTCGTAAATTTCAATATATCTAGAATATTTGGAAGTCAAGGCGACATAAAACGAACAAATAAAAAGTGTAAATAATTTCAAATAGATCCATGCATCTCCGTATGCTCTGGCTAGAACTCTTGATTTTGACATCGAGCGTGTCGAGCATTGAAATTTGTTAGTATATATTGTTTCATAAAAATGACAAAACTTAACGTTAGAATGATGGAGCACTTAACTATATCAATATACACTGCTCTATAATAATAACAAGATTGCAAATATTCAAATTTCGCGCAACTTCCATGTTAATGTTTGCACTAACGAACAAGTTTATTTAAAAAGGTTTCACGTCGCATTCACAAATTGTCAGAGAGATAGGAAAAGTGGGGAATACTTCGAATGGAATATTTTGTATAATTTTCATACAATGAATGCTTGTTTTCTATATATCAATTCTGGTTTCATATTTAGATAATTGATAGTGTATCCGGGTACTCAGCGAATCGGAAGCGGGTAATTGTCTTAATCTTAAGATAGACCCGGGCAGTCGGCACTTGCATTAGTAACAACGTTGATCGATTCGGTTTGCCGTGGCCGAGAGTTAACCGACGCGACACCCACGCAATTCTAGTGTTGAGTCGAGTCGAGTCGAGTCGATCGGGATTCGGGGGATGAAACCGATATCCTGCCGCGACGAAGCGGAGTACAAGGGTGCGCAAATAATTTCCAACGGGCGGAACGCGGCGAATCGATCGGCAAAATTGAATATTCTCGTTAAGAAAATATTTCCACAGGCTCGGCCGCGCGGATTAAGTCGGCTTTGAACCTCGACGCTTTTCCGGCTAACCCCCTACCCACCCTCTTGCTTTTCCTCCCTTGGATCGTCCGACCTGTGAGAATTTTTCGAATTCCCGAATTCGTCGTTTCACAGTGCCACGCAACTTGGTTTTAATTTTTATAGCATTTAATTTCAACGTGATTATTAATTGTTCATACGCGTACAGGGTTGAAGAATATTGGTCCGAAACGAATCGACCCGAGATAAAATTGTTTTGCAGTTCATCCCCAAAATGTTGGCCACATGTTATGTTATGTTGTGAATATAGAAACACCAAAGCGATTCGTCGAGGGTACTTGTGGCCTGCAGCGCTCCACCCTTCGCGACCACGGACTTGACGGCTGATTGAAAAGTTAGTGCGCCCCCAATCTGGAAGATGAGTCCCCGAAATTAAATCACTGTTTTCGACGGGGTGGGTTTCGTTGGGGATCGTACGGTGGGAACTCTGGATCTAGCAGGGTACGTTCCGGCATTTGTTTCGCGGACCATTAGACAGAATTAGGGTCTCCTTTCGCCAGACACGTGAATCTTTCAGTTCCCGCATGAAGAATTACCCCTGACCTCTAACACGGTTATTAATGACCGTTTATTCTTCACTCGATGCACAACTGATTCCTCGAATTATCCTGACTTGCCAATTCTTTCAAATCGTAACACTTTACCGACCGGAAACCGATTAGTAGGACTCTCAATAATTGCACTTAACAAAATGAAGGTTAAAAAACTACTTTCACATTGTAGTTTGTAACGAAATTATTAAATAACGGTACCGAAGAAGCCTTGAGGAATGTCAATAAAAATTGAGAATTTTGTAAATTGAGTTTTCAATTATGGACTGTGGACCTTACAAAATTCTGAAACAATCGCCGCTCGGTAAAGTGTTAATATATTGCTGATTAAAATAGTAGAACCGCTAGCATAAGTTCACGCTTTTACATTGGACTAATCAATTTTTAACCGAATGTCTGACGACATTGATTTTTTGTTACGTACCAACGAATCTTTGAAGCGCGCAAATATACAAGCCCATATTCAGCAACGCCGCAGACAATATTGCTCATCACGTGGTTAAGAAGATGTTTCTTCATAACGAGGCTCAAATAATTTTATCGTTCATTACTTTACTTGATTTTGTTCCTTAACCATTCATGCAACGATTTATTTTCTAATTACAGTGATTCGAATTTCTTTGTCGTTCGTTATTTTCTAGAAAATTTATATTTTCTGGATGCTTATAGATCGACAACGAAGTAGAATTATATTCTGGTTTGAAAGAAACATATACTCGTACGTGCCTGACTCGTTATTACAAACTAGAAAGAATCATTGAAATCATTTTTACAAGCTATTCTTTCGGTGCGTCGTAATATTCCTTTAAAGCCTTGCCATTTCAATGAATTTAACATAAGATTTTCAGATGTTTAATCATATAACTATTGACTTTATAAAATTACCTTCGTTGCAGTCGATTAAATATAAATTTCCTTATTCGGTTATATATTGTACTAACAAGGGAACATATTCCGTTTAAACAAAAAACTTTTGTTAATATTTTCTTGCGCGACTATATTTCCCATTGAAAAACACACAATTTAAAAGAAAATTCTAATTTTTTCGATCTCTGGTTTCCGAGATATCTCAAAAATACCCCAACTTTGAGGGCTGTTTTCACCCCTTCAAAGTGGATGGTTGCCGATAAAAAAACCACGTGTCAAATATTTTTCAAGGAACTATAAGCTCCCATAAGTTTCATCAATACCGGATTTTCGTACTTGAATATATTTCCGTGTAAGAATTGCACGAAATCTAAATGGATTAAATCTGTGTTAACTCTTTGCACTCGAACTTTCAGGCATCACTGTTTAACACTTTAAGCGCTATGAACCCATATATGCGTTTTCGTATAACCTTTCGATTTTGGCTATGAACTCATATATGCGTTCTTGCATAACCATTCCATTTTGGCTATGAACGCATATGTGGGTTTTGACAAAACCATTCAATCTGGGAAGAAGAAATATATGAACAGATATATGTGACTGGTGCTTGTAAGCCCATATAGATATAAAAAGACAATAAGCGTTTAAACGTGCTTTTGTCCAATCGTTTATCAGTATTGTTCATTAAATTTATGTGTGCATTCATTGTGCATTAGTTAACGGTATCGCTACCAAAGACTTTTGAGGTTAAGTGCTGCTACTTTCTGGAAATTTGTTCTTTGCGTTTTAAAACTTCATTTTTAATTACCCCTAAAATGTCTAAGAATGAGATTGAATATTTTAGTAAAAGTGGTAGTGACATGGGCTATGAACATGAAATTTTAACAGTTGAAATTAAAACATTTGAAAGAAAACGGATGTGGAATTCGTCTTCGGATTTCGAGGAGGTCTATAAGAAGACCAAGTTAATAAAAATAAGCAGTGACACAAGCGGTAAATATCAACGCAATAGGTTGGATGTTAGAACAAACATAATCAAACCTTCTTTCGTAGCTGCGGAAACCGAAGAGTCAGTTTCATTGTATGAGCAAAGGAGAAGACGTCTTCGAATATTTAGCTCATCTTCTGAAGAGGATGAAGGTCTACAGGAAAATGTTAATTCGACATCCAATGATACGGCAGAAAACTTTTCATGGTCTAAGAAAAATTTTGTACCAAAATTATATAATTTTGATGAATCAAATTCGGGGATAAGGGTACACTTATCGAAAATATCCACTCCTTTGGATGCATTTAAGGTATTTTTCTGGGAAGACTTAATTACTGGTATCTGCGAAAAAACAAATAATTTGCATAAAAATCTAGCGCAAACTAAAATACATTCACGCGTAAATACTTGGACAGATACTTCACCTTCGGAAATATATTTATTTATTGCTATTACTATGCTAATGCCCAGAATGAAAAAAACATCTATAAGCGAATATTGGTCTACTGATACAGTTACAAAAACTGACATGTTTTCAAAACTAGTGAGCAGAGTTAGATATGAATCATTGCTAAAAATGTTGTATTTTAATGATAACAATAATATGAGCTTGCACGATCCGTTGTTAAAAATAAGACCGGTGGTTACTGAACTTAGAAACTTATTTTCTAAATAATTTTATCTATATGAATATTTATGCATAGACGAAAGTCTTTTACTTTATAAAGGAAGATTATTTTTTAAACAATATATTCCGTCAAAAAGGAGTATATTTAGTATTAAGTCATTCGTTATTTTTGCGATTGCAAATCCGTGACCGAAATAAATGGTTACTAAGGCTTTTGAGGTCACCACATAATTTATTTCAGTTACAATCAATATACATTGCAATGAAAATTGAGTCTGCTCAACTTGCGCTCTTTCATAAAAGGTACGCAGCCCACGGTAGGCTTCTTCGTACGGAGTGGGCAATCCGTGGCGCACGCTTAGCATCGGGCAACTCAGCGCTCAAAGGGTTAAAACAATCTTTACGTCGCTATGCGTCAAAGAAATTCATAAAAATGTAATCGTTGCAAAGACGAGTAATAATAAAGAAATTTCATATGTGTAAGACGAAATATGTCGTGTAGACTGAAAATATTCGAGGTCAGAAGAAATGCCTTGGGGTTGGAATTAAAACAGCTTCGAGTGCAAAGGGGGTTGATAAGAATGTCTAACCATGGGAAAGGAGATTGACAGCCGACATCCCGGACGACGACATAAGAAGTCAAAAGGGATGATCAAGGTGGACTGCGTGTTACGGTGCAATTTGTCCGAAACGGTTCCGATTCGCCAGCGGGAAGGGGACCGGCCCGGATCGATCGCATTAACGACATTTTTACGTGATAGCGTGTCGGGCACGCGAGCGAACGCGCGCAGCGAGTCTGTGTTCGCCTGGAAAAGGAACTTGGGTTTGGGAGAAAATACGCGGAAGTTCGAGGAACGCATTTAGGTAATCAGATCGAGGGTGTAATTAGCGGGATCCCGAAGTTAGATGCGTCGACACGGCGTATCGATGCGCGGCGCGTGTAGGATGCCACGAGCGACGTAGCCCCGCGCGGGTAATTAACGAACGCAATTCGTTAATTATACGCATTAACGGAGGGTGAGCTTTGCCGCTGATGGATCCACGGATCGCATGGCCGAGGGAACAGGCAATGGTCATTAATTGTCACGGCCAGAATGAAAAAGCGCGGACACTTGCCGCCGCGACGCGAAGCGGCGTCGCGAAGCTCTTTCCGGCCGGAGGAAGTCTCCTCTGCGGGACGCCGAAAAGAACGGTGATAAACAAAGAGAGGGGATTCATCTTTTTTGTCCGAGGCAATCGTTCGTCTCGTTCATCCCGTTGTAAGCTGATTTCGCGATCGTTGAAAGGATTCTCTCGGGGGGGGGGGGGGTGTCTTTAAGCCGGGGAGTCTCGGCGACGTCTGCGGCCAGGCCGCGCGTCATTTTCTCGACGATCTCGAACTTGTCCACGGACGTAAAGAGTCGCGACGATTCGTGCACGAGCAGAGCGGAGCAGACGGGACACACTCTCCTTTTCGTAATTAAAATCCTCTTTCCTGGTTTTCCATTACAGAGAAACGAGTCCAAACGAGGACGCGCGAAGCACCTCGTTACAAGAGTTGTCCGCGGCGCGGCACACCGAGCCCGCGCTTCGCCCGAGAAACGGAGAACATTCGGCCCCATTATGCCGGGGTCACGCGCGTTAGTCCAACATAATATCCGACGGCTGGGTCCGTTCTTTTTGCACTCTGTTGTGAGCATTCTGTCGAGCACTCTGTCAGCCTCTCGAGCGACTCGAAAGGAACCGTCGCGGATGCGCTCGCGAGCCTGGCCAAATGAAAAGCCGTCTTTAGAACCGGCTAGATCGCCACGCTGGCTTACCACGGGAACGAGAACAGAGGTAAGAAAAGATGGACACATCTTAGGGGCGGGGTACACACTACAATCGTGGAGGAGTTACGCTTCTCCTTCTCTCTCTCTCTCTCTCTCTCTCTCTCTCTGTTCCCTCTTTTTCACTCCTCCACTCAGGGTTGTTACAGAAAGTAACCGGCGACCTCATTATTTTCTTTACGCGGCTAGCCGGAAATGTGGAAACGTTGGTGCAGAAATCCACCCGTTGTGTCGCCCCGTTACCGAGAACAGTCCCGGTGATACTTCAACCGGTCAAGAATGTCGGTGATGAAAATGGGCCGTTTTCAAAATTATGAGAAGATGCAGCAAAAGTCTTATTTCAGGGGACGGGAGGTGGGGTTGGCCCGGTACTTTTTCCGTGTCGCCGACATTTGGGTTAAACCGTCGAGCTTTTATCTCTTCGCTAATGCACCGACACTACTTCGAAGCACCATCCTTGGTCACCGTGTATTAAACCCCGATAGGATTACTTAGCGAAACTATTATTTGGTTAAAGGATTATGTATTTTTCATTAACTGGACCGGGGGAGTCGCTGGCTAATTGCGAATCTTATTAAGAAAGCGCCTGTGTAGACATAAAATCTCGATAGGATTGCTTAGTTAAAGCACTGCCAAGTGAAAGGACTTATCTCTTGTTTATTAACATTATACATACACCTAACGATTTTTCTGTGCAGTTGTACAGAAATTTATATCGCTCTACTGGCTTATGCAGGTAATATAGTAGACATGTGCGCGGACAAAAAATAGTATCCTACAAAAATTGTTGGTCTTTTTACGTACAATAAGATCCCGTAATAAAAAATATAGGTTTTTAGGTGAGACAGCTCTTGATAATGGGGTTGGTCACCCAACACCATTGGAGAATCTATAGTTTAAGAATTGGTAAGAATTTCTGAACGACGCAGAAACCATCAAATAAATCGTAGTGTAAGTGGTTAACCCTTAGCCCTCCAACGGCTCCTCTGAGAAGACACTAAAAATTGCCGAACTATTATTCAAAACAATTTTTACATCACTGTGTTTGCATCTAACGCTAGAACTACCGAGTAATAACCGGACTGGTGTATATTGTCTGGTAATAATGATAAGACTGCATCTATTCAGACTTTGTCCTATTTTCATTACAATGTCTGCTTCAATGAAGAAATTCATTCGAAGCTTTCCAATGAAGATACTTTTATAATTTCTGGAATTGTCAATGAAAAAATTACGAACCAGTCATGTAGTCCTAGTGTTAATAAATCTGTAAAAATTCAAGCGTTGCACGTACAAGTAACGGTAATAAACTTTATATGCACGAAAGGAAATTAACCATGTATAATGAAACTATTTTAGATCGAAAAATGTCTCAATTTTCGAATAAAAATTTACTTGGTATGCAAAGGGTTAAACGTGTATAAACGCATAGATTTTTCGAGATTTTTTAAATCTGCATTCAGCGTGTCACGCGAGTGAATTTGTAAAAAGTGTAAATTTTTCTTCGAAAAAAGTCACGAAAACTGGAATCATTCCGAGTATCGAGTCTGCGTTGTTTGCAACGAGGGGACATTTCCAGCATCCCAGTCACGTCGATGCAATCTTTAATTAAGATTTACAAGCGGAGCCCAGCCAGGACGGTTTTCCACCCTCGATCGGTTGAAAGTAATCGGAAGCAGTTCCTTCCCCCGGCTGGGTTCGCAAGACATAAACCATTCGGGTGCGTTAGGAGAAATCGGACGCAGTTCATACGCACAGCCTAGCTGGGCGACCGCAGAAGGGACGCAGCAACGTCGAACGGAAACTGCGAGCGGACAGTCTCATCCGCAGCCCGCTTTAATCAATGCTAACGATCCGTTTATTATTCGAAGGGTCGTCAGGACCGAGGGACAGGAGTGACCTTACGCGGACTTGCGAGGGTCAGTTCCCTCCTATCCGATGAAATTGCGTTACCGCGTCCAGGCGTCGCCAAACTGACTCCGTTGGACCAACACTTGGCCAACCCCCATTCACAAGGTTCAAAGGAGCACGGGGGTGCCGATTGAAATCACTTCCAGCGGAAGTCTCTGAACCAGAACATGCGGTATGGTTCTGCAGAATATTACTGCAATTACGATCTCGCAAAACGGTGACCCATTTCTTATTTTAACCCTTCGCACTCCAAGCAATTTTAATTCAGTAACATTCAGTAACCTTTGAGTAACATTTCAAACATCGGCACATTACACGTTTTTGTCGATGTTTTTAAAAGATTTGAAAAATGTATCCAACCACTTGAATTATCATATTAGTCTGATTATTTAATTTCAATTTAACCCTCTATGGGCCCGTGTAACTTTCAGGTCACATTTTAATTTATCGACATTTTACCAAATAATTGTAGCTTTTTTTCATGAGATGGCGCACAAATCTTAATTCTATAACGTTGCCAAGACAACCAATATTAATATTTACGACCGTTGCTAAGCTCATCAACCTGAAATAACAAAATAAATGCTGTGCAAACTGTCTGCAGTAAAAATAAGCGAAACCATTTGATCCAATTGATATTATTTGTGCTTTTGTCAGTGATTACCAAACTAAAAGTAGGGCACATAATAGCTCTGGGTTCGTATATCAATAACAACTTATTTGTTTGCATCTCAATTTTCAATTTGGTACTGATTTTTTATGATACAGTTTTGTAACTTTGAGGTTACAGTGGGCTATTATGGCAGATTTCGGTACATTTAGGATAAAGCTTGTGCTTTCTCCTGTTTTCAGATTTATACACCATATACCAAAAATATGAATACAAAATCAGATAGAAATAAAAGAGGAATTAGAATTAGACGCATTAGCGGTAATAGATCCAATGATTCCTTATTACATTCCCAGTCCGATGAAGATATAATAGTATTTCCCCGACGACGGATAAATGTCATTGACAGTGACGAAGAATTTAGTACTCGATCCTCGTTAGATGAGGAAGATGCAGGACCACAAAGAATTGTTTGGCAACCACTATCCCAGACGAATAACAATAGTTTTTATCGCCCTTGGAAAGGAGATTGCCGCAATGTCCCCAAAGCACCCCATTCTCCTGTGACCTATTTTCGAAAACTATTTGACAAGGAAATTATAAGCAATATAGTCGACTATACCAATATGTATGCACTGCAATGTGATCCAGCAAAACCCACTGCTGTTTCAGTGAATGAAATCGAACAATTCTTCGGCTGCTGTTTTTTTATGAAAGAGGGCGTTCTGCTTCAAATGAGGTAGATAAACCATTGCAAAATAAAAGAAAAAAAGAGACCAAATACAACACTACCTGTACAAAACGTGCGAAAAGATGAAATGGCACATTTGCCAATTTTTTCGAACAACAGAGAACGTTGCAAAAGGCCCGGATGTAAAGCAGTTTGGAAAATTAAATGTTCCAAATGTAATGTACATTTATGTTTAACGCCAAGTGCAAACTTTTTTGTGGAATTCCACGCTTAAGTTTTTATACACCAAAGTGCAAACTTTATAGGCCGTTGTTACCTGCAAATCACATAGTGAATATATTGCAATAAAATTGTTTAAACGGAAAAATTTTTTTTCATTTGCATATATAAGTTTATAATTTCTGATTTTTCGTTGCCCCAATTTTTTTGGATTAAAAATAAAAATTCGGCCCATAGAGGGTTAATCAAGCAATTTTAATCACAAAATCGAGACACTTTTTACATAGAATAGTTACATTGTACATGATTAATTTTCTTTCGTGCATATAAAATTTGTTACCGCTATTCGTACGTACAATGCTTCAAATTTTATCGATTTTTTAAATGCCAACTTGGTGATGTAATAGTTGTTATGAATAATAGTACGGCAATTTTTAGTGTCGCCTTACATTCCAATCAAATGTTTACAATTGTGGGATACGAATGACTGACCACTCGGATAATTGGAATAAACAATATATATATATATATATATTTGTGGAAGAAAGAAAGGAAATTATTTACGAAAGGAATAAATATAATCGTTTTTCTCGACTACTGTGATCATCGATCGAAACAAACAAAATCAGCTCGCACACACCGTAAAATTAAACGACAGAATGGTACATTTCCTACAACGAGTGTGATATTTGACAAGATCTCTGACATTTGATACTACAGCAATCTTTATTAATTTTTCGTTCGAAAATAGAAAATACCATTTCGCCATTCCTCGCAATTTAAGCAGTACAAACCTAAAACTCTAAAATATTTGCATGTTCAGTTATACTTGTGGATGAGGCCCAAGAGAAATCAATTAACAATGATATTGATACTGATTACGACAATGATATAAATGATAGTGATATATCTAATTAAGACAAACGTATACTAGTAGGACGTGACGGGACCATATTGTGTTCGCAATAACGTACAACAATGTACAACGTACAATAATGTACAACGTACATTTGACAAATTAAATTTGTTTTATTGAAAAATTGTATTCAAAGTAAAAATTACTTAACTTCTCAAAGGAAATAAAGCGATCTTAATCAATATTCGATAAGTTGTCAGAAAAATATGAAGTTTAGAATTGATTTAGAAGGTATAGACATTTCAGCCACGGGGCCACCTAACCTAGATTCACTATATTGCGCGTCTCGTTTGCTGAAAGCGTAAAGACTGATTTATTTACGGAAAATAATTTAATGACCACGTAAGACTGCGACCGAGGAATCCGTGGAATGCCGGCACCGCTGCTTCCGATTTCGGGACGTACTCGTCGGGTTTATTCGAACAAGTTCTTTCGGAAGTTGATCTTCAGGGACGGCCGTAGTTGGTCCGCGAAGAACTTGGAACGTAGCCATTTGCCCAAACGCAATTAAAATTCCAATATAGCTAGCACCGATTTATGGATCGTAAAGGGGATTCGTTACTCGTCTCGATAGTTTTGCTCGCTTTAAATAGATGATTCGGAAGACTTTATTTTTTCCTTCCACGTGCAACGTTTCCTTTTACCGAAATTCCTTTTCCTCCTGCTCGTTATTCTCTCACGAAAATGCGTGTCGCACGTACGAAACTATTAGCCGCCATTGCAGATTCTCCTGTAAAATACAAACTTATTTCGAGTGCAAGATAAAAAAACCAAATGGAAATTTCCTTCTTTCTTAAACCCTTGACGTATAAAGAAACTGGAATTTGACGTGCCCGAAGAATACTATTTAACTGGCTCAACTGAATTTTGCGCGGGGCTGTTTTTTCGTACGGCAGAATTCGACACGAATTACATGTAAACAACACGGTACTGCGATGTGCGACGGATAATGCTGTTCTCTACATGAGTACGTTGAAATAGAGTTTTTAATAACTAACTTACAATTTTTCTTAAAGATATGATGCGTATACTTTAACTTTAATCATTTATTATTTTCGTGGTGGCTGAAAAGGTGGAGCGGGAAAAAACGAAAGGGAGCGTTTCGTTTTGAGTCTGCTAGAAGAAGATGAATGTAGATATTGGAAGCGAATCAAGTACTAGCGAGAAAGTCGTCCGATTGTCCCTCTGTTGGCGAGTGTAGGAGGTAGAGCACCGCCACAACTTTAACCCTTTGACGTAAAAATAAGATGGAATTTGACGCGTTCGAAGAATACTGTTTAACCTTTTGCTCTACAATATCGTGTCAGACACGTGCTGTAGATTTTTAACAGAGTCTAAAGAATGAATGTATTATTAAATCCCCTTAATTCGAAATAATATTCTATTTGGTTGTTGTCAACGTACATCTATTGGAGAACATACAAGCATATGGAAGTTATAAATTTTCTTTTTCATTTTGCAAATTTTGAACTACAAAGAAATTCTAATCACTGCAACTGTAAAATAAATCGTAAGGCAAGGGGTTAACTAGTTCGATTTAACAGTTATATGCACGCTCGGAAACAGAACATTTTATTTCGAAATTTACATTGTATTAATATAAGCATTATAAACAGCTATGTCAAGCAGATAAAAGAACATTTTTTTAATACCCCTTTGTACTCGAATCGAATCGAAAGCGATGCACGATTTTCGGCGTCCGCCAAAGACAGTTTTTGACGTCTTGGAGATGTCAAAGTCTACAATGGCACATGAAATGGATGACGTCTAACAGACGTCATTGTATGTGAAGAGGTTGAGGCGATTTGAATAGGTTACAAACAGTACAGGGAGTCTCGTTAAAACTGTAGCTGTTGTTTTGTGGCATGGTATCGTTATTGTTGAATCGGGCCTCGAAACTTGACTTTAAATTTTTAGGCAACAGCATTGTCAGCCAACCCAAGCTGCAGGAACCGCGATTTCCTCTGTAAAGTGCAAATGTGGCGGTTCTATCTGCTATACTCGCCACCAGATGGATAATTATACGACTTTTCCGCTAGTACCTTATTGTTGCCTTCGATTTGTATACAGAGTATCCCAGTTAACTCGACCACCTTGAATATCCCGCTTAGTGGTTAGTAATTAAAAAAAAAACGTCATAAGACAATATTAACCTAACCGAAGGAGCAATATAACGCCGCAACATCGAAAATTGTACGTGCCTAACCCTGTCTTCGGAAATTTATAACGCATAAATGAAAAGCAGACAAGAAGTACGAAATACGACAGCCGCCGCACGCGGACAGTTTTACCCCGACGAACGGACTCCACGTGCGACGCACTTGAAGACATGAAAACCAGACAACCATGCAATAAATCACGATAATCCCTCATTGACCATTTCCCACTCCTTCAGGTATACTTCTTCAGGCACACGCCTTCAAGCACACTCCTTCCATTATTTCTACAACCAATTAAAGAACACCACATTCCTCCGCCTCAAACTACCTTCAACCAATCACGATAAAGCCGAGGTGACGACGAACAGAACGCAACAAGACTCATCAGACTATACAAAAATCGCAAAAAGGCTACTCAGAAACGAGAACGAGACAATCTAGAAATTGCGAAGAAGACAATTACGAAATTGCAAAGAGACTAACACAGAAATCGCGAACAAGACTAACAAGAAATCACGAACAAACAAATACAGACACCGCGAACAGAACAGATCTTGAAACATAGAAATCGCGAACATTCCGAAGTGAAAATAAAGGAAATCGCAATCACTATAATCGTGTAGTTATTACGCGTCCCAAGGTGCTCAGTGACAATCCTAGTATGCGGAGAAGAAGGTATCACAGAAGTGACACCTTCGCATACAACATTGTTGATGTGCAAAATAAAGTTATTGAAAAATTTAGTTAGGGCCAACTTCTTTTGTTTCTAAAACTAAATATATTGGCAACGGTCATTTCATGCTGAATGCACCGATTCTCGTCTGATCATCGAAGTTAAGCAGCATTGAGCGTGGTTAGTACTTGGATGGGTGACCGCCTGGGAACACCGCGTACTGTTGCCTCTTTTTTTGTTTTTGTTCAAGAAGTTTTATCAACAGTTTCTCTACGGCAAAATGTGTATTTTTGTTGCACCTTGCAGTGATCATCGAAGATGCACCAACTAATGGAAAG
>CM052082.1:2961835-3009424 GCA_028453745.1 Agapostemon virescens | reverse complement strand
GACGTTCTGAGCTATGGTAAAAATACTAATTAAAACATCTGGTATTTGAAACAGACGGTTCCTCAAAATTAACGGAACACAGCCGTCGATAATCTAAGAAATAAACTTCTTCATTCATTTAAAAATATTCTTAACGGTAGAATTACCAAAACAGTCATTTTAACTGGTCCCCACTTTTTTCTTTCGCAATTATTGAAGTTATAAAAATGTTTTCATCAGAAGTTTTCGGATGTACTTCTTTAATGATGTATACCTTACGATAAGAATTATATGAAGTTTTAATAGATGCAGTCTCATTATTATTGCAAAGCAATGTATATCGTTGGATTTATTTTCCGGTAGTTCTAGTGTTAAGGTGCTATTCGCGTCTTAACACAAACATAATATTGTAAATATTGTTTCAAATAACAGCGTGGGAAAATGAAAGTTCAAAACGAACGCGAATGCGAAAGAACGACCATATATGAGACGTAATAGTTCACATTTTGCGAAACTGCTTTTGTAAGAGCCAAAAGAAGTCGAATAAAACGATATAGTATAGTAACATTGCAAACATGTTTAGAATTCGGTAAACGACTGCATAGGATCGCATAAAGAAGCTCGGATTAATTTGGAAACTTGATGTTTGGTGTTGCGCAAGCTATGCCAAACTGAATTTCAACTTTCAGGATACGCGATACAGCTTCTTCTCAAAAAATCATTAAAATGTAAAAAAGAAAATTAAGATCTTGGTAGGAACAGCTTCGTCTGCTCGTTGCTTTTCCCAATATTTACAAATCTGCTTGAATGGAAAAACTATAAAAATTTCGAAGGCGTTCAAATGACGATAGACGAGTTCTTCGTATCTACTCTAGAAAAGTCAACAAGCTTCCCGAGCATTAGCCCGTGACCCAATGAAAGAGAATATACAGCAAACAGATTAGTTTGTAAAAGCTTCGATGAAACGTCGTTGAATTTATACGGAAAAAACCGACAGAACTTTCACGTACAACTAATAAATTGCAGCGGGCAGTCTTCGATTTTGTACCGAGATTAATTCTCGCGCGACAGCGGAATGATCCGGGCTCCGTGTAAACGTAATTGATACAAAATCGTGTCGCACCGCTATTTCCCCGAGGGGTGTTGAAGGGGTCTGAGGGAGAGGAGTGAGACAGGCAGAGTCCTGACCACCTTTCTCTTTAATTATATTTAATAGTGGCGTAGCCGTGTATCGGCGGGAAAAGTCGTGCGGCGAGTACACTCGATCCGGGAGGACCGCGACGAAAAATGTCTCGATCTTTTTTCGCGATAAGTCCTGGGCCGGTCCAATTTCCAAGAGCTCGACCGGACCGCAAGCGATCACCTTTTTCGTCCTCGTTCGTTCCTCGGTGTTCGTCGCCGTCCCGGCGGCTGAACGATAATTTCGGCAGACACGTAGTTAGAGGATAAGAACAGAGGGATTCTGGGTTAAGGATCCCAGACATGGTTTAACGAGGCCTACGGTAACAAGACGGAACACGGCTACTGCCCCTCTTCTCCGGCTCTGTCGTTGCTAGAGCGAGACAACCAAACCGAGACACCCCGGGCGCTTTTTCAACATGTTAATTGTATATTTGAGGCGAGGTGATAAACAAGGCAGCGTCGGTAGCTCGCTGCCGTTGGAGTCTTCATTACAGCTGGTAATATATAACCGCGGGCCCGGAGGCCTCTCCCTCTCTCTCTTTCTCTCTCTCTCTGTCTGTCTCTTTTCCCGATGTTCTAGAAGAAGTTATGAAGTCCTATATACCCGGTGACTGCAACGACGGAGCGTCCGTGTCCCATTCTGAACACAGCTCGGTCAGCGAGATTACGTTCCAGGAAGAGAAGATGCCGCCGATAATGAGAGTAATCGATCGTTGACCGATTTATGCCTCTGACCATTTTAATATACACGATATTAAGGTCGAGACGGAATTAATCTAAGAACGAGGGAGCTGCGCGCGAGTACGCAATCTCGTCGGGATCGGAATCTTTTTCCTTCCCCGAGTTCAGCGAGTCGTCTAATCGCAGTCATGCATCTCTCGGTGGTCGTCGTGGCTTGCGGCTCGTTCTGGATATAGGGGCTCGAACAGCAGAAAAAGAAAGAGGAGCAGCACGCGTGATCTCGGGTGCACCGTGAAGAAAGCAGCTCGTGACGCGTACACGTACACACGGGCAATCGATTGGCCTTCGGGGGCCTGTGGCGGTGGTGCGAACCGGTTCCTCTTCGAAAGCCGGCTCGATTTTCGTTGTGGAATTCGGAGACCGGTCGGGTTCCCTGCTGCAACCCCTCCGTGGACACCAGGGTGGACGTTGGAAATATATCCGGACGTTGTCTTACGAGACTTTGTTAACGCCGTCCCGCTGCTCGTCGAAACATCCGTTTTCGGGACAGAATTCAATTGTTCACAATTATTAACACGGTCCTCGGTGACCGACAGTGGACTTTTCCGTTTGGACAGCGGCGGTTCCTGGGACCGACAGTATCAAAGTTAAAAAATAAATGTGGCAGTTTAACACTTTAACTGCCCAACCAACGACCTCGAAAATCAGACAAACTCAAAGTAATTTATTTAATGAAGCAACGATTGAAAACTTAACCCTTTGCACTCGAATGGCGCCTCTAAGGCGACACTAAAGCTTGCCATACTACTATTTAAACAACTCTTACATCGCTAGGTTTGCAGTTGCGAAATCGATAAAAATGTTAAAGTTCTAAGTACGAGTCATAGTAATTAATTTCGTATGAACGAAAGGAAATGGACTATCTACAGTGGAGCTATTATAGATAAAAATATTGTTTCGATTTTGGGATGGAATTGCTTCGAGTGCAAAGGGTTAAAAAGTGACACAAAGTTCTCTTTCCACATTCTTCTATTCTTCAGATCTCAACTAAATTTAGTGCAACGAACATATTCATGTACAAATTTATTTTTAAACATGGACAAACAATTCAGTCACCCATGTATGGGTGACATGGCAGTCAAAGTGTTAAATGAAATTGATTGAAACGTTCTGAACAAAAATATGGTTTGCTTTTGCATGTATTACAAAACGTGACGACTTCTTTCGTCACATTTTTGGCTGTTTTGCGTCGAAATAGCGTTGAATTTTTCTTGTAACATCTCGAACAATATCTGTGGATTTTGTGAACGTCTCCTTTTTTTTTCGTAATTGGTGAACGATTCTTTTTTCAATATGCATAGGAATTTTCTCATCTGATTGTCGTGTAAGTACATCCACCAATTGTCTTCGAAATTACGTGACTGATATTTTTTCCCGTTACTTTTTCAAACATGAACAGAGCATTTCAAATAGTAGTATTTAACACTAGAACTATCGAGTAATAAACGCGACAGATGTACATTGTCTTGTAATAATGACAAGACTGCGTCTATTCTGATCTTCTCCCATTTTTATTACAATGTCTGTTTCAATGAAGAAATTGATTCGAGGCTTTCTAATGAAAATGCATTTATAATTTCTCGAATGGTGAAAGAAAAAATTACGAACCAGTCATTTTGACTGGTCCGGTAGTTCTAGTGTTAAAAGAAGCTCGAAAGCTAATTTTGTATACCATATTATAATCTTTCTCAAGGGACTGCTATAGGCACTCGTCTGGTCTGATCAGTCAATCGAGGTCTTTGCTTTATTCTATTCAACGAAGATTTTTGGTTTGGGAAAAAATTCTCTCTTCGTATTTACATTTACCACTTCACTTGAAAATTTTAGAAGTTGAAATAAAGTATCAAATATCGCCCAAGCGCTCGCCGTTAAGAGCTCGCTCGCTGCCGACTGAACGGAAATTCGGATCGTAATTGGATGTGGATGTGAAACAGTATAAATTAAATTCTTTTTTATAGTAAAGGGGACACAACTCGACAGATTTTATTAGCGAAAGACACAGGTTGTGGTATTTTGAACAACACATTCTATGCTCTTCGAGAACATACTTATCCAACGACGCTGATACGAGAAAAAAGCGCATCGATCACGAGGTTACTTGTGTCCGGTCGGCAACGTTTAGGCAAGAGTTAACAATGTGTTAAAAAATTATCGGTGATACGATCAAACGTCTCGGACGGAAGTTGTAAGACGTAGAGCGGAGCATACGATGATTGCATTTGTTCGGCATCGCAAATACTTTAGAAAGCTCTGCAGAAATTATTGGCACCGGTACTTCGAAACACTAAAAGGTTTTTTGGCTTGCATAAGCTATCGCGAAGATACAAGCGTCTGAAATCGACGTGTCAAAGTTTGCAAAATAATTCTTCAAGAAGACAACCGGGTCAGTTCATCGTAGATCGACATCGAGAATATTTAGAAAACCCCAAAATTGTTGTTACAGGCGAGTTCAAAATTACCATAGCGATGTAAAGATTGTTCTAAACAGTGCTGCAGCTATTTTCGGTGGTGCCTGAGAGTCGCCGTTCGAGTACAAACGATTAAAGTAGTGCTTAACATTATAGAAATTACATATAACATATTAATTTGTAAATTTGATACCGTCAATCTCCAGGGACGGACATAGCAGTTTTACGTGTTAAAACTTTACCGACCGGAAGTCTATTATTAGAACTTTCAATAATTGCACTGTAATAAAAATGCAGCCTAATATATTATTATATTATAAAATTATTAATAATTATAAATTATTAGATAACGTTATTGAGAATGTCATATTGATTTACAATAAAAATTGCTGTCAACGTTAAGAGATCCATTGAAAACTTTTCAATCATGTACAGTGGACCTTGAAAAATTCTGAAATACTCACCGGTCGGTAAAGTGTTAAATTTTCGAAAACCCACCACTCTTTCCACTTAACGCGCATTCACGTCTATTCGAAAACTACGCTTTCGTCGCGTCGAGCCTTCTCGACGTCCGATTAATCTTAAATTTCGCATAGATTATTTTTTCATGGGATAGAGCAAATTTAAAGAGCAGCGTACTAACAATTTCATAGTTGAAAAATGAGGTCCACGTCGCGGAACTTATTCTGCCCGGTTTTCCAGTAAGAAGCGACGAAGACCATCTTTGTCCGCGAAACAGAGGCAGACAGAGACGGCCGACACGCCCCCTCGGTGTCAGATTTTATTTATCGCGGCGTGGCTTTTTGTTTCACGGTAAATACCCCGAGCATTTAAGAGTAAGACGTTTCCCCGATTTATGGTCGGCCGCCTGCTTCGAGTTCCTCTTCTTATTCCTTTCAACCTGGAGAGCACCCTTGACTCGTTCTCTCCTCGCCGACGCGCAGCGTTAACCCTCCGGGAATATCTCCCCTCTCTCTCGTTCTCTCCTCTTTCCTCTATACTCTTTCCCTTTTTCTTTGTCCTTCTCTTTCCTACCCCGCGAACCGTCTCCCGGCTCGTCGTTCGCGTTTTCGTCGAGTCGTTACGCGGTCTGTTACACGCTGATCCACTCGATACAATGCACACCCCCGTCAGAAGTATTGGGACACTTACCGATGTTCAACTGAAACGAAACAATATTTTTTTCTCACACGTGCCGAGTCGCGTGGCACACGACTGATTCTGCACTTTCTGCTCGCGTCATTTCGAATTTCCGATGTTCAACCCTCCGACGACTGGGACACCTTCGCCGAGGTCATTTTTGCAGATACGTTCGCGACGCCTCCGCGTGAACAGTGTGTCTCCATTATCTGGAAAATTGAAATATCTGGTGATGGAGCGTTTGTAAAATAATTTCATTTTACATGGTTCATTCCCTCTCGTTCATGGAAACTTTATTACCATTACTCGTACACGCAGCATTTCAATTTTCACCGACTTCTTAACACTTTACCGACCGACGATTGTTTCAGAATTTTTCGAGGTCCATAATTCATGATCGAAAACTTTTCAACCGATCTTTCAACGTTGAGAGAAATCTTTATTAAGAATCGTCAAGGCATATTCGGTTACGTTATCTAACAATTTCGTTACTAACTACAATGTAAAAGTAGTTTTCTAAGCTTCATTCTGTTAAATGCAATTATCGAATATTGATAGACTTCCAGTCGGTAAAGTGTTAAATGTAAACATAGTGATGTAAAAGCTGTATTAAATAATAACTGGACAATTGTCCCTTTAGCGGCACCCCATTGGAGTGCAAAGGGTTAAATCCAAATTTTTCAAATGAATTTCACGTTCGTTTTAGATTAACATGGAGGCGGTGACGTCAACGGACTACGACTCGACGAACCTGAGCAGGAACTTCAACCAGGTGGGCTTCAACACGTACAATTACTCGCAGTTCGAGGAGAAGTACAAGCCGCGTCAGGTTCTGAAATACGGTGACGAGTACATGGAGTACGGGCGGAATTCGGTGAGGCTGGGCGCGAACGAGAGGTTCGCGAAATTCTCGTCGTCCAGACACCAGGACAGCGTCGGCAAGCTCGATTACAAGTACGCGAGAAGTCACTCGCAGCCTGAGAAACAGCATCATTCGTCTCACGAGACCCGATCCAAGTCGCAGGATTCTCGGGAATTAACGTTCTATCAGATTGATCCGCCGGTGAAGTCGGAAACCGTACAACACGCTCATTCGAAGGCGCATCGTTCCGGGACGGAGAAGGGCCAGGGCAAAAAGGAGTTGACCTTCTACGAGATCGACGGGCCGGCTTTGCAGGAGAAGACGAAAGACGGGAAGTTCGAGAACTGCAAAGAGAGAGGCGAGAAACGAGACAAGTGTCACGTCGGCCAGGAAAAACAAAACCTTGCGAAGCACGGCAAACAGAGCCATCAGGAGCAGAAGACCAACGGGGCGCCACCCAACTACCAGCTGAACAGGTCACAGTCGGACCTGACCGAGTGCCAGTTGCCCAACTATTACAAACACCAGAACAACCCTTACATCGACCCGCCGAAGTACAGACCATTCGAGAGGCCACCGAGGTATCAGGAAACGCCGCCAAAGTCCGAGCCGCCGCCTAAGTATTCGGAAGTGGCCAAGAAACAGGACGATTGCAAACGAACTCAAGTGAGTAGTAGGTTCCTCGAGGTTACTCGATTCCCTTTAAAAATTAGGGCTACTCTGGCAATCGTTGAAACCAGGCTTCACCGACGTCGGTGTTCGTTGACGGTACAGTTTCTGGTATTAATCCTTTGCAGTCGAATGATGACTTTGAAGAACCAGTAAAAATTGTCATACCATATTCAACAGTTATTACATTATTAAATTCGTCTATACTCTATAAGTCGTTGAAAAATCAGCTGTTGTACGAGGAAACATGTTTAATATCGGGTGCGCAATGTAAAAAGGATTGCACAAAATTAAAATGGTCGAGGTTGAAAGAAATCTCTTAATTGTAGAGTTAAAATTGTTTCGAGTGCAAAGGGTTAACACTAGAACTGTCGGACTAGTAAAATCACTGGTTAAGTGATTGTTTCTTTCACAATTATTGAAATTATAAAAACGTTTGCACGAAAACTTGTTAAACGAAATTTTTCAGTAAGGCACATATTGACATAGAAATATTGGAGGAAATTTGAGTAATTGTAACCTTATTGTTATTATAAAGTAGTGTATCTTAGGTTAATTTAGTGCTCAGTAGTTTTAGGGTTAATATTCTGACCATCATTAAAATTAAACCTACCGTGACGCATAGGGGAATCAAAGTACGAAATCATGATCAAAATTTATATGCCGAAGTTTCCATAGTTGTTGATTATGAATTTGAAAATTCGAAAAACATAGTGGCGTATCCAATATGATGGACGGGTAAATATTGGTATCTGTGTGTCTTCGAGAGTTTTGATTGCAAATCTGAATTTAAAATTTCAAATAATAATATGGCAGATAAATTATGGCGAATAAGTAGTTGAAAAAATTATCTGGTTTTTATAAAAATTGGGATCTACATGTTTTCGGAAGTTCTGATTACAAATCTCAATTTTAAATTTCAAAAAACAACGTTGCGAATTCAATATGGCGTAGTTGAAAAATGATTATATTTTTTTAACCCTTACCACTTCAAGCAATTTAAATTTCCAAATCGAGAAACTTTTTTATATAAAACAATTCCATTGTACATGGTTCATACCCTTGCGTTCATAGAAAGTTTATAATTATTACTCGTAGGTGCAACATCTCAATTTGCACCAACTTCTTAAATGCAACCATAGTGATGTAAAAGCTGTTTTAAATAATATGGAAATTCTTAGTGTCCCCTCAGCGGCGCCACTGGACCGCAAAGGGTTAAAACCTCCCCACCGACAACATCGATGTTTAAGGTTTTGATCATTCTTTCAAGCTTTGGTATCACTGTGCAGTGGGTCAAATTATCCAATTCAGATTCCTTATTTTGCAATTATTAAAGTTATAAAATTGTCTTCAAAGTAATCGATTCGATAGATTTCTTTATTCTATCATGTAACAAAAATTGTACAATATCCAAATTAATTAAAACATGTCAATTTTATTAGACTATACACATTGGACGGTCTCGATGCGTGATAGGTTCAGTGTTCAAAAGACGACAGTTTTTACCATATTGAGCAAACCAACTATAAATTTTGTAAGAACTGCCAACTAAAAATGTTACAAATGTTTTCTTCACAAGAACCATACGTACTCCCTCGAATCACGTAAAAAGAAAAATTCTATGAAAATTTGTAAGCGAATCGGATGCAAATGATACAAAAGACTATGCCATCAGCCTTCAAATTTTTATTTCACAACAGTCTTTACATTGGATACTTTTTGATCTATAAAACGAGAAAATAAAAATTTGTCATTATTCAGAGTGACCACTTAATGCTTCACCGACCGGAAGCCTATTAAAATAATTTTCAATAATTGTATTTAACAGAATGAAGTTTAAAAAACTTCTTTTACATTGTAGTTTCTAAAGAAGTGATCCAATAAAATTACCGAGTATGTCTCGCGGATTTTCAATAAAAATTGCTGTTACCGTTGAAAGATCCGTTAACACATTGACTGCCAACCTAGCAGCCAAAATAAAGTTGGAGCAATTTATCGGGTGAAATAAAAATTGAAAAAATAAAACCGATGACACTGAGTAGATTGCCGACCTTCTTGCATTTTCTGGGCCACCGTCAGATTGGATACACTGAATATATTAACGTGAAAATTCATTTTAAAATCGTACAAATAAATTTGTCACCCTTATGTGGGTGACGTGGCAGTCAAAGTGTTAAAATGTTTTCAGTCATGGATTATAGACCATAAAAAATCCTGAAACAATTGCCGGTCGGTAAAGTGTTAAGGCGACATTGATACAGCGAACGGATTCCCTGCGTTTGTTTCCTTTACGCAACCGGGGACCATCGTTGACACACAGAGAGACAAACGAACGTTTACCATGAGACAGTTTGCTTTCGAGCAGTTCGTGTGCACTTCCGGTCCTACAGACACGACTCTAAGCGCACGAATCCACGCCGATTAGCGGTTACGCGTAATGTTATCAATTTGACAGGAGGAGAGGGGCAAACGACAAGGAAACGGCGGAGGAAGTGGCAGCGTTGTGGGAGGAGGAGGAGGAGGAGGAGGAGGAGGGAGCGTAGTTATCGGCAGCGTTGGTAGCGGCGGCGGTAGCGGCGGTGGTGGTAACTCCAGCAGGGGGACTGGCGGCACTCATGGCGCCGAGACGCCCTCTAATCTGGCCAGTATCACGCCAACAGCGCGAGAAGCAACACGCGGTTGTTCGTCGCGGACGCGTCTCCTGTACAAGTCATGTGACACGCGTTCCTCCGGCATCAACAACAACAATAACGGGACGAAAGAGGACCATCAGCAGGAGTCGAGCGACGACTCGGAAGTGATCTCGAGGTGTCACGTGGAGCCAGCCAACAAGTCGCATCATCACCCGGGGGGCCGATCGTGCGCAATCGTTGGTGGTGGTAGTGGTGGTTGTGGTGGTGCGGTGACCGGGAATGTCTGTCACGGTGGTTCCGGTATACCGTGCGAGTCCTCGACATGCGACAAGTACAAAGGTGCCGTGGACTCTTTGCTGAAGGCCAGCGAGGCCGTGCAGGGTCGGTTATGCGAGAGATCGATGCTGAAGATCGAGAAGCCGTCCAGTAAAGGGGTTGCTCACGGGATCGACGGGATCGGTAAGTGTGGTGATAGGATGAAATCGGCGCAAGAGATCGGCTACGGTAAGCACGAGGCAAACAAATCGAAAGGACAGCAGCACGATGTCGGTCACGGGTTCAAGGTCGAGAACATCAAGTACTACGGCGAACTGAAGGGTTACGATTTCAAGTCTTACGGCACCATCGACAAACCCGCGACAGCCATGGCCCACGAGAAGTCGCATTCGCACGGGCTGGAGAAGAACTGCCACGAGAAGTGTCACTCGTCGAAAAGCTCGTCCTCCGCCGCGGCTGCAGCCGCGATGCAGAGCTACGGCCTGGCCAAGGTCGCCGCTGGTGAACGTCCACCGGAGAAGAATCCGTACGCCGACCATTATTATCACCGACCATCGCACTCGAAGCCGCAGAGCCCGTATCAAGTATACCAGGAGACCAAGTACTCGTACAACGTGAGCGGGGTGCCCGGGACGCCGGCGCAGGCCAGCGCAGCCGCAGCTTTCTTCGCAAGGTCAGTTACTCAATCTACTATACTACTCGTGATCACGCGCGTCCACCTGTTCCCGCCTAGATTTACGGCCGTGCTACCACGACCACGACGCCGGCGATCGTTCCTCTTTCTACCAACATTGTCCCGAACCGACCATCTGTAATTGTCCCTCGTGGCTACCGTTTGTTTACGTGACGCGTCCACCGAGTCGACGTTCGTTTGCTCGCTCGTTCGCTCGCCTACTTACGACGGCCACGACGACGATGACTTTATCGTTTGCCGTTTCGCCGCTACCAACGGAAACTAGGCGAACTTTGTTTCAATTCGCCGCGTACATACAATCCCCGACAACAATACCCGACTCGTTATGCCTTCGTAGTTTTAACGCATTGTTAACCTGCTATTATTCGCCGAATTTATTTCATGTCGCCGGCTATTATTTCGTAATTGGATGTGGAAGTGAAACGATATAAATTAACTTCGATAAATTCTTCTGTGGTTCTCCATCGGTTTCACAACTCGATGGGTTTTAGCAGCGAAAGACAAAGGTAGTGGTATTCTGAGCAACATGCTCTATATTCTCCGGGAACGCACTTACCCGGTGACGCTTATGCGAGAAAAAAGCGCATCGATCACGAGTTTACAGGTGGCCGATCGGCAACGTTTGGGTATGAGAACACGAGTTTACTCGTGACCGGTCAACAATGTGTTAACCCCGTTTGCTTTAAAGCTTTTTCAAGGAAGTGTTATCGTATTTGTTAGTACGGAATAACTGCTAGTCGTTACTACCCCTGCTTACCATATTCAATCGAGTTTTTACCTTCGCAGTTCTCTCGACCGCGTTTTGTTTCCTTTGAATTGCGTTTTATTCGACTTCTTTTGGCTCTTTCAAATGCAGTTTCCGCAAGATGTGAACTATTACGTTAATGTTTTCAACGTATAGTTAGTTTATTTTAGTTTATCCTCAGTTTTGACGATTTTGACAAGACAAGATAAACATTTTATATTGTGTAATCCCAGGCAATTTTCAGAGAATTATTCAAACTCGAAGACCTGTAGCTATAAATGTTAATCTTAATCGTTTGACCATTTTAAAAATGTTTTAATAATTTTTACTGGTATTTTTTTAAATTAAATTTTCAGAGAGTTGTCTCAGTTTTCATAGACACGTACCGACTTGCTTGCGAGTCTCATATATGTACGTTCTTTCGCATTCGCGTTCGTTTTGAACTTTCATTTTCCCACGCTGTTATTTGAAACAATATTTACAATATTATGTTTGTGTTAAAACGCGAATAGCATCTTTACACTAGAACTACCGAAAAATAAATCCAACGATATACATTGCTTTGTAACAATAATGAGACTGCATCTAGTAAAACTTCATATAATTCTTATTGTAAGGTATACGTCATTAACACTAGGTTTACGGGACCCGTCAATTTGACGGAATTCAAACTTTGCAATGAAATATCTCGAAAACCGCTGGATCGATTTCAACCGTTTTGCATCGTAAATTAATCATTTCTCCCAAAAAATTTATACACACAGTTTTATTTTCCTAAGCCTTCTACTTTTTGAGATTCGTATGTGGTATACCTATCTCTACGGGACCCGTCAAATTGACGGGTACGCTTATCTCGAAAATAATCATTATATTTTCGCTTCGTTCGCCACATTATTCATCCAGTAGGAAATACAAGAGTGAAAGCAATGTCTTTATGTTCTCCGTTTCCAATTCGTTATCTCAATCGCGCCTCGATAGTGTAAACTAAAGCGACGTAAACTAGAAGAAATATTATTGGCGGGTTGCATGCTTAGCGCTTTCGATTTGATAATTGACAAACATATAATTCAACACATAAAAGATTGCACTGAAACCGAGGCTCGTCGCGTCTTGAAAACAGACTGGACAATCACAATTGCGGTATTACCAAGTTTTATAGGAGTTCTGTATGCTCAGGGGGCATATGAAGCGAGATCGTTGCAAGCTTCCTATCTATGGTCGAAAAAATGGGGCCCCTTTCTTCAGAAACACAATGAGCAGAGATAAGTTTACAGAAATTTTAAGATTCATATTCTTCGATAAAAAAAACCAACGATTCGAAAGATTACAAACAGATAAATTTGCGCTGATATCCGAAGTATGGAGGAAATTTATAAGTTACAGCCAGGCTTGTTATAAACCACACGAAAACATCTGAATAGATGAACAGTTATTTCCGACAAAAGCTCGATGCAGGTTCGATATATATATATGTATATGTATACGCAATATATATGTATATTGCAAAGTGCAATATACCTGTAAAAAGTGTTAACTTTAATAAATCGGTTTTTTAAAGAAAGTGCGTATTTTCATTCACCCGTCAATTTGACGGGTGCCGTAGAGATAGGTATACAAGAAACGTCCGTAAACCTAGTGTTAAAGAAGTACATCCGAAAATTTCTGGTGAAAACATTTTTATAACTTCAATAATTGCGAAAGAAAAAAGTGGGGACCAGTTAAAATGACTGTTTTGGTAATTCTACTGTTAAGAATATTTTTAAATGAATGAAGACGTTTATTTCTTAGATTATCGAGGGCTGTGTTCCGTTAATTTTGAGGAAACGTCTGTTTCAAATACCAGATGTTTTAATTAGTATTTTTACCATAGCTCGGAACGTCGATTTATTAGGGTTGTCCTTTGTAGACACGTACGCCTCCGACACTTTGACTTTTGCACTCAATAGCAATTGACGAATCATAAACCTCCTGAGACTTCCTGAAACCGTCTTGGGGACATTTCGCTGCTGTTCTCACCCCACCGGTGCAGGGTGAGCGGCAAATTAAGAAAGCAATCAAGGTTTACACATAATTTTGTACGTGATCATTGGTAGTGGATGTTTACGACCCATCGATGAGCGTTAGTATAAGTATCCGGTTATGCGACGCTCGCGCTCCTGTTTAATTTTACAATGGGCTGTTATACTTCACTTTACATAGGCTGTTTTACTCCATTTCACATAAGCCGTTTCAACTATACTTCATACGCTGTTTGCTCATTTTATAATTTAAAGTAACATTGTGACTGTTGTGCGAAGGTGTTACGTCGATGATACCTTCTTCTCAGCGTACAAGGAACGTCGCTGACCACCTGGGTTGCGCAATAACTACACGATTGTTAGTGATTGCGATTTTCTTTATTTTCAACCTCGGAATGTCCGCGATTTCTGTGTTGTAACTTCTATGTTTCTATCGGTTCGCGTTGCAATACTTGTTCGTTTGTCGGTTCGCCATTTCTAGGTTTCGTGTTCTATTCTGTTCGCAATTTCTGATTTTGTCCGTTGTTCATGTTCTTCACGATTTCTAGGTTCGGCTGTTTGAGCCTTGTTCCGTTCTGTCCGTCGTCACCTCGGTTTTGTCGTGATTGGTTGAGAGTAGTTTGAGGAGGAGGAATTTAGCGTTTTTTAATTGGTTGTAGAAACGATGGTAGGAGTGTACTGGAAGGAGTGTACCTGAGGGAGTGAGAAACACCCTACTTCATACGCTGTTTAATCATTTTATAATTTAAAGTAACATTGTAACATACGGTAACGGTCTAATCAGGAGTTTATATGATCATTAAAGTTCACAAGTTTAGACACAAGTTCGTGTACCGGTCATCCGATTATAGTCCTTTCTTTCTCACACCACGTTACAAGTGCGGTGAGACATGCGTTAGACTGCGTTTCATCGAAGAAAGTGAAACACTCGAACTGTTATAGCTACAGATTACAGTGAAAACGTGAATTTCTATACGATGAAATAAATTGTGGAAAACAAAAATATTCCAGGTTAGAAGAAAGTCTTGGTTTTCGAAGTTTAACCCTTTGCACTTCAATGGTTTCTTTAAGGCGACACTAAAAATTGTCAGACTATTATTTAAAACAATTGTTACGTCACAATGTTCGTATTTAAGAAGTTAGTAAAAATTGAAGTGTTGCGCGAACGGTCAATAGTAACAAATTTGATAAGCAGAAAAGAAAATGAACCCACGTACAATGGAATTCTTCTGGGACAAAAAAATGCCTTGAAGTTAGGAAATAAAATTGCTTTGAGTGCAAAGGGTTAATTCAGATTCACCCTTTAAATACTCATCGTTGGGAAGTAAAATATTTACACTGGTTCAAAGTCAATATAAAATTTTTAGGTTTGCTATTACGTATATTCGTTCACGGTGGAAATATGAACCCTTTGTATTCGAAGTTTTTTGGCCTCGAAAACCTGGGCATTTCTTCTGATCTAGGATATTTTCATTTCACATGATTTATTTCATCTTATGCATATGTGATTTGGACTACTACTCCGTCCTTGCACACATTACATTTTTCTGAATTTCTGAGATACATGCATAACGATGTAAAAATAGTTTTAACACTTTAACTGCCCAACTAACAACCTCAAAAATTTCACAAAATCACAGTAATTTATTTAATGAAAGAACAATTGAAAACATTGAAACGTTTGACGCATAGTTATCCTTCAACCTTCTTACATTCTCCGGATATCAACTAAATTTCATGCAGCGAATAATAAACAAATGTATTTTTAAACATATACAAATAATTCTATCACCCATATATGGCAGTCAAAGTGTTAAACAGTGGGGTGGCAATTTTTACTGGTGTCTTAGAGTCGCCATTCGAGTGCAAAAGTTAGGAATTCAAATTACTTGGAGCACAAAGGGTTAAACAACTTTGCCTGCAATGGATTAACGTCGAAACGAAGACCATCAAATGAAATACATCTTTTCTTACACCAGCTTTGAAAATCTCTCCTTCCCTTGAAGTAAAAGTGATTTAAAAATTAGCGACATTTAATTATAATATATACATTTATATTTATCGCAGATTTCGTACCGAACGTGCTTTTATTTCTAGAAAATGCTGAATTATTTCAGCATTAAGGTATTCGCAATGTGATTCCGCAAAGAACTGCGGACAGAGTAAAGCTTTCATGTTATTGTTTTTATTTCGAATAACACGATTTTCCCTGAAACATGCGGCATACAGTAATACATTTTCTACATATAGTTAATCCGAATGAAGTACCTTTGAATAATCTGCCCTCGAACAGCGAACAAGTTAACGGCGACAGTGACTTTGATCAAATTATGTATTCTCAAAGGTTGAAATTGTACCGTAGAGTTTATCAACGTTCAACCCTAATTAGACGTTCCTGTGCACGACAGAGTTGTTGTCCGTGAAAAGGTTAAGCCTGTCGTAAAGCCTTTCATTCTATATCACTTTTCGCAATCTCCTTCAGCATTTCCGAGTCTGGTTAACTCAAATAATAGTCTTCGAGGGTGGTCTCTTTCTCTCGTCGTTTCTACGATAACTAACTCGGTAATTAATGTACCATTTTTGACAAATACTTTTACGATCGTAAATTTACTCATGACCGAAGACAATCTTTAGATTAGAATACTTTCGACATTTAATGAAACCATATCACTGTATGATTTAACCTCTTGCACTATAACATCGAGACAGACTTGTGAAAAGGATTCTGAACAGAGTCTAATACATATTTATGTTACTAATTTCCTAAAAATCAAAATCAAATTTTGTTTCGTATTTGATAATGTACAGCCATTGGAGAACTTACAGACATACAATAAATATTCATTTTCGTCATGTTCTACGAAAGTATGAAATCTAAAAAAATTTTAATCACTGCAATCGTAAAATAAAAAATTGGGTAAGGGGTTAAATAAATGTCAGATATTGATATTCTATTTTTAGCTCGTTAAAATTAATACATAGGCATGCAATTTCTGTCTCATATCTATATTTTGTAGTTGATACAACATCGTTTTATTTTGCATAAATATCCCCGATTCGTTTGTTAGACACTGTTACAAGTTACGTTTCCAAAATGATCATTCAAGTAAAAACAAAAACGAAGTTCGTCTTTCGTATATTAAATTTTCTTGGATTACACTTTCTTTCTAAAACTTTCTTCGGTGGATTAGGTACAGGAGTTTTCTGATATCGTTAGTATTTATGCTAATATTTAATGACGAATAACTACTTAATATGTCACAGCTTGCATCCATCTGATTTCGTTTTAAAATTTAATTCTTCGACTCTAGAGGATCATAAAACTGTACAGAAATGTTAACTATAAACCTTAGGATCGAATTTACTGCTACAGAGATCGAAACTGCTTTATCGTTTATCGTTTCGTACAAGGAAAAAAAATGTACACCTATTGCATGTCTACATTTTCTCGAATAATTAAACATTGATAACAGAAAACTGACTCGATATTGCAAAACAATTACAATTCTTTTCACAAATCTTTACCAAAAGCTACCAGCTCAGGTAAAATGATCGTTTCCAGATTGTTTACGTTATAGTTATCGAAGCCACAAAAATGTTTTCATGAAAAATAATTTAATCGATATTTTCTGTGAAGTCATGCATCATAATAAAAACCGTAGGATATCTAAATAAATTAATTGTTGTAATTTTGACAAGGCAACGCGTACTAGTTACTTTTATTGTTAAAACTATTGTAAAATCGAAGCAGTGATGTCCAGCGAATGGACATTGAATGTAATTTTCTGAACCTTTAGCACATATTAAATTATTAACCCTTTGCATTCGAACGGTGACTCTCGTAAAAATTTTATCGTTGCAAGGACGAGTAATAATAAACAAATTTCTTATGCATAAAATGAAATATATCGTGTAGAATGAAAATATTCTAAGTTAAAAAAAATGCCTTCGGGTTGCAGTTAAAACAGCTTTGAGTGCAAAGGGTTAAATACTATGCTGTTCTATGAAACAAGTACGGTTGTGAGTGGGAAAATCTTTATCAGATGTCGAAACAAGAAAATGGCGTCAATGACGCGGTTTGACGGTAGCTACATTGGCAATTAGCGTGACGTATAGACATAGCCCAATTGCATATTTACAGACCTGGTATTTCCCACAAAAATGCGTAATTTAGTAGTATAAACACTATGCACAAATATTGCAATAATCTGCCATAATATGGTATGCTATATTCTGTAAATGTTGCAATTTCTGCACAGTGTTATATCGAAAATGTATTGTCCGAGGATTGAGCCAAAGGATCGAGGTATATGTGTTGAATTTCTTGGGTTGATCGCTCGCAGAAAACTGTCTCCGCCGTTTCGAAACAAAATCAAAACGTAGTAACGAGAACAAAACATCTCTAAAATATTGTAGGTCAGGAAAAATACCTTGGGGTTGGAGTTAAAACAGCTTCGAGTTCAAGGGATTAAAGTGATCATAATTGTTAAATTTTTTAAGTACATTTAGAAAATCCGCCAAAACCGCTTATGCGATGCGTCATCGATCACTCTGACCGATCGATAACATTTAGGGGGTTAAACACCCCACGGATTCGATCAGGCAGTAAACAGTCCCGAAACCCTCTCTCGGACCATTGTTCTCGCAGCTTCAGGAAAAAGCAATCTGTCCCGAAGAATTCTCGGCAATTTGCAATCACCATTCTCTCCCGAATCGGTTCTTTCATTCTCCGATCGATTCGCGGATAGAAAGGGTTTCGCGTGTACAATCACGGATTCACGGGGAACAATTTGAAAGGTGGTCGCTAAGCTGGAAGTCGAGCTTTCCTTAAGACACGTCTGTCTGGCCGACTTTGATCTACGGCACGCGTTTTTGACAGGCGAACCGCGGAATGAGAAGCATCGAGACGGTCGCGTGAAAGCATTCGTTTGAGCTTAAATCGCGTGCAGTTTACGAAGCAAGATAAAGTTCCTCCCGGTGTCGGGGTGTCTCCCCTTAACCCCAAAGCACGGAACATACCTTATCGTTTAACGGGTAACTCCGCTCTATCAATCCCCAAAATTTAGTAATTTTGACAAGCTTCTGTGACAATATAGTTGTGCGATAAAATCACTCGGAAAAATGGAATAAACAATGTAACTATATCGAGGGGTTCGTGAGAAACAGGCCACTTAAATAGTTCCATTAGGTTAGAGATGAAGAAAATATTAGAGTGAAAAGTTGTACTATTAAATGGGCAAATATGGTGATATAAAATATGTTCCAATTGTAGTCGTTTTCAAGGACTTTTGATGGTCACCGATAATTTTTAAGTAGCACTATGTATTTTTAACTTCGCCGTGTTGTTGTTGAAGTCAAGACGAGTTCAATGATGTGGTACACTATGACTTACAGATGACCTAATCCATGACCTTTATGACCTTATAACCGTATGTACTAATATAGGGTGAGTGACCAAACGTTTGCACCTCAGATATCTTTGTTGTTTCTAATGATATGTAAAATATGGTAAGGACAATGTTGAATGGTACAATGGAGCTGACACGATGCTATTAAAAAATTTTGTTTTTATGTCATTTTTTAGAGATACTAAGGTCACCTTGACTTTTTGAAAATGGAACCAACCTTTTTTAAACACCTACAATGATAGTCCCTTTCATTAGGAATTTAGTGACTATATTATTCCAAGATCATTCAAGATCAAGGACAGAAAAAACGTATAAAACTAAAATATGGAAGCAGAATACCTGTATTTTATAAATGTTCGAAATGATGGCCATCTACGTCGTTACATTGATGTAAACGAGCTCTGAAGGAATGTTGAACTCTAATAAGTACATCCGAGGTGATATTTGTACATGCTGTGATGATACGCTGACGCATATCTTCAACTGTTGTTGGAACATCCATGTACACGGTCTCTTTTAGCAGACCCCATAAAAAGAAATCTAGTGGATTTAAATCGGGCGAACGTGCTGGCCATGAAACAGTTCCGCCTCGTCCAATCCATCGGTTTGGAAATCGTGATTCCAACGTTTCTCTAGCTACTCGTGCATAATGAGCAGGGCAACCGTCATGTTGGTACCACATATCATAGCGATTTTGTAAAGGGACATCTTCTAATAAACTTGGCAGATCTTCTTGCAAAAATTGAGCGTATTTCTGTCCCGTCATCATTCCGTTAACGAAATATGGTCCAATTACTCTGTCGTTCAAAATACCACATCACACGTTTACGCTGCATTGTCTTTGATGATCAATTTCTCGCAGCCAATGCAGATTATCCACAGACCAATAATGGGCGTTCCGTAGATTAATTGAGCCCTGATTAGTGAATGTTGCTTCGTCCGTAAACAAGACATTAGAAAAAAATGAATGATTTTGAAACAATCTCCACTGACAAAAGTCAATTCTATTTTGAAAAGCATTCTCGTGCAATTCTTGATGGAGCGATATGTGAAACGGATGAAATTTATGTCGAGCCAGAATTCGTATTACGCTACTTTGACTTATGCCTGCTTCCCGGGAAATTTTTCTCGTACTCACGTGAGGATTGACAGCTATAGCTGTTAAAATATTAATTTCATTGTCTTCATTGGTCGTTGGATTCTTCCGTTTGTACTGTCTTGCATGTACACCTCCAGTACTTCGAAACAACCTGTACGTATTAATGAAAGTCTCTCTAGAAGGAGTGTTTCGCTCGGGATACCTTTCGTCGTAAAGTAGTCGGACCTGCACTGCATTTTGTCTACATTCACGGTAAATCGTGATCATATCACACTTTTCAGTCATTGAATGAAACAGCGGAATCGCGTTCGGAAACATACTGATAGTAAATAAGAATGCTGAATAACAGTAACATTGAAGGACCTTAGTATATTTACTTTAACTACGACCATAGTATATTTACTATTTACTACAAGCCTCAACCGTGATAAACGTATTCTGCTTTCATATTCTAAATCTTATACGTTCTTTCTGTCCTTCACCCTGAATGAGCTTGGAATAATATAGTCACTCAATTCCTAATGAAAGGGACTATAACTGTAGGTGTTTAAAGAAGGGTGGTTCCATTTTAAAAAGTCATGGCGACCTTGATATCTCTAAAAAAATGACATAAACAAAATTTTTTTATACCACCGTGTCAGCTCCATTGTACCATTCAACTTTGTCCTTACCATATTTTACGTATGTTTAGGAACAACAAAGATATTTGAGGTGCAGACGTTTGATGACTCACACTGTATATAAAGCCTAACAAATACAAACATTACGCTTTTCTTTGTAGACGAAATCAAATTTTATTCTTTTCTAATCAATATTTAAGCATCGAAAAAAATGTAACAGTATAAAATATATAATTTGTCTGTTCTCTTGTGTAATATTTTTGGTGACGAGGAAGTTAGAATGATTTTAGTCAGAAAAAAATGGTACGGCGAAATGCTAACCACCTTCGGATACCCCAGTGTCTAAGACAGGTCCTGCTAGAGGACGGTAAGGCCACCTAGGTCCAGAATGAAAACGCTCCCTTGCTTATCACTTCCCATCATCACCTATTCAGTCGCCGCCAAAGATTCTACAATACGTTATCATATATTAAAAAGAACAAGGCTGCACATCTGCGAAGGGTGGTCTCTGAGAATCGTATCGGAACTTCGCAAGTAGCGAACACGTTGAGAAACCTCGGTCACAACTGGTGCGAAGTTTTGATACACAATAGCATTGTCCAGGTGCCTCGGGACCGGGTACTTGTGCGCTATCGTTGACACGGTGTTTCGAGAGTTATTAGTCGCCCACTAATTGCGAACCGTTGCGTTTAATAACGATTTACGGGCTCTCGATTGCCATTAACTCTAGCCTGGTCACCTGGGGTCAAATATATCTTCTCGCAATTTTCGATGAGATATTTGCATCGTCTCTGTCGGAAATCTCTATGGAGCATATTGAAACATTTCTTCTTGTTTCACATTTTCTTCAAACACACATTGCTACATTGGTTTTTCTTAGTTCTCTTTTAATACTAGAACTACCGAGTAATAAACGCGACTGATGTACATGTAATAATAACAAGACTGCATATATTCTGACCTTGTCCCATTTTCATTACAATGTCTGCTTCAATGAAGAATTTTATTCGAAGCTTTCCAATGAAGATACTTTTATAATTTCTTGAATTGTGAAAGAAAAAATTACGAACCAGTCATGTAGTCCTAGTGTTAATAAATCTGTAAAAATTCAAGCGTTGCACGTACAAGTATTGTTTGATTGTTTGATTTATTCTAACGTAAAACGAAATAACTTTTTTTTTAACCTTTAGCACATTCAAATTCAGACTCTGAGCGACCACTAAAAATTAAGCAAGACACTATTATTTACAACTATTTTTATGTCACTATGTTTCTATCTAAGAAAGTGATAAACATTTAACTATTGAAAGAACGAGTAATAAATAAAATGCGCCGTATGTATAAGAGAAAACACAACATGTGGAATGAAAATATTCTGGGTCAGAAGAAAGTCTTCATTTTTGGAGTTAACCCTTTGCCCTACAACAACGAGTCAGACTCGTGATCAAGAATTCGAACAGAATCTTTTAAACATGTCTTTCCTTACTTTTCTTTAAACCGAAATAACATTCTATTTCATCTTTAGTCGCATACAATCGGTAGAGAATAGCTACGATCGCGATAACTACAAATTTGACTTTCCTTTTTGTCGTTTCTAGTCACTGAAAATCTAGTCACTGTTATCAGAAAATAAATCGTAGGCCATAGGGTTAAAACCAAAGGGTATGTCTGTGTATCTATACAAGTGATAAAAATTTAACCATCGAAAGAACGAGTAAAAAGTAAAATGCGCCATATGTATAAGAGAAGACACAGCATGTGGAATGAAAATATTCTGAATCAGAAGAGAGTCTTGATTTATGGAGTTAAAACAGCTTTGAGTTCAAAGGATATATTTGTTATCTAAGACAGTAGTAAAAATTGAACTATTCAAAGAACAAGTAATAAATAAAATGCGTCATATGTATAAGAGAAAACGTAACATGTAGAATAAAAATATTCTTTGTCAACGAAAGCTTTCATGTTTGGAGTTAAAACAGCTATTAGTTCAAAGGTATTATACAAGCACGCGCAGGACACGTTACGTATATTTTCCCACACTGGTGTTATCATAAAAGCAAATGATTATGTTTTTACAGAGTACATATTAATTTAGTAATTCAAACTTATTCGTCACGTTTGCGAATTTTTTTACAATTCGTTCACTGCGATCTACATCGTCAGTCGAAACAATTTGTTCTTGATTGGGTACTTTGTAATTACTGAAATTCCAGATGTGGTTTCGATCAGCGATATTACTGATTAGGATAAGTCGAGAAACACATTATAATATACAGACAATCGTTATGCGAAACGAATGCTTTCGTATCGTTTGCGAAAAATGGGAGCCAAATGAAAAGATCTTTCTTTCTTGAATGATTACGAAACGTTTGAAAGTAGTGTATCTTGTTGTATTTAAATTCTTGCAATGTTACGTTACTTTAACACTACTTAACACTTACAATAGTTTGTAAATTTGATGCCGTCAGTCCCCAGGAAGTTTAGCGAGTTTAGGGAGTTTTTATTTAGGAGTTTAGGGAGTCCCATAGCGTTTAACGTGTGGAGGATGGACTTGGGGGACGACTGTAAAGGTTTTTAATTGAATGTGGATATTTGCGAAAAGAGTGTACGTTGAGAAACGAAAACGTTAAGAAAATTCAAGAAAATTTCTTTGTGCTATTGTCATCGGTTGTAGAAAGTATGATTTATATGAGCCGTTTATTTTGAAAGTGGCTTAAGTCCATTTATGCTCGAATTGAGATATTGAAGGGTTTGCGTTGGATTAAATTTAAAAATATGGTTAACAGATAACATAATAGAATAATGTTTTTGGGTTCCTAAAGGTGTCAAATTTATCATCCCAATTAGCATAATTAACATTATTGAAGAAATAATATGTTTTTGATGGTTATGAATGGACTTACGCCATTTTCAAAATCAATGAAACGACGTTTTCAATTCTTAAGAAATCACAAGTCCATAGGAAAAGTAAATTTCCCTTGAAATTAAAATAAATGTATACACTTTTATGTTATAAAATAAAAAAAATATTCAATTTTCATTCTTTGTTAAATAATTTTTACATTAAAATTAATATAGTTTTATTAATTATTATTCAGTCTTCTTCAGTTTGTGTACGTGGGAGGGATTCAAAATAACTGTGGTGTGTAGGTGGTATATAATGTAATAAATCCATTAAGTCCTTATATTTTAGGTTTGTGAGTGGTCTCGGTTTTTTGTGTAGTGATGCCAACTGGATATTAATAAAGTTTTTCGGTCGTGCCCGTTACGGTAGTAAATCCAATGTTTTGAATGGTGCATCCTCGTTCATTGTCGTTTCATAGAATAACTTATATGACGCGCTTCTCAAAAATCTCATCCAACATACATTAAACCAATTCACTCTTTCACCGTCAGTATTTTTTAGCCTTTTAAAAATCGCATTTTCTGTGGACAGGCACTGTTTCATTGTTTAAAACAAAGTCATTTCACATTAATAATTCAACAGTTACTTTCATAATTAAACATAAAGCTGGGATCTCATAAAATTTTATTGCATAATTATTTTCCATATCCATTTGAAACTCTCACAATGGGACTTACGCCACTTTCAAAATAACCTTTTCATCGCTTCATCAACCAGCCAATTTTCCTGTTACAAAATCTTAACGATTTTAAATATATTAGTAACAAGTTGCCTCAGAATGAGAAGATCTTGTGAAAATGTAACTATTATGGTAGCTGACTCGATTTTTTTTTTAAACGGACCTGCGCCATTTTCAAAATAAATGGCTCATATAGTGTTTGGCGACGGCTAAGATGGCGTGTGCTAGCGAGAGAAGAGAAAAAGCTAGAGGACTTGCGGGTAAGGCTATTAGCAGGCCCTGCCTTAGAAATTAACACTAGAACTTCCAAACCAGTCATTTTGACTGGTTCTTAGTTTTTTCTTTCGCAATTACTGAAGTTATAAAAATGTTTTCATCAGAAATTTTTCGATGTACATCATTAATGACGTATACCTTACAATAAGAATTGTATGAAGTTTTAATAGATACAGTCTCGTTATTATTACAAAGCAGTGTATATCGTTGAATTTATTGTTCGGTAATTCTACTGCTAATATCCCATCTGTTAACTTCTGTTATAAACACATAAACTCTGCGGTCTAATAACACGTCTAGTTGCTTTTACGAGGTATAAAACAAGGTACTTTTTTCTACCGGTGGCTTTTATCGCTCTGCAATTCAAGTGTTAAACTTCGAAGCGTCCATGCTAGGCGTAAATTTTTCAAGTTATTCGCTATTGTCCATGTTCGCTGTACAGCCGGCGCAAGTGTCTCGATGCTTACAGACGGTAGCATACAGAAGGGTTAATAACGATTTATCGATTCTCGGTCCCGGCTAATGCGAGTCCGTGAATTTGCGAGCGACTCGCATGCCGGACACTCCTCGTTTTGCAAGAAAAGGAACGTCCGTTTGGAATGTCGACGGCGTGTCGCCGGTTAATGAAAAGCGAACCCTCGATTTCGAATAAAATCGCCGATCGAACGACAGGAATAATCGCAACCGGCCATTCCGCCGCCGATAAAACTGGCCGGATTCGTGTACTCGAGGCTACAATAATCGCAATCGGGTTCTCGCTCGCCGTTCCCGATTCGGCGAGCTTTAACCCTTTACTGGTCTTCGCAACTAAATGTAATATTATTGATTCGATTAATTCAATATCTTCCGCGCAGTCCGTTACAGGTGGAATGTTTATTATTTTTGAAGAAGTCTGATTTATTCGTTACATTTACAGTTGGAGACAAAATTAAATGGGGATTCCACTTTGAACACCTAACCACATTTTTAAAATTGCACCCAAAGACATCAGTTTTTCTTCTTAGTTGTTACAAGCATTCGATCGTTATTTATTGTAATGTCGAGGGCCGAAGATTTAAAAAATCCATCGTTCCATTTAACATGTTGACGCCGGCGTGCATCACGGTGGGGTCACGCTTGTATTTCACAAAATAGGTTTATGTTATTTTCTCTCAACATTATAAACGAACATTATTAACCCTTTGCGGTCGGTGTCCCCGTAGCAGGGATATTTTTAAATCGTCGTAGAAGTCGATGTCCTTATAGCGGGAATCTTCGAAAATCGCAACGATGACAAAACACTATGGTGCCCTATGTCTCGTGATTGAAGTGTTTCGGTCGACTTACGAGATAGCAATGCATGATTGTTCAGAGAAATTAAAATTCTGTACGGAAAAGTAACTGCGAGACGCTAGATTTGCTCCGACCTGCTGGTACTCTCAAGAGCAAAATCTGTCGACCGCAAAGGGTTAATAGTAAAAATATAACAGTTCAATGTTATGTTTATGCGGGCGCCGCCTCATAGAAAGAACCTTGATTATCGGCGCCGGCGTGAACGTGTTAAAAGGAAACAACATTAAATTGTTCTAGAGAAAAGTTAACCCTTATCGGATGCTAGCTTTTTATACGTGATTTTCAGTAGGTTGTAACTAGTTTCGATAAATATGCGAAAAATTTTCAGGACTATAGGTATAACATTTTGTTATGAAAATCATGAGTCAAATATATCAAATATATGAGTTTCAAATAATTATTTATAAGTTTTGAATGTATGAAATTTTTTTAAGCAATCTCCAACATGAAGGAATCGTTATCCGTTGTACGTTCCACAGAAATATATCGTTGTTTTTTTTCAAGCAACTTACGATTAGAACATACTAACAGGGGAACATATTCAGATGCGAAAATTCGATTTTGATGAAACTTATGGGAGCTTATAGTTCTTTAAAAAATATTTAACACGTGTTTTTTTTATCGGCAACCATCCACTTTGAAGGGGTGAAAACAGCCCTCAAAGTTGGAGTGTTTTTGAGATGTCTCGGAAACCAGAGGTTGAACAATTTGAATTTTTTTTTAAATTGTATGTTTTTCAATGGGAAATGTAGTCGCGCAAGAAAAGTTTAACAAAAGTTTTTTGTTTAAACAATAAAGCTATAAGCTTCCATAAGTTTCATCAAAATCGGATTTTCGCATCTGAGTAGGTTCCTTTGTAAGCAGTCATTATGGTTTCCTTGAGCAACATGCAAAATATATAGTTTTCCATCTAATCTGTCATCATTGTCTGTTGTCGATGGTGTTCCATATCGCACAGTCTCACCTCCACGTAAATTCCCAATTAGTGACATAACTAATTTCCGAATAAATTTTATATGACACATTGGTTCACTGTTGTTATGCTTACAATCAGCTTTACACAGAGTAGAAGAATTCACGGAGGATACATAAATTCCCCAAAAAAACGTTGTGTCAACATTTTAATGATTTGCGTGTAATAGACGAGGCAATCGTGCTCGCATTTCACATAAAACGAGTTTCGATAGATTCCATTTTGTCACCTCTCACGTGACGTACGACGGCAGCGAAAAAGTACTGTTGTCACGTGAGAGGTGACTTACGATTGATAAAGGTTAATAACATTGTTACGTCGTAACAACATTATCTATAAGTGCATACAAATTTTTCGACACTGTATAAGTTGAGCATCCGGTATATTCCTACAAGCCAAGGTTTTGGAAATTCCCAGCAATAAACAACCCCTACGTCCAACATCTTGCTACCAGGTGCAACTTACAAATCGAACGTTTACCTGCGATCGCGCCGCTTGACCAAGCCATCGACTCTGATTGGTGCGATCACATGAACCATTTTTTGTATAAATACCGCACACTTTTGACAGACTCGCTGATTTGGATTTCAAACGTCACTGAAACTATTTCAACTCAACAAAACCACTCGTTTGTAAATCCTTATTATTTTCATAAGAAAAACCAGTAGGTTAGAATTATTAACCCTTTTAGGACGTATTAAATTAGGACGTGGGTGTCGTACTGGTCGGAATTAATTTCCGTTGAAATAGCAGTGATACATAACATGTAAGATTATGAAGAATAAACAAGATTTATTAATTCTTTTGACAAGTTTAGTTACATGTTTATACAATAATATGTTTTAATGTCATGTTTTTATGTAAAAATTATATTTTATAGTTCTCCATTGTATGGAATTTTTCAAAACAGTCTCCAATATGCAGTCCTGGTTTTCGACTGCATGTATCGTAAAAATAATTTGTTTGACGTCTTCCGCCCTTAATCTTTCTAATGGAACATACAGAAAAATCTTTACTTTTGACGTCTTCACAACGTCGCAATATATGTAGTTTTCCGTTCAGCCTTTCGTCTTTATCCGAGGTCGATGGTCTTCCTGGGTTTGACGATGCTCCATCACGGAAATCACCTACAAGTTGGTCCATCAATTTTCGGACAAACATGAAATGTGACATGGGCGTCCTGTTATCTCTTCTAGCTTCAAACTTCTAATCCCCAGAAAAAAATCTTTCTCCACCATTTGCAAGATTTTATCATGAAACAATATGAACTTGCTAATTGGTCAGCCCTGTCAACACCTCCCATATTCATATTGTAATTTATAATAATATTGGGTTTCTTTACGTTGGCGGTGCCACCTTGTTTCAACCTTCTTTCTATAGTTGTCGTGGCCGAGGTATAGAAGCTGCTTAACATGGTGCCTATTCTTTTATCTTTCCACGCCAATAATAGAATATCACCTGATCGACAGGCAGCAACAGTGTTACTTTTTGTTACAGCTGGTTTTTTTTTATCATTGCTGGTATATAATGCTAATAGGAGCGCCGCATTAGTTCGTGAATAGGTTCAGGTTCATTCATGGATGAATTCAGTATAAGATTAACACGGTTTCGTGTTGTGGTGGCTGAGAGCAGACATACGGACGGAACGGTAAAAAGGCTTTGGTGGCTGAGCGTAGACATACAACTGCAAAGGGTTAAAGTCAGTTCTACGTTCTAACAAGTCGTGTGTTTTTATAATATTATTTGCACCACCCTGAAATATCGAGCCTTGTTAAGTTAAGCGTTCGAAGCGCAAGGATAAATATAAAACGTTCAAACTAAACGATTTATTATTCGTGCGCTCGAAACAAACATCATAATGCGTTGTACTCGATAGCATTGAAACTTCCTGCGAAAGATTGTTCTCTAGGAGTAATAATAACGAGGCAATAAGGATGTCAAAATAGGGTGTGTGTGAGAGAGAAACGCTGTTTAATAAAGAAATTCCACGCGTAAATTGTCGAACAACCAATACGTCGTTTAATAGATAGCAATGTACGGTTCCTGAACGATCGTGTCCCGGGAATGAATAATTTCAATGGACTCGTCTCGGTGGTGAGTGGCGCCTCGTTTCGTTCCACCTTGCTCCTCAGCGCCTCGACGCCTCGACGCGGTCAGGATTCTTTGGAATCGGCGTTCTTGCAGTCTCGTAGGAAGTAGCCGTGCGGCAAGAATTGAAATTAATCGCGCCTCGACGAGTCCCGAGACGACGTATACCTGGTTCTCCTTTGTACGACTACTGGTTTCACGCCTGGACAACGAGCTCTCTGGCCCAGCATGCTTTTTCTCTCTGCTTCTCTCTCTCTCTCTCTCTCTCTCTCTCTCTCTCTCTCTCTCTCTGTCTGTCTCCTGTTTCTCTTTCTCTCTTCGGTAGCCACGCGTGCACACACAATCGACGCTAAAACACCTTCCAGAATCGGTTACCGGTCGCAAGCGGTTAACAAGAGAATCCCCGAAGGAGCATCAACGATTTTTCGCTCGAGTATTCCGAACGATCCTCCTCGAGACACCCGTGTGTATACGCACAGAGGCGGCGGGTATCGCGCTGGCTTTTTGCGACGAGATCCCGTCCGAAGTTCTCGGAATACGAGTATCGTCCCGTTACTTTTGAACTTCATGAATATTCTCGAAACCTTTCCCGTCCGGTGTCAAATAAAAAAGAAACGAGACCGCGTACACTGCCGTTCAAAAACCCCGGGAACCATGCACCGCGAGCGCACGCTAAGTCTCGGAAACTCGATTATCACCGAACTATCGAGGATGCGAGAAAGTTTTAAGCGTCAATTTAATACCGTGAACTATTTGGCACGGGCGAATTTCTTTTTAATAATTCGTTGCTCAAACGGGGTACGATGGTCGAATTTTACTTTTTCGGGGTACGGTTACGCTTAAAAAGATCATCTCATTGAGCGTTTAGGGGACCAGTTGGAAATTACGGTTCGACGAAACTGCGAAGAACGCGGTAAAAGTAATGATTTTTAATTTCTTCATCTGACGATCATCATTTCATGACGACGACGATTTAAGACATTGGTGACCGGAGACGAGTTGACTCGTCTTCTCATGCCCAAACGTTGTTGACCGATGACGAGTTAACTCGTCATTGCACTTGCATTATCTATTTCAATTTATGAAACCCAGGGCGATATAGAATATTGCAAAAGCTTTGCGCAATATTTTAAAAGTTATATAAAAGATATGTCCAAAGTTTAATTTCATTTCATTCAGTATAAATAAAATTTATTGGAGTTTATTTAGAATGTTTTACTTTACTTCCATATTCAATTACAAAATAATGAATAACGAAATGATGCATTTGTTAATTGTACATGCACTGCTGCATCTAAAAAAAATTTAAAGGCCCACAGATGTAGTGATCTGCGAACCATTTATCTTTCTCCCTTGGCATTTATTCGTAAATGCAATAATAACAAGTTATGACTTGAAACAATTGCGTGGACCACCCTGTAGAATATTGCGAAAGCTTTGCGCATCGTGTTTAGTCGTGTCTGCTTTATAATAAAGAAAATAGTTTTCTTGGTATTTAGGTTTTTATCACAATTTTAGTAATTAAAAAATTTCAACCATGACGGAGAGTAACGGTGAAGAAAGTTTCAATGAATTATACGCGGATACGTTATTTGTCCGAGTGATTTCGAAATAAATTGTAGTGATTGGAAAAGTGATGAATCTGACATACTACCAAAACGGCAAAAAATAAATGTTATAGAATCTGATAGTGAAAGTGATTTTGAAGATTGGATTGAAAATTACATTACACTTTCCTTGGAGGATTATTCAAACATTTCGGGTGTAACTGTGGAATTAAGTGATGCACCGAGCATCAATGAAGTAACTGATTTATTTTTTGATAACGACTTTTTGCATTTAGTCGTTTCTCAAACCAATTTATACCACTTCCAAATGAAACAATTTCGTAAAAATTCTGCTAAAACTTTACCATGGACGGAAGTTACAACTAGCGATATGAACAAGTTTCTTGGGTTATTACAAAATGAGCCGTTTATTTTTAAAGTGGCTTAAGTCCGTTTATGCTCGAATCGAGATATTGAAGGGTTTGCGTTGGATTAAATTTAAAAATATGGATAACAGATAACATAATAGAATAATGTTTTTGGGTTTCTAAAGGTGTCAAATTTATCATCCCAATTAGCATAACTAACATTATTGAAGAAATAATATGTTTTTGATGGCTATGAATGGACTTACGCCATTTTCAAAATCAATGAAACGACGTTTTCAATTCTCAAGAAAGTACAGGTCCATAGAAAAAGTAAATTTCCCTTGAAATTAAAATAAATGTATACACTTTTATGTTATAAAATCAAAACAATATTCAACTTTCATTCTTTGTTAAATAATTTTTACATCAAAATTAATATAGTTTTATTAATTATTATTCAGTCTTCTCCTGTTTGTGTACGCGGGAGGAATTTAAAATAACTGTGGTGTGCAGTTGGTACATAATGTAATAAATCCATTAAGTCCTTATATTTTAGGTTTGTGAGTTGTCTCGGTTTTTTGTATAGTGATGCCAACTGGATATTATTAAAATTTTTCGGTCTTGCCCGTTACGGTAGTAAATCCAATGTTTTGAATGGTGCATCCTCGTTCATTGTAGTTTCATAGAATAACTTATATGAATCGCTTCTGAAAAATCTCATCCAACATACTTTAAACCAATTTACTCTTTCACCGTCAGTATTTTTTAGCCTTTTAAAAATCGCATTTTTTGTGGACAGGCACTGTTCCGTTGTTTAAAACAAAGTCATTGCACATTGATAATTCAACAGTTACTTTGATAATTAAACATAAAGCTGGGATCTCATAAAATTTTATTGCATAATTATTTTCCATATCCATTTGAAACTCTCACAATGGGACTTACGCTACTTTCAAAATAAACTTTTTCATCGCTTCATCATCCAGCAAATTTTCGTGTTACAAGATCTTAACGATTTTAAATATATTAGTAACAAGTTGCCTCAGAATGAAAAGATGACGAGTTTCCGGTGACGAGTTACGAGTTAACTCGTCTTTTCATGCCCAAACGTTGTTGACCGATGACGAGATAACTCGTCATTGCACTTGCATTATCTATTTCAATTTATGAAGCCCAGGGCGATATAGAATATTGCGAATGTTTTGCGCATCGTGTTTAGTCGTGTCCGCTTTATAATAAAGAAAATACTTTTCTTGGTATTTAGGTTTTTATCACAATTTTAGTAATTAAAAAATTTCAACCATGACGGAACGTAACGGTGAAGAAAGTTTCAATGAATTATACGCGGATACGTTATCTGATTGTCCGAGTGATTTCGAAATAAATTGTAGTGATTGGGAGAATGATGAATCTGACATTATACCACCAAAACGGCAAAAAGAAATGATATAGAATCTGATAGTGAAAGTGATTTTGAAGATTGAATTCCATATTCAATTACAAAATAATAGCCGGTGTCGTGGCATAGTTTCTGTGTAAAATTGCCGGTTAGCGTCGTTCGCGCGTCTAATTGCACGTCAGTTGTACACGTATACATGGTCGAAGTTTCATCAGGATCGATTATGTTTGAGACGACCTCCAAATTATTAAAGAAATTGCGATTGAAATTAAAAAGGTTTTACATATTTCAGCGCCTATAGTCCTTTTTAAGGCATCAACTGATTTCGATAAAACTTTGTTCACATACGGTTAAGACACGATTCTTATAGGTATTGTTTGGTGGACGTTTTCTTTATGACACCCAATCGCTAGATTTTTCGTAAAATACCCGCCCTCCTAAGTTAGCGGAGTAAGGGAAGGTTAACCCTTTGCACTCCAAGCAATTTTAATCCCAAAATTGAGATGTTCTTTTTACCTCGAATAGTTAAATTGTACATAGTTCATTTACTTGCGTGCATATAAAATTTATTACTATTATTCGTACATACAACACTTCAATTTTTACCGATTTCTTAATTGCAAAAACGTAAAAGTTATTGTGAACAATAGCGTGGCGATTTTTAGTGTCCCCTGAGAAGAGCCATTGGAGTGCTAAGGGTTAAGACCGGTGAGTGCATCGTCTGGAGTACAAGAGTTTTTGGTGCGACGATTATTAACCCTTTCGCTACGGGAGTCTCGTCCACCGAAGTGCCGTTACTGAACAGAAAATCGCGCCAGAAATATACACAGTGCGCGTGGTTTCTGTATTTACGTTTTTCTAAGTCTTAAATAACAACTGTTCTGAACAAAACGAGAGCAGTTTTAAAAAGTGATTAATCCAATATGTCAATGAAATCAACAAAAAAATATTGTCATCGACTATAGATGGAACTTGTATACGCATCATTTAGATGCCGTATATATTTGACGCTCGTACCCACAGGTAGTCGAGTGAATTTCGCATATATGCGACGCTCGGAGGGAAAGGGTTAAGAAACTCGGAGGACTCTTAACCAAATTAGAAACTCGTCGCAGTTTCTTTAAGCCCTTAAATTGACTAAGTGTCACGTCTGCATCATAAATTCCTCCCTTTGTTCGGATCTTTCACCCCTGCATGCCTAAACGAAAAATGCCTACATATGTACGGCTAAATTTTGCGCGGGGTTTGTTTTTCCGTGCGGCAGAATTCGACACGAATTACACGTAAACGATACGGCACTGCGATGTGCGACGGATAATACTGTTCTCTACGCGAGCACGTTGGAATGGAGTTTTTGATAAATAAGTTACAATTTTTCTTAAAGGTATGATGCGTATACTGTAACTTTAGTAATTTATTTTTCTCGTGGTGACTGAAAAAGTGGAGCGAGGAAGAAGAGGAAGGGAGCGTTTCGTTCTGAGTCTGCTAGAGGTGGAGTCAATCAAGTCAAATCAATCAAGTACTAGCGAGAAAGTCGTCCGATTGTCCCTCTGTTGGCGAGTGTAGGAGGTAGAGTGTCGCCACAAATTTAACCCCTTGATGTACAAATAAAATGGTATTTGACGCGACCGAAGAATACTGTTTAACACCTTGCCCTACAATATCGTGTCAGGCACGTGCTGTAGATTTTTAACAGAGTCTAAAGAATAAATATATTATTAACCCTTTGCCCTTGAGGCCTTTTTCGCTCTGGCGAACCAGCAACTCGAGACGATTTCGGCTATGTTAGGGGATCGTCTTATAAGCACTTTGAAATCATTTTATAATCAAAAAACGTATACAAATATTAAAATTTTGGTAATTTATTTATTTTTACATTGAATACAACAAAATCTGTTAAATATTACACTCTGTAATTAGCTTTTGTGTGCTATTTAGTGAAACAATCCCCAAGATGCATCCTCGGTTTGTCAGAACAAGTATCACAATAATACGAGGTTTCTCGTCTATAGCCAGGCTTGTTACGGCCAGAGCAAACCTTGCAGTCCCTTTTTATCCCTTTTAGCACAATATGGAGCTTTTCGTTTAGTCGGGGTTCATCGGTCGACGCCGACGTCGATGCTTGCTCACGATGCTGGCGATAGGATCATCCTCTCAATTGCTCCACAAGCGTTTTTAGAAAGCGCAAATGACTTTTTTCTAGTTTATACAGTATGTAAGAATTGATTAGGCAAATTTCCATGCCCCCCCCAAAAAAAAAGATTTCACCACCATTTTACCGATTTTCGGAGAAAACAATATGTCGATGCATACTGGTCTACCCTATCAACACCACCCATATATTTTATATAATCCAATATAATGTTTGGTTTTTTGATCATCATTTCCACTTCACCTCGTGTAATCCTTCTGACGGTCTCCATTCCTGTGCCACCTCTAGTAGTCAAACAAGTGACGGGCCTTTTGTCCTTCCATGCTAAAAGTAAGGTGTTGTTTCGTCGGTAAATACCGTGGGTTCTTTTACAAATTTTGGCTTTTTTATTGCACTGGGCAATTCTTTCCTGTTCGTTAGAACCGTTCCGGTGATATTACATTTCAATTTGGCTAGTTCTTGAGCTAAACTATAGTAAAACCGTAACAGTGTCGCTCGATTCGACACTTTAAATCAGCTGGGCGCCGTAGCAGCGCCGCTCGAGTGGATGAATCAAACCAGCCGGGCGCCGTAGCGGCGTCACTTGAGGGCAAAGGGTTAAATCCCCTTAAATCGAAACAATATTCTATTTGGTTGTTGTCAACGTACATCCATTGGAGAACATATAGGCATATGGCAGTTATAAATTTTCTTTTTCGTTTCGCAAATTTTGAACTACAAAGAAATTCTAATCACTGCAACTGTAATATAAATCGTAAGGCAAGGGGTTAACTGGCTCGACTGAACAGTTATATGCACGCTCGGAAACAGAACATTTTATTTCGAAATTTACATTGCATTAACATAAGCATTATGAACAGCTATGTCAAGCAGATAAAAGAACATTTTTTGAATACCCCTTGGTACTCGAATCGAATCGAAATCGATGCACGATTTTCGTGCGCAAGAGACAGTTTTTGACGTCTCCGGGACGTCAAAGTCTACAATGGCATATGAAATGGATGACGTCTAAAAGATGTCATTGTATGTCCAAGGGTTAATAAATAATAATGCAATCGAGTGTGATATATTTTAAAGCACGGACATCCGGGAAAGCCACAATAGTGGCGCATCATAATATAACATGGCACTCCGCGAAAGCCATTACAACGGCGCATCTTTCCTAAAAGGTTAATAAAACGCTTCGCAATGGTTTTTACCAAGTGTTTTACACCCTTTCGCGACGGGTGCCGTGTATATATGGCAGTCACTTATTGGTTTGCAGCGACTGACGCCGTGTATATACGGCAGTCACTTATTGGTTTGCAGCGGCTGTTATTTGTCTCAGTTTTAAAATTTTTCATACTATAAAAGATTATTAAAAAATAATATGGAATAAATACTATTAACCCTTTGCACTCGAATGGAGCCTCTAAGGCGACACTAAAACTTGCCATACTATTGTTTAAACAACTTTTACATCGTTAGGTTTGCAGTTGAGAAATCGATAAAAATTTTAATGTTCTAAGTACGAGTCATTATAATTAATTTTATATGAACGAAAGGAAATGAACTACCAACAATGGAGCTATTATAGATAAAAATATAATTTTGATTTTGGAGTAGAATTGCTTCGAGTGCAAAGGGTTAAAATCATAATTATATTATTATTTTATTTCAATAGCAAACTCAAAATGGTGCTATAAATACATTGGTGGCGAAGTATGATCAGTCACGCCGTCGCGAAAAATAGCGAAAAATCGTACAGGTGTGCCGCCGCGATAGGGTTAATACATTGCTGACCGGTGACGAGTTAACTCGTCATTGCACTTGCATTATCTATTTCAATTTATGAAACCCAGGGCGATATAGAATATTGAAAAAGCTTTGCGCAATATTTTAAAAGTTATATAAAAAATATGTCCAAAGTTTAATTTCACTTCATTCAGTATAAATAAAATTTATTGGAGTTTATTAAGAATGTTTTACTTTACTTCCATATTGAATTAAAAAATAATAACCGGTGACATGGCGTAGTTTCTGTGTAAAATTGTCGGTCAGCAAAGTGTTAATATAACTGTGACTTAATTTTAACTCTTCACTCTTTAACTCTTAAGTTTACTCTTCGAAAGATAGGTCTAGAGTGAAAGAGTTAAAAGACGAACCATGGTCGAACACCTTGCAGATCCTATGGCTCCTAACACGAGCACCCACTCGAGCAGCAAGGATGCATAGAATTCCTACGAAGACGTTCGGAAGATAATTTTTCTGCATCTAGAAGATAACAATCCGATGTTAGCTGACCTAATTTCTTGTTCGAGTATTCGTGGCTTCATATCGTCCAACGCTGGCAGTTTGGGAAGGTTCGCATCGGATAAAGTTTCCCCATTTCGAGAAGCAGAAACTGCCAGTTCTGCAGGAATAATTCCGGCGTATCGTCGCGTGGCCTCTTCTGTCAGGTTTCATTTCGCCAGGTGAGATTAGTTCACGGAGAAGTCGAGGGGTTTGGGACTTTTGAACGACACTGTAGCCGGAGTGTATTACCGAACGTGTGGAGGCTTTTCGAGCAGCCTCCATCCGTGATATTTCGGTCGCGTCTCTATTTCCCGATGGGTTTACCAGGGGTGGGACACACGCGGGCAGCGCCAGAAGAAGTTGAAATTTCAGGAAGTTTCGTGGGTTTCGCGAGCCAGTCGTGACAAATCAAATTGACTCAAGACGGGCGCGCGTTGTTCCCTGATCCACGTGGGACGGGAAAAAGAGGACGAAGGAAAGGCGAGAACGGGATATAAGGTGGTGGGCCAGGGTCCGCTCGTATTGTTGGCTGTTGTGATTTTATTGCCCTCTTATATTGCCTTCGCGCATCTCCCTCTCTCTCTGTTTTGCGATGGTTACTCGACGGCTTTTCGTTTCGCCGTTCCTTATTTCACCCTCGCTCTCTGTCTTTGAACGGGTGCCCCGGTTGCTGCAGCGAGAATCATTTTTTACGAGGCGATTCACCGCATCCACTGGAAGTTGCAACAACGGCGAGAAGACTGCTCTGATCACTCTCGGAGAATATTATCTCGTGCGAAGATCGTCTCACGCTGCGAATCGCCGCGACGACTCTCGGGCGCAGAGTATTTGTAGACAGATCCGCGGACCGTAATCGGTGAGATTTCTATGGCAACGATAAAAATGTCATGTGTTCTTGTTAGCGACCGGGATAGTTACACGTTTAAGACCGGGTCCGGAATGGGGGTGTTGCGACAGCGAAACCGAAGGTCGAACACGCCGACTCGCCGTTCCTTCGGCAGATTTCGCGTTATACTTGCAAAGCCACGCGTAAAGGAGACCGAAAACAATACACGAGGAAAGTTTCTTCGCAGTTTTCCACTCCTCGATGTTACACTCTATCCGACACGTCCACGGCCAATCGAATAACGCTACCATGCCTCGACCTAAAACTGCCCTTGTCCAATCACGAAAAGACGCGATGGGGAAACAGAATTCGACAAACAAGAGAACGCGAAATAAAAAATCAGAATTCAATAAGCAAAAGAACGCGAAACAAGTCGCTCTGTGTAGAAACCGCTTAACACTTAGAAATTGCGAAGCGATTATATGCAAGAGTATCGTGTTTCACGCGGCAACCGGCCAAGCGCATGTACATTGTAATATTTTAGGTGATTGGAATTTCGTTGTTCCTACGCTTATCTTCTTCGCGAGATCCTCGAAGGTTTGGGACGAATGTATATTTTTCGCAAAGAGAGAAGCGAAGCGATATGAGAGGGTACGTCTTGAGCATGTTCACTTGGGACTTCCCCCTTTTTCCACGATGATGTTTGCTCCGTCGAAGGGACTGAGAAAAGTCTTCAGTTTGGAATTTTGATAGATCTTTCAGTTGCACAGTCACTGGAAGCACTTTCTACTGATGCGCTGTTTTAACAAAAATTATTTGGTATGAAAAGGAGCATAAAGTATATTTCACAGTTTCTCGTCCGTGAAGAAATGCCGGAGACTTCTAAGTCACGTTTGTTCTTTTGTTAAGTAGAACGATGTATTTTTGTATACACTGAATTATAGTACAATTGAGTGCGAATCTAAGGGATGCGATCGAAGTGGTCGAAATAATTGAAAAATCATCGTTCCCGTACACCTATGGTCAATTACGTGAGCCGTTTATTGTGAAAGTGACCTAAGTCCATTTGTCAATTATTTCCGATCAATAAAGCATTTAAAGTTACTTATATTCCGAGTAAATATAATAATTCTGGACACATAACTTTTCAGAGTTAGTTCAATAATTGAGCCGTTTATTTTGACAGTGGCCTAAGTCCATTTCTACTTAAGTTAAGATATTTATCATTGATAATGTCCGAATGCAGTGATGAAGGTAATTTTAATTAATTAGTATTTAACAAGTTAACCTCGAAAATATCAACAAAATTATTAGAAAACGCAATTTTTAAAAGGGTAAAGAATTCTAACGGAGAATCAATAAACTGGTTAAAAATATGTTGGATGCGTTTTGTCAGAAATGAACCGTATAAAATTTTCTATAAGACATCATTGAATGAGAACGAAAATTTTAAAGTCCTGGATTTATTACCACGTCGAGATAGACCAAGAAAGTTCCAAAATATTGTATTGATACCACTGTATAAAAATATCAGACAAATTACAACAGCAAAATTCAAGGACATGACTGACTTATTACGATATATACCACCGGCACATCATGATTTCTTCAAATCCCTTTCAGACACACAAAATGTAAATGAGTAGTAAATTGTTTTGTAATTGATGTTTGTAAAAAAATGTTTTGAATGGCATAAATTATGTTTTTGAAGTGTTGTAAAGATAAGTAAAATAAAATGAGTATTGTTTTTTTTCAATTTGAAGCATCTTAAATTATGTTGAATCGACTTGGGGTCCTTCAAATTTTATAACGAATCTGGTTGTTAATTTTGAAAGTGGCCTAACTCCATTCTTGGTAAGAAAACGCATATTATTCACTTAATAATTGCCATTATTTTAATAGGAACTATAAATTTAACACCTTTAGATACTTAAGCAGTATGACTCATTAGTATTGTGTACGTATACTTTTAATAGCATTGAAACACAAACCCTTAAATATCTCAATTTAAGTATAAATGGACTTAGGCCACTTTTAAAATAAACGGCTCACGTCATTTACGCTATTCATTTCTCCCAATTGAGAAGGTGGTCCTGTGACGCAGCGCGTAGTGCAAGCACATCCAAAATACGAACGATCGTTGCATCGATCATGAACAATGAGAAACTGAAGCATCAAACACTGATTAACACATTGGTGACTGGTGACGAATTAACTCGCCTTTTCATGCCCAAACGTTGTTGACCGATGACGAGTTAACTCGTTATTGCACTTGCATTATTTATTTCAATTTATGAAACCCAGGGCGATATAGAATATTGCAAAAGCTTTGCTCATTGTGTTTAGTCGTGCCCGCTTTATAATAAAGAAAATACTTTTCTTGGTATTTAGATTTTTATCACAATTTTAGTAATTAAAAAATTTCAACCATGACGGAACGTAACGGTGAAGAAAGTTTCAATGAATTATACGCGGATACTTTGTCTGTGGATTGTCCGAGTGATTTCGAAATAAATTGTAGTGATTGGGAAACTGATGAATTTGACATTATACCACTAAAACGGCAAAAAGAAATGATATAGAATCTGATAGTGAAAGTGATTTTGAAGATTGAATTCCATATTCAATTACAAAATAATAGCCGGTGACGTGGCATAGTTTCTGTGTAAAATTGCCGGTTAGCAAAGTGTTATGAAAATTCAGAAGACTCCATGGGTGTGTGCTGAATCGGATTAGCCGCGGAACTGGAGATGTGGCCAACGTTCTTTTTTGTTCGTAAGTTCCTACACAACTAATAGCTTTAATTGTTAGTAACATGACGCGAGCGCCAAGTACTCGATCGATCCGATAAGTGCTTGTCGCATCAGCGCGATAAGGCAAGCGAGACCACCACCTTTCATTGGTTTGATTCGCGTGAAACTCGAATCCGCTGACTCGGCGGAGCTTCCGGTGGAACAACGGGTGTAACTATCGAACAATATGGCGGTTCGTCGATTGGCAAGCACACATACACATAGTTCAACTCTCGACTTTCTACATTCTCGAGTGGATTCGGTTTTCTTTGGCGGCTCCCGGTCGCCGAGCAGGATCGGAGCGTCGCGTCGTGGATATTGAAATGCAACGTTTGCCCACGATGCCCGAGCCTAACTACGCGGCCTCCGATGAGCGCATAATCTAGCAGGCGATCGTGACTCCGCGGCCAGACGAGAAACGCTGAAAGAGAACCCGGGAAAAAGGAAGGAAACATCCGGGCTCCAGCTTGAATGACACGCGTTATCCTATACATATTTATGCCCGAGACTTTGTCTCCGTTTCGTAGAATGAGAGTCGTGGGGGCCGGTCGAGAACGTGCACGGAGATCCTATCGCCGATAGGAAAGTGGTCCTTAATTGGACAGATGACATTTCCTTCTCAGTTTTCTAACTTATAAGTTCCCCGAGGACTACCAAAGCTATCTTCTTTACCCGGGGAGGTCTCGTCTTCATAAGTTTCTCGGGGGACGTCGATCGCTCTCGTACTTTCCTTAATTCCCGCAGAGCACCGCCAATTCGTCGAGAGCCGACATTGTCGTTCGCAAATTCTTCAGATACAATAGCAGGTTGCTTCGATATTACCTACAGTAATATTATATTATACAGGGTGAGTCACCAAACGTTTGTATCTCAAAGATCTTTGTTGTTTCTAAAGATACGTAAAATATGGTAGGGACAAAGTAGAATGGTACAATAGGGCCGACACGATGCTATAAACAAAATTTTGTTTTTATGTCATTTTTTTAGAGATATCTAGGTCACCTTGACATTTTTAAATGGTACCACCTTTTTTTAAACACCTACAATCATAGTCCCTTTCATCGGGAATTCAGTGACTATATTATTCCAAGGTCATTCAAGGTCAAGAACAGAGAAAACGTATAAGATTTAAAATATGATAGCAGAATACGTCTATCACGGTTGAGACTTGTAGTAAATAGTAAATATACTATGGTCGTAGTTAATGTAAACATACTAAGGTCCTTCAATGTTACTGTTATTCAGCATTCTCATTTACTATCAGTGTGTTTTCAAACGCGATTCCGCTGTCTTATTCAATGACTGAATAATGTGATATGATTACGATTTACTGGGAATGTAAACAAAATGCAGTGCAGGCTCGATTAGTTTATGAAGAAAGATGCCCTGAGTGAAACACTCCTTCTAGACAGACTTTCATTAATACGTACAGGTTGTTTCGAAGTACTGGAAGTGTACATGCAAGACAGTACAAACGGAAGAATCCCACGACCAATGAAGACAATTAAATTAATATTTCAGCAGCTATAGCTGTCAATCCTCACGTGAGTACGAGAAACATTTCCCGAGAAGCAGGCAGAAATCAAAGTAACGTAATACGAATTATGGCCCGACATAAATTTCATCCGTTCCACATATTACTCCATCAAGAATTGCACGGGAATGATTTTCAAATCGAATTAACTTTTGTCAATGGGGATTACTTCAAAATCATTCAAACAAACAAATACCACCTCGGATGTACTTATCAGAGTTGAAGGTTCCTTCAGAGCTCGTTTACATCAATGTATCGACGTAGACGGCCATCGTTTCGAACATTTGTAAAATACAGGTATTCTGCTTCCATATTTTAGTTTTATACGTTTTTTTTGTCCTTGACCTTGAATGACCTTGGAATAACATAGTCACTGAATTCCTAATGAAAGGAACTGTGGCGGCTCTACCTCCTACTCTCGCCAGTAGAGGTACAGTAGGACGAGACTTTCCCGCTAGTTCCTGATCCACCTCCAGTTCATATATATCCGTTATCATATATATTCGTCCTTAACCGCCTTCCACTACCCAGCGTCTAAGGCAGGGTCCGCTAGTCAGCCTTACTGACGAGTCCTCTAGCGGACCTAGGACGAAACGCTCCCCCTTCCTTCTTTCCTTTTCTTTCTCTCCACCACACCTTTCTAGCAGCCGCCACAGGACTATCATTGTAGCTGTTTAAAAAATGATGGTTCCATTTAAAAAAGTCAAGGTGACCTTGATATCTCTAAAAAAATGACATAAGAACAAAATTTTTTTACAGCATCATGTCAGCCCCATTGTACCATTCAAATTTGTTCTTATCATATTTTACGTACCTTTAGAAACAACAAAGATATTTGTGGTGCAAACGTTTGGTGACTCACCCTGTATAGTACATACTTATCAGCAAAATATTGCTGTACTGTTTCCATCTGCGACGTCGTTTCGACGCGTCAACCTTTTTTAACAGAGTCTCGGAAGCCAAATGGATTCGTTCGAATGCTTAACATGAAGTATTCGCAATGTTCGAAAGAAATCATATAATGGAAAGATGAATAATTAAATTCGCAAATCCTCGTTATGAAAATGAGAAACAGAATTTTACGAATTTACCGAGGATTATTCTCTTTGTTCGTGATAAAGAGATGCGTAAATGCATGTTACACGCGCTGCACATGAGCAGGAAATTTGTTGGATCGATAAATTTCGTTCTCTGGTAAATCTCACGAGCATGACGAAAACACGAATATATATTTCGAGCGAAACAGAGTATCCGAGCATTTGGCTAACAGAAATCTTCCTTTTTATCGCAGAATCAAGCGACCGAATGTTACAAAACGGGGCTGTGACCTGACGATTTAAATTGAGAGATGTCCGCCGATGACCCTAACGTCCACCTGGCTCCCGGGGGACACTGGTGTCCGGACCCAGCCGAATATATCCTGTAGGTCAGCGTGGGTTTGAACTCTCTGTTCAACAGGTAGCGCTCTCGTAGCCCGGGTTTGCCAGCGACCCGGCCCTCTCCATTATATTCATATCATGTAAATGCGCCCCGCCGCTCCGACTGCCTCCCATTTTCCACCCCTGCGGCAGTCCAGACGCAAAGCTGTTCTGAACCGCCAGAACGAGAGAGACGGAAAGCGACAGAAAGAGAGACAGAGAGAGAGAGAGAGAGAGAGAGAGAGAGAGAGAGAGAGAGAGAGAGAGAGAGAGAGAGAGAGAGAGAGAGAGAGGCGAACAAGAGCAGACCGAGGGAAAAAGAACAGACGAACGAACCATGAGAAAAACGGCTGGGGAAGACGAAGAGGGAAGCTGGAGCAGAAGGTTGGGTACATCGAGTTGGTAAAACGTGGGGCTCTACTTTACATTTATTCTAATGGGATAATACTCGGTGTTCTGGCACCCGGACCTGCCACCTCGTTTAGTATAATAATTCCCCGGGAATACACATCCGCTACGCGGCACCTTCGATCGCTATCGTCGAGCACGATTTAGGTTTTTCTTTTTAGCGAATGTTTTGGAGTGGCCATCAAACCAGTAGGATCGTCGACTCTCGAACAGTTTCGAGTGTCTTTGACATTTCATTAATATTTCTAAACCAGTATATCATATGCAGGATGAATGATCCTTTGTGCATTCGTGTGAGCGACCGGGTCATCTTCCGACGGACCGGAACGTCGTTTGGAAAACTCGAGTGACTGGGAGGGTGCAAATGAAAAATGTTATATATGTTTTTATTGATTGTGTTTAACTATTGTATATATCTTTTTATCGATTTGCATACTACTCTGTTTTGTTCTTGTTACTACGTTTTCAATTCAATTCAATTTGTTTACATTTCAATTCAAGAAATCCAACACATATACCTCGATCCTTTGGCTCAACCCTCGGACAACACATTTTTGTTATCGCACTGTGCAGAAATTGCAACATTTATAGCATATAGCATACCATATTATGATATATTATTGCAATACTTGTGCATGGTGTTTATACTACTAGATTACGCATTTTTGTGGGAAATACCAGGTCTGTAAATGTGAAACCGGACTTTGTCTACATGTGATCCTAATTGTCAATGTAGTTACTGTCGAACCGCGTCATTGACGCCATTTTCTTGTTTCGGCATATGATAAAGATTTTCACACTCACAACCATTCTTGTTTCACAGAACAGCATAGTACTTACCCCTTTGCACTCGAAGCTATTTTAACTGCAACACGAAGGCATTTTTTCTGATGTAGAATATTTTCATTCTACACGATATGTTTCATCTTATGCATAAGAAAATTGGTTACTATTACTCGTCCTTGCAACGATTAAATATTTACGAATTTCTTTGACACGAGCATAGCGATGTAAAGATTGTTTTAAATAATACTATAGCTATTTTCAGTGTTGTCTGAGAGTCACCGTTCGATTGCAAAGGGTTAACGACGTTGGACATGTCGAATTTTGTGCTTGGAAACTGCGATTTGTGGATAGCATTGATTTTCTGTTACCATTTGAAGCAAACTGCTGCAGACTCACATCGAATGCTTGTCGAAGCTTACGATGAGCATTTTCTTGGCAAATCATGGTGCTTCGAGTGGTTTATAAAATTTTAAAGTGGCGATTTTGACGTGAGAAACGAAGAACGCGGAAGACAACCGAGAAAATTTGAAGACAGCGAATCGCAAGCATTGTAGGACGAGAATGATGTTCGTACGCAACAACTCGTAGATCAATTAAATGTGACACGAGAAGCCGCATCCATACGTTTGAAAGCCATGGGAAAGATCCAGAAGATAGTAAAATGGGATTAAAAGAGAAAGTGGGATTAAATGCCATTAAAAAGTATCAAATTTCACGAGACTTCGACGTGTTCATCTACCGAAAACGTAGTAATTTAACCCAGACCAGTATGTCCATCATTCTTAATCGATTGAACCTCTTTTAAAACGTTTCTTGCTACGATTAACAATTCCATAAACCAAGATGGTAATATTTGGCGAATTACCCTGTACGACAATGTCTGGGCTCGATGCAATAAACTGGTTCGTGATTCGCCCGTTGATGCTGGTTTCCATATTGGAAAAGAGAAAGACTGGGGTGGGGGTGGTTAAGATGAAAGCTCGATGAACAACTTTTCTTCATAAAAGCGAACAATTTCGTTGAATCGTTGGAGCAGAACCGACTCGGAAAGCATTCGGAAAGATTGTTGTGTCGAGTCCGCGAGCGTAATTGCCGCGGTTTTCTCGAATTACAGGTAAAAATGATACGCTGGTGTTTCCAACGATAACTTTGCTTTATTGGTTGAATAGTAAGTGTTTCGCGGTACAAGGTGTCGGTGGCGTTTGTGAGCTAGCTTCTCGGCGGTTGTTTGTCTGCTTGTCGAGGTTTGGAACTGTATGACGTTCCAGTGTAGTGTCTGGAATGTCATGCACGACACCGAATGTTTTTGAAGTGGAGAAATTTTCTGTGTTTATACATTTTTGGGTATGGCTAGTTGCAGGCGCAGGTTTTTGAGTAGGCTGGTTGCAGGTAGTCGCTGTGGCGGAGGTTTTCGGTGGTTTATGGCGGTTTACGACGGTTTACGGCAGTTAAAACGCGCGACGTTTTGGCCCGCGTTATACCGGGTGTCTAGATTAAATCTAAGTAAAAACCGTATAATATTTGTTGTTCAGGACTGAACGCCGATGAACAGGTACACCTTGTGCACGTGTTAGGCGCCGAGCATCACCGCGTGGGCGACACGAAGCTCGCACGTAGGCCTTGTCCGTCTTCTTTTATAACACCGGGCCGTGTTAACGCATCGGCTATTAACTTAAGCGACGCCCGTATGTCACTGTAATACCTACACGCCCGAGCACGGCAATAAAGGATCACCGAAATCACGTTAAAAGGTTCCCAGGAATTAATCTTCTATTTAAACGAGCCTCGTCCGAGAGCCGTTCACGCTTCTCTCGAAGATTTAAGGGGAGGTTTCACCGGATTCCTACGGCAGGAATCATGGTCCCGGGCCGCTGTAACGAGTCATTTGTCTGCGCTGACAAGCTGATAACTTAGCCCCGCGTCCCGTTCAATTTGTTTCGACGCGGTCCCGTTCGGCCTGGCGCGTTTTCGCCGAAACACTTGAACGACCCTGGAACGAGCTGCAACCGACAGGATTCCGGTACAAATTCCTAAATCGTTGGCGGAACTTCCGTCGGAGGCTGTGATTTTTGTGTCCACGGTCTTCCCGATGTGTTCACTTTTACCACTCGAATGGCACCCCTAAACATTGCGATACTATTATTTAACCCTCTATGGGCCCGTGTAACTTTCAGGTCCCATTTTAATTTATCGACATTTCAACAAATAATTATAGCTTTATTCATGAAATGACGCATAAATCTTAATTCTATAACGTTGCCAAGATAACCAATATTAATATTTATGACCGTTGTTAGACTCATCAACCTGAAATAACAAAATAAATGCTGTGCAAACTGTCTGCAGTAAAAATAAGCGAAACCATTTGATCCAATTGATATTATTTGTGCTTTTGTCAGTGATTACCAAACTAAAAATAGTGTACATAATAGTTCTGGATTCGTATATCAATAACAACCTATATGTTTGCATTTCAATTTTCAATTTGTTACTGCCTTTTTATGATACAGTTTTGTAACTTTGAGGTTACAGTGGGCTATTATGGCAGATTTCGGTACATTTAGGATAAAGCTAGTGCTTTCTCCTGTTTTCAGATTTATACGTCATATACCCAAAATATGAATAGAAAATCAGATAGAAATAACAGAGAAATTAGAATTAGACGCATTAGCGGTAATAGATCCGATGATTCCTTATTAGATTCCGAGTCCGATGAAGATGTAATAGTATTTCCCCGACGACGGATAAATGTCATTGACAGTGACGAAGAATTTAGTACTCAATCCTCGTCAGATGAGGAAGTTGCAGGACCACAAAAAATTGTTTGGCAACCACTATTTCAGACGAATAATAATAGTTGTTATCGCCCTTGGAAAGGAGATTGCCCTAATGTCCCCGAAGCACCCCATTCTCCTGTTACCTATTTTCGAAAACTATTTGACAAGGAAATCATAAGCAATATAGTTGACTATACCAATATGTATGCACTGCAATGTGACCCAGCAAAACCCATTGCTGTTTCAGTGAATTAAATCGAACAATTCTATGGCTGCTGTTTTTTTATGAAAGAGGGCGTCCTGCTTCAAATGAGGTAGATAAACAATTGCAAAATAAAAGAAAAAAGAGACCAAATACAACACTACCTGTACAAAACGTGCGAAAAGATGAAATGGCACATTGGCCAATTTTTTCGGACAACAGAGAACGTTGCAAAAAGCCCGAATGTAAAGAAGTGTCGAAAATTAAATGTTCCAAATGTAATGTACATTTATGTTTAACGCCAAATGCAAACTGTTTTGTGGAATTCCACACTTAAGTTTTTATACACAGAAGTGCAAACTTTATAGTTTATATATAA
>CM052082.1:2933755-2947053 GCA_028453745.1 Agapostemon virescens | reverse complement strand
TGTTAGTACAATATATAACCGAATAAGGAAATTTGTATTTAATCAACGGCAACGAAAGCAATTTTATAACGTCAATAATTGTATAATCAAACGTCTGAAAATCTTATGTTGAAATTCACTGAAATGACAAGGATTTAAAGGAATATTACCACGCACCGAAAGAATAGCTTGTAAAAATGATTTCTATGATTCTTTCTAGTTTATAATAACGAGTCAGGCACGTATATGTTTCTTTCAAACCGGAATATAATTCTACTTCGTTGTCGATCTATAGGCATCCAGAAAATATAAATTTTCCGTTTCTTCTAGAAAATAACGAACGACAAAGAAATTCGTATCACTGTAATTAGAAAATAAATCGTTGCATGAATGGTTAAGGAGCAAAATCGAGTAAAGTAATGAACGATAAAATTGTTGGAGCCTCGTGACGAAGAAACATCTTCTTAACCACGTGATGAGCAATATTGTCTACAGCGTTGCTAAATATACGCTTGTATATTTGCGCACTTCAAAGATTCGTTGGTACGTGACAAAAAATCAATGTCACCAGACATTCGGTTAAAAATTTATTAGTCCAATGTAAAAGCGTGAACTTATGCTAGCGGTTCTACTATTTTAATCAGCAATATTATTAACACACAGTCTACAGTCCATGATTGAAAACTCAATTTATAAAATTCTCAATTTTTATTGAGAATCCTCAAGGTATCTTCGGTAACGTTATCTAATAATTTCGTTTCAGGGCTGTTTTTACCCTATCAAAGTGTCTGGTTGTCAATAAAAAAACACGTGTAAAATATTTTTAAAGAACTCTAAGCTCCCATAAGTTCCATCAAAATCGGATTTTCGCATCTGAATATGTTCCTTTGTAAGCCTTGTTGCGTTTGGTCCGTTGTTACCTCGGTTTTGTCGTGATTGGTTGACGGTAGTTTGAAGCGGAGGAATGTAGCGTTTTTTAATTATTGGGTTCTTCGGAAAGTAATTTCGTTTTTTTTTTTTGTGAAAATGAAAGACAATTTTCGTATAATGAACAAATATTTTATTAAATTATATATTGGTCATTCTGGTCCAATACCTTTTGCCATCTTTCTGGTAGTAGCATGATTCCACGCTCATAAAATTTTTGGTCTTTGCTGGCAAAATACTGATCGAGGTGGTTTTTGACCTCCTCATTTGAAGTGAAGGTTTTACCGTCTAAAAAATTTTGCAGTGACCGGAACAAATAATAATCCGAAGATGCTAGATCTAGAGAATATGGTGGGTGTGGCATTGTATCCCATTCAAGCTCTAATAGGTTTTGGCGAGTGACCAAACTTGTATGAGGTCTCGCATTATCTTGGTGGCACACTACACCTTTTCTGTTGATTAATTGTGGCCTTTTCTGTTGAAGCGCATCATTCAGTTTGTCCAGCTGATGACAGTAGACTTTCGAATTAATTGTTGTGTTATCCGGTAAAAGCTCAAAAAAACGATTCCTTTAAAATCCCACCAAACAGACAGCATCACCATTTTTTGATGGATATTGGCTTTGGAAATGCTTTGAGCCGACTCATCTTTTTTGCTCCACGATCTCTTGCGTTTGACATTGTTATATACAACCCATTTTTCGTCCCCAGTAGTGATGTGCTTCAAAAATGGATCATTTTCGTGACATTTGAGAAGTGAATCACAGACGTCAACGCGACGACACAAGTTTCTCTCCGTGAGAACATGGGGAACCCATATATCGAGCTTCGAGGTTAAACCCAGGCCTTTCAAGTGGTCATAAACAGTTGAATTGATAAATTTAACCTCTCACCGATCTCACGTGTTGTTATTCGCCGATTTGTATCAACTAATGCTTTTATCGTATCCTTATCAGCTACAACCGGCCTTCCAAAACGTGGTGCATCTTTGACATAAAAATTGTCGGATCGAAATTTTGCAAACCAGTTCTGGCACTGGCGTACTGTCGACGCATCTTCTCCATACACATCGGTTAATTTCTTTCTGGCTTGAACAGCATTTTTACCTTTTCTATAGTAAAAAAGTAAAATATGACGAAAATGTTGCTTATTGCTCTCCATATTTAAAAGGGCACCAACCAAAAACTACTGCGTAGAATCAATTGGGCTTTTTCACACACAAGCCTTGCTATATTAGCTCTCAAAACATATAATGATTATGCGGCTTAAGTGTGAAGTTTGGTGCACAAAATACAATTAAATCCTCTGTCGGGGAAAAACGAAATTACTTTCCGAACAACCCAATAGTTGTAGAAATGATGGAAGGAGTGTGAAACGATCAATGTAAGATTATCGCAATTTATTGCAGGACTGTTCGCTTTCCTTTTCTTCGAGTGCGTCGCACGTGGTGTTCGTTCGTCGAGGTAAACCTGTCTGCGTGCAGCGTGTGTCGAATGGTCGGCTCCTTCGGAGCTGAATTTAGGAATTTCTCGCTTGCTTTTCGTTTATGCGTTACAAATTACCGGGGACAGAGTTAGGCACGTACAACCTTCGGTGTTGCCGTCGCAACGGAATCATATATTTTTGCGTTATAATACGATAGCATTTCTCGAGACGAATTCAACGACATATCACATCGGTTTGTTTACTGTTATAAAACATTCTGACGTACAACTGAATATCTATCGATGGCAAACGTGTATCTTGCTGTTTGATAGTGTAAACGCGAGAATGTTTCCCTTGCGTCCGTCGAATCGTTTTGTTCGTTTTTCGCCGATTCGTTGCGGTAGACCGCGATCCGGAACACGGTATCGCGGAGTCCGCGTCGATAAAGCAGCAGGTTCGAGGCGGCATGCCGGGAAATCGCCACGACGAAATAACAAACAGCTCAATTAGGGGCTTCGTAAGATGCAAATGTATGCGCGTGCCGGCTCCGAACGTGCCAGGCAAAGCTTTTCTTGCGGGAACGTGGCTGCGTGTTTCGCGTGGCGATGCGATCCGACCAATGCTCGCTGCCTCGAATCAGTTATTAGCGTCGCGATCAGGGTCTCGAATGGCCGCATAGAAATCCTGGAAAAAAATTCGATACTCCATTCCGCCGGTGAAACTCCCATACTGCTCGCAGCGAAACTGCAGGACAGCAGTTTGCCTTCCGACTTCGATAATTTTTCGATACGCTACGAATCTCGTCGTTGTGGCGTCTCTCGGTATCCAGCAATAAGAGGGGATCATCGAGTTCACTTTCCTCAAGCAGGGATAAAATAATGACAGTCAGTGTTTTATAAAAGTAAAGAATTAAATTTTTCACTGGAACAACTCATAGCAGTACATTAAAATTGTAAAAGACCAAGTATAAAATGTGTTGAGGTATTTGTATTAAAATGAAAAGTCTCGCGTAAGAAAGGAGTGAAAAATAACTATATATATATATATTTGAAAGAGAGAAGGTGGAATACAATATTGGCGTCTACTAGACGGACGTACGTTACGGACGGAACAGCGCAGAACAGGTCAACTAAACTTTACGCTGTTGCAGTACGCACATTTATACCTAAACGCTCATACCTGCGAGTACACGCAGGTATCCCTAAAGAAGGGCCACGTACAGCTAGAGCGGTATACGCTGTTTTCGGAGGTGTGGAGTTTTCCACGAATACAGAGATTCTCATTCCTTAACAAAATGTACAAAACTAACGGTAAAAAGAGGACAAGTACAAAAATCCGGCAGACAAAATTCAAGAACCATGGATTGTGTTAAAATTTACGAATATGCTTCTTGTTTTACATCGAAAGTGATTTGCAATTCTTCATAATAAAAGTAATGATAATTCTGCACAGTCAAATTCCATTTTGAAAATTGATTCTTTTACTTGCATTCCTTACTTTGCATTTGAAATAATATTGAAATGAAATAAAAATGAAATGAAAAAAAAAAATGAAGACTATAAATTAGTCAAGAATAATTACACAATCATAGCAGTGTTGTAGAAATGAATAATATTGTAAAAATGTGAGCGAGTCGAAGAAAAACTACAGAAAGTGGTAGGCTGAGTAAAGTACTAGGATAGTCTTTCATTGTATTTTTCATTACACTTTGAAACGAAGAAATGCGATTTAATTTTTAATTTTATAAATTATAAAAATGTATTTCGCAACATAAATATTGAGAGAAGCAGATTTTACGTTATCCAGAAACAGAAAATGCGCGAATCACCGTGGAAAATACGGCCGTTATCGAATTCCATTGTTTTTAATTTAAAAACTGTAATTTTTGGTTGTCCATGTTTTGCATGTACAAAACAAACTCCTCCATTTTCAATTTCCTCATACCACCGGGAAATGACGCGTTCATTTACTGCATGTTAACCAAACACAATGCTGAAATAAAATATGAAAAATAATGTCACAAAGCAGATACAAATTTTCCGAATATCAGGCGCCGAGCTTTGTAATTTTAGGTAACGACATGTGCAATATTCATTTGTTTTCCTTCGCATGAAACATAAAAGAGCAGACCTAAAATACGTGTTACGCTGGTATCGAACATGCTAATGTTACATCCAGTTATGCTATTATTTAATCGGTTACACAAGATGATCGACAAAAATTGTGTACAATGATAGTTGCACTAGAGATAGTTTTTATGAAATTGTATTAACTCTGAAGAAATTTTTCAAACAAATTTCAATAGCATTGCTTAAACAGAATCACGCGAAGTTTGTCGCTTTGTATTTAGCGTTTCCTTTAAAATTATTCCGCGTTCAACGTCAAAAGGAAACTACGAAATCCCAGACTGTCAAAAATAGATAAGGTTTATTCTGCAGGCCTCATCCGCCAAAGAAATGAATCTTGAAAGATTCATTACACTGACTACGCGTCCGGGAACATATAAAGGGTGTCCCAAAATTAATGCAATGTTTGAATTAACACTTTAACTGCCCCAACAACAGCCTAAAAAATTCCACAAAATCAAAATAATTTATTTAAAGCAGCAACAATTGAAAACTTAAAATGTCTGACATATAGTTATCCTTCAACCTTCTCGCAGTCTCCAGATACGAACTAAATTGAGTGCAATGAATATATTAGCGTACAAATTTATTTTCAAACATGGACAAATAATTCCGTCACCCATATATAGATGACATGGCAGTCAAAGTGTTCACTGGAAAACACAGTTTTTAGTGTGGTAAAAACTTGAGTATGCATAAGAGGAATAAACCATGTAAAGTGAAATTTTCGAAACCAGAAGACTTTACCTTGTTTTTTGAAGGTAAAATAGCTTCGAGTGTAAAGAGTTAATATTATTACTGACATATTTCCAATTTCAAAGAATTATATTGATAGTTACGAGCAGATTTTATCTTGAATTTTTTAAGAAAGAATCTATTGAATTCATCGTGCTACATATTTAGAAAGTGCATCGATTTGAAGATGGTTAGGGTTAGGCCCACGGCTGGACCAACCACAAGTACAAAAATCTATGCGAGCTGCGGAACATAAGCATAATCGGGTTGGCCTAGTGGCTGACCTTCGCCAATTCTTTGCAAACTCCATCTACCTTCAACTATATCTTCTCTTAAAAAAATTCTATACGATTCTTTATATTTGAATTACTGTCCCAGAATAATATGTATTTGAAGAAAGTTGTTTAGAATGATAATCCCTTATAAAGGGTGTCCCAAAATTAACGCAAGGTTTGAATTCAATAGAAAACACAGTTTTTAATCTTTAGATTGTTATTTTTTCATTGAATCATAAAGTACATAGGATAGGGTTATTTATGGAATGACTCATCGAGCAAATGGCCTCCACAGCTTTGCTGGCACATACGCACTCTTTTGTCGAAATTTTTTACGACCTTTCTGCATAATTGTGGCTGAATTTTGTTGATGCAGCGTTTAATTTCCTCTTGTAATGCACGGGTGGTTGTGGGCTTGTTGACATAGATCTTTGACTTCAAATAACCCCATAAGAAGAAATCTAATGGTGTTAAATCACACGATCTAGGGGGCCAATTCTGATTACCGAAACGAGAGAGTACACGACCAGGAAATGTCTCATGCAGTAATTGAATTGTTTCACTGGCTGTGTGGCATGTGGCACCGTCTTGTTGAAACCACATATTGGCCACATCAATAGCATCCAATTTCGGCAGAAAGAACTGTGTTGTCATGTCGCGATATCGAGCATCAGTAACAGTTATTGCTTGACCAGCCTCATTTTCAAAAAAGTATGGTCCAATGATGCCTCAAGCCCAAAATCCGCAGCAAACAGTGACACGTTGTGGGTGCATTTATTGTTCGACAATCACATGTGGGTTCTCCGAACCCCAACCACGGCAATTTTGGCGATTAACAAAGCCATCAAGGTGAAAATGTGCTTCATCGCTTAGGATGATTTTGCTCGAAAAATCAGCATCCACTTGTTGATGTTCAATAATCCATTCCACGAACTCTCTTCGCTGTTCATGGTCATTAGGCTTCAGTTGTTGCGTTAATTGAATTGTTTAAGCATGGAGACACAGATCTGTTGTAAGTATACGCTGTAGAGAGCTTCTTGATGTTTGCAATTTTTGTCCACGACGCCTAATTGATGTTCCTGGGTTTTCATCAACACTCTCACGCACTGCTTCGATATTGACATTTGAACGGCTTGTTTTTGGACGACCGGTGTGTTTAGCGTCTCCAACTGATCCAGTCTCCCTGAATTTTTCAATTAATCTTTTCACAGTTAACGAGGTTAAAACACTATTTTGACCGTATTTTGTATAAAATTTTCGAACTGCGGCCGCCAAACTTTCATTATTTTTTAAATATTGTTCAATAATGAAGACACGTTGTATCGTATAACGCTCCATTTTTACTAACCCTAAACTCTCAGCTGTCAAATTGTTCTTTTTGCAGGGTTGCCAACAATTTATTGCAAAAATGGCGGCAAATTAAAATCTTGCGTTAATTTTGAGACACCCTTTATTAGGAGTTACAAAAGAATCGATGACCCAAAGTTTTTGGGCCATGTTTCGACCCTATCCAGGTGTACCGACTTGAAAAAATTCCTGAATCTGCGCCAAACATCCCTAAAAGCACTTGAAACGCCATAAGAAGCTAGCACATCTAATATTAGCAAAAAAATCATTATATCAAGGCCGCTGTGGCGATTTCTCGAGTTTCTACGCCGCGAAAATTCAATGTCGTGCTACGGCTCAATTCGATTGCTATAGACCTAAGTTGAATTGTCTTAATTTTCCTAATTGGGTAGTTTAATGCACCGACTACCTGGTGGCCACCCTAAATCACCCTCTTGATTACTTTTTGAAACTTCAAAGTTCAGAGAGATCGCAAGAGATTTGAATTTTCGAAGCCGTCGGACTGGAAAGAACCTTTACCAGCGTGTGCTCTCTCAGTGGACAGTTCCATTGACTGCGAGAATGTCACGAAACGATGAGTTTCGCTCAAAGGATATTAAAATTTTACGATCACCGACCTCTTTGAAAATTCTCATCATATCGAATGAGCCCATCGGCCGTGCTTGCGTACATGCGTTCCCACATGTGCAGGTAACCATGATCGCAGCACGGTTCACGTGAACTCTACTCGCCTGCAGAGGGAAAAGTCATTCGGCCGTGACCAAACGGATGTAATAATTTTAATTGTTGATTAACGTCGGCTTTGTGCCGGGTGCCGAGTGGAGAAGACCTTCCTCAAATATTGCTTTACAGACGCTTTGTTCTTTGCACGGTGAAACTCTTTGCGAATTCAAATGTCATTCCCCGCGTCTCGCGTTACAGAGCTAATTAATGCTCTTGAATTTAATAATACCAAGTCTGCGGTAGGCTCCCGAATCCGGATGGATATTTTTGTTTTTTTATTAGCGGGGTAACTCTATCCTCTGTCGTTTAATTATGATCCGGGAGTCGCGCTTTGAATTTCCCGCCCGCGTTTGAACCCTGTGTGCAAGGTATTTGTGTCGGGGAAATCCACTTTTCTTTCGCGACCTCTTGTTCGGAGTTGATTAGGCCCATCGAGGCTCGTCCGCGCGTCGTTCGCATTTATCTCTCGTAATTGGCCTGCTCGCCGGGGGAATTGTCGTCGAACGATCTCTCCCTGCTTCACCTATCAACGCGAACCGTTTGTTAATTGTATAACCCGATCCGAGCCGTTTACGGAAATCGGAACGGTTTTAACACTAAACCTGTCACACCGGCTCGAATAACTTTTCTGATTTTTTATTTCGCAATTGTCGAAGTCTTAAAACCGTCTTCGTAGGAATCGATTCGATAGATTCTTTTTATTCGATTATATATTGTAATAACAATTCCACGTTGTTCAGAAGAATGATATGCAATACGATGGGACTGCCATCCGAAAGGCCTTGCCTAATATGTTTTTATTTCTTGTATGTGGTTGTTCTTTATTAATTCTTCACATTCTTCGCACGTCGTCTGTCTCGTCACAACTTGTACTGTATTTCCAATATTATATTACACAATATATAATAATCTAAAGGCCTCTGTCTCTCGCACATAATTGAAATGAATTAAACATTGCCATTTTTATACGATAATATACATTAGTTAATTTTAATTCTCGGCAGGTTTAGTGTTCAACAATTTCCATAAAATCAGTGGCACTGAGGATGATTTTATTCGTTCTGGAACAAATGAAATTGTAGCGTAAAATGTAAACTTTGTCGTCAATGAAGTAACTATTAACCCTTAACATTCCAATGGCTCCTGTGAGGCGACACTAAAAATTGCCATACCATTATTCAAAACAACTAATACACGACCATAATTGCATGTAATAAATCGTTAAAAATTGTACTGTTGTACGTACAAATAACAGAAATAAATTTTATGTGCAAGTAAGGAAATGAACCGTGTACAATGTAATTGTTTTACGTAAAAGAATTGTCTCGATTTGGAAATTAAAATTGCTCGGAGTACAAAGGGTTAATAATTGAGCTGTTTATTTTAAAAGACGCTCAAGTCCACTTATATAAAAATCAAGCTACTTAAGATTTTACGTTTTGACAAATGTGTACATTTTTTAATTGTACTACCGAAAGGCTTTAACACTAGAACTACCGAACCAGTCGCAATGACTGGTTCCTGAATTTTCGTGTACAATTACTGAAGTTATAAAAACATTTTCAACATTAAGTTTCGAATGAATTTCTTCATTGAAGCAGACGTTACGATAAAAATTGTATGAGATCTGAATCGATGCAATTTTGTCATTATTACAAAGCAATAATGGTCGTATACATCGACCGGATTTATTACTCGGTAGTTCTAGTGTTAAAAACACTGTCGCAGTTAAGCATGTACACCCTGTACAGGTTCTAACGTGAGGGGTGGGGGTTTAGAAATTGTAAGGGCTGGTGCGTTAGGGTAAGAGTTTTGAAAATGACGTTAACAGGCAGAGTCGAGGATGGATCAAGGGTGAAATCATGGAAGATTTCCGGATGTTTCATAAGAAGATGATTTCGCTGTACAACATAACGTTAACAACGATAGTTGTAATAATGATTATAATGTGGGAAGCTGGAGTAGTTTAAAATTAACCCTTTTCGGACGTACTAAATTTGGATATGGGTTTCGTACTGGTCGGAATTAATTTCCGTTAAAATAGCAATGGTACATAACATGCAAGATTATGAAGAATAAACAAAATGTATTAATTCTTTTGACAACTTTAGTTACATGTTTATACAATAATATGTTTTAATGTCATGTTTTCATGTAAAAATTATATTTTATAGTTCTCCATTGAGTGGAATTTTTCAAAACAGTCTTCAATATGCAGTCTTGGTTTTCGACTGCATGTATTGCAAAAATAATTTGTTTGACGTTTTCCGCCCTTAATCTTTGTATTGGAACATGCAGAACAATCTTTACTTTTTACGTCTTCGCAACGTCGCAATATGTGCACTTTTCCGTTCAGCATTTCGTCTTTATCCGAGGTCGATGGTCTTCCTGGGTTTGATGATGCTCCATCACGAAAACCACCTACAAGTTGGTCCACCAATTTTCGGACGAACATGAAATGTGACATGGGCGTCCTGTTATCTCTTCTAGCTGTCACCTTATATAACATATAACTATTGACTGCACAAACTTCTAATCCCCAGAAAAAAATCTTCCTCCACCATTTGCAAGATTTTCTCATGAAACAATATGAACTTTTTAATTGATCAGCCCTGTCAACACCTCCCATATTTAATATTATAATTTATAATAACATTGGGTTTCTTTATGTTGACGGTGCCACCTTGTTTCAACTTTCTTTCTATAGTTGTCGTGCCCGAGGTATAGAAGCTACTTAACATGGTGACTATTCTCTTATCTTCCCACGCCAATAATAGATCCACTGGCTAGTGGACCCTGTCTTAGACGCTGCATTCTGGGAGGCGGTTCAGGACGGTATACAATATACGAATCGGAGGTGGATGAGGTATTAGCGAGAAAGTCTCGTCCTACTGTCCCTCTGTCGGCGAGGGCAGAAGGTGCCAGGCGGTTACAGGAGTAAGAAAATGTCAAGACCGAGAGGTACATGAGTTTTATGGTGCGACTATTACCACGAAATTTAGAGGACTGTTGACCAAATTGGAAACTCGTCGCTATTTCTTTAAGCTCCCCAATTAATTCAGTGTCACATCATAAACTCGACCCCTTTGCTCGGACCTTTCACCCCTACCTCCTACCTGAAAAATGCCTACGATAGTAATAAGTAATAAATTTAATTAACACCGAAGTGTTTCGTTGGGATGTAACAGTGGTAATATCTTACTCCGTCGAAAAGTATTTACGGTGTCTTTATTTTTCGGACTCCCCGCAGCGCGTTTATCGTTTCGTCCGAGTTGATTCGAGCCCTTGGCCCTTCAATTTGATAGAGTAAAAAATCGATCGTGATAATGGAAGGCAGACAGACTCTAAGCGCGGACGAAAAGCCCACGAGCCGGATTTGTCAATCGGTCTGGCGCGGCGCACAGTGTTCGAGCCGATCTCACAGAACTCGTGCAGCGCAAGTTTTTATGCAACCCGATAGGCGATTCATCATCCTGACCACTCGATCAACGCCTAACAGACATCACCCATAGGAAGAACGCGAAGCAGTGGCGGATGATGAAGTTCCCCGGTGAATTTGGTTTTTAGGCAAAGTAGCCTCCATCAGCGACGTAATACTCTTCATTAAATAACGCTCTTGCGTCCTCCAACTTGCACAGGTCCGGGCAAGATGGATCGACAAGCATTCAAATATTTATTCACCGTCGAGACGTATTTTTTTCTTCTTTTTTTGTTCGGCCCGTCTCGAATTTTTCCCCAATTTCAACTTTCCTCATCCGGTGACGTGAAAGTTCTCGAGGCAATATCGGTAGCGATCAATCGATAGGAATATATCGCACATAACGAACAGGAAGCGCAGACGTTCTACCGAACCGCAGCATACTGCGATAGCAAGCCCGTTTTCTAAACAAAATTATATATTTTACTTTATATTGTATTTTATATGATATTTTAACAAATGTAAGTGTTACAAGACAAAGTGTCTCGCACAAAAAATATAAGATGCAGAGATATTTTAGATTTTATTTTATTTTAGATTGAGATATTTTATGGAGTTTCATACGTGCATGTATATTTTTAGTTACGTATCCTTGTAAATGGAGTCATAACATTTACAAAATAATACAAATAAGCATTCAGAAATGGCATGCCGATGATGGATTATAATTGACTGTTAACCCTTTCGCGACGGGTGCCGTGTATATACGGCAGTCACTTATTGGTTTGCAGCGACTATAAAAGATTATTAAAAAATAATATGGAATAAATACTATTAAAATCATAATTATATCATTATTTTATTTCAATAGCGAACTCAAAATAAAGCTATAAATACATTGGTGGCGAAGTATGGTTCACTTGACGACAAAGTATGGTCAGTCGTGCCGTCGCGAAAAATGGCAAAGTATGATACAGATGTGCCGTCGCGAAAGGGTTAAGCAACTGAACAGGATCCTAGGATCCTAAAGCATAAGCTTAGCCAAAAAATGTTGCCTTTCGCGAAAATTCTAGAGCATCGTTACCCGCAGATAGATTCATGTGAAAAAGATAAATTATTCTTTCTTATATTTCATTTTTGGCCTCTTAGCCGACACACTGTGCGTCAACAATATTCCACCTCCACTCTCGTGTGAAAGCTTTAAAAGAAGGGGAGAACCGCCTTTTTCCCGGATGTTCGTCCGTCAATCTTCGTCACGGGCCAACGGCATCAGTATGCTAGTCAGGTAGGATCGTTTATGCGAGATCTGCGCCGCGGTGTCACAAGATCGGGAGAAGATAGAGAGAAGCCATTGGCCGATGGCCAGATGTATTAAGATCGCATTTGGGAACGGATCGGTATCCTGATGGATCGCTTGTCGATTACGTGGTCTAATCCGACTTCTATGACTACGGTAAACTAGGGTCAACGGGACATAATTTGTCATTTCGGTCTTGCCAGAGACCCCTCCTCGGTCAACAAGATCGAATCGCCGCTGAAACATTTTCCTTTTCCTTGATCGTCAGCGATACGGGGAATTGGAACAATGCTTTCTGTCAGATTTTCAAAATTAAGTATGTTTAAACATGTCAAATCTGTAAATATAAATTGTCCATACGAATTGCGCGAGATGCGAGAGTTGTTGTTGCGTTTGAGCGTCATCCTCATTTGACGATGTTGGAATTTATTTCATAAATTTACAACAAAATGAACCTACTATTTCCTTAAAAGGAAGGATCGATTAATTAATTCGATACATTGTATGTTGTTCCTGGCATGGGATCCTCAACTGTTTATCTTCGACTGTTCCTCCTCAGTACCGATCTCTCGTGTCTGTTAGTAGTAACGTTTCTTTCAAAGAGTAAAGACGTGTCTCACTGCTTCTAGAGAAGTTATTAAAATATATAAATTTTACTTCATATTTAATAGCATAGTGAGTTTTATTATATACCCATATTCCAATAGACGATGCTTGCAATTCGCTGCCTTCAAACTTTTTCCGTGGTTTTCCACGTTCTTCGCTTCTCACGTCAAAATCGCCACTTTTCAATTTTTTAAACCACTCGAAGCATTATGATTTACCAAGAATATGCTTATCGTAAGCTTCGACAAGGATTTGACGTGATTCCGCGGCAGTTCTCTTCAAATGGTAACAGAAAATCAATGCTATCCGCAAATCGAAGTTTCCAGGCTCACAAAATTCGACATCTTCAACGCTGTTAAAACCTATGCTTTTGTAAGAAACTTGTATGGTTGCGTGCTGAAAATCTTTATCATATGTCAAAACAAGAAAATGGCACCAACG
>CM052082.1:2892093-2919686 GCA_028453745.1 Agapostemon virescens | reverse complement strand
CCCCCACTGTATATGAGGTGAAATAATTCATGTAGAATGAAAATATCCTAGGTCAGTAGAAATGTTTTCTAGTTAAAACAGCTTCGAGTGCAAAGTTATTTAACACAATTTTAACATCGCTATCTTTATATCTAAGGAACTGATAAAAATTATAATTTAAATTTAATTGTAAGGACGAGTAACAGTAAAACCCTAGATACATAAGACAAAGTAATTCCTGTTGAAAGACACATGAGATGAAATAATTCCTGTTGAAAGACACATAACATGAAATACTTTTGTGAGTCACTGTATACGTTTTCGCATAACCATTCGATTTTAGCTGTGAACGCATATGTGGGCTCTCACAAAACCATTCAATCTGGGAAAAAGAAATCTATGAATAGATATATGTGACTGGTGCTTGTAAGCCTATATAGATATAAAAAGAGAATAAGCGTTTAAATGTGCTTTTGTACACTCATTTATCAGTATTGGTCATTAAATTTGTGTGTGCATTCATTGTACATTACTTAACATATCGCTACCAAAGACTTTGAGGTTAAGTGCTGCTACTTTCTGGAAATTTGTTCTTTGCGTTTTAAAACTTCATTTTTAATTACCCCTAAAATGTCTAAGAATGAGCTTGAATATTTTAGTAAAAGTGGTAGTGACATGGGCTATGAACATGAAATTGTAACAGTTGAAATTAAAACATTTGAAAGAAAACGGATGTGGAATTCGTTTTCAGATTCTGAGGAGCTCTATAAGAAGACCAAGATATTAAAAATAAGCAGTGACGCAAGCGGTAAATATCAAAACAATAGGTTCGAAGGTAGAACAAACATAATCACACCTACTTTTGTAGTTTCGGAAACCGAAGAGTCAGTTCCATTGTATGAGCAAAGGAGAAGATGTCTTCGAATATTTAGCTCATCTTCTGAAGAGGATGAAGGTCTACAGAAAAATGTTAACTCGACGTCTAATGATGCGGCAGAAAACTTTTCATGGTCTAAGAAAAATTTTGTACCAAAATTATATAATTTTGATGAATCAAATTCGGGGATAAGGGTACACTTATCAAAAATATCCACCCCTTTGGGTGCGTTTAATGTATTTTTCTGGGAAGTATTAATTACTGGTATCTGCGAAAAAAACAAATAATTTTCATAAAAATCTAGTGCAAACTAAAATACATGCAGTTTATTCACGCGTAAATACCTGGACAGATACTTCACCTTCGGAAATATATTTATTTATTCCAATTGCTATGCTAATGTCCAGAATGAGAAAAACATCTATAAGAGAATATTGGTCTACTGATAAAGTTATAAAAACTGACATTTTTTCAAAACTAATGAACAGAGTCGGATATGAATCATTGTTAAAAATGTTGCATTTTAATGATAATAATAATATGAGCTCGCACGATCCGTTGATAAAAATAAGACCGGTGGTCACTGAACTTAGAAACTCATTTTCTAAATCATTTTATCCATATGAATATTTATGCATAGACGAAAGTCTTTTACTTTGTAAAGGAAGATTATTTTTTAAACAATATATTCCGTCAAAAAGGAGTATATTTTGCGTTAAGTCATTCGTTATTTGCGATTGCAAAACCGTAACCGAAATAAATGGTTATTAAGGCTTTTGAGGTCACCACATAATTTATTTCAGTTACCATCAATATACCTTGCAATGAAAATTCAGTCTGCTCAACTTGCGCTCTTTCGTAAAAGGTACGCAGCCCACGCTAGGCTTTTTCGTACAGAGTGGGCAGTCCATGGCGCGCGCTTAACGTCGAGCAACACAGCGCTCAAAGGGTTAACAGCCGCCAAAGACTGAATCAGCGATTGCAAGATCGATTCACTCTGTGATGCGTCGACTGTCAAAGTTCGACAAAGGACGCCGCGAATGTAACAAATTAAAGAAAAATTCTTCCTTAGAATTAATTTAGACTCTGAGTGTAACTCAAGCTGATTGTACATTTGTACCACAATAAACCGCAGAAACCTCCGCAATGTTCAACACCTCGCAATCAGGTGCGACGACAACCTCAATCAAAACGCGATCGATGGTGACCGGTGCACTAGCTGTCCCAAATATTGTATTAATGCTGCGCGTTTTCTGCACGTTAACGCTCGGTCATCCATGCAGCGATACAAACATCCTTACACTTGCGAGCACTGTAATTCGCGTTTTCCAGGTCGAGCGTGACTTCCTTGCGTCAGAAGCAAGGTAGTCTCACAGTCGAGTGAATCGCCTTAGCTTGCTCGCAGGAAATGCCACCCTTTTGCGTGAAACTGCGAAACCGTGAGCCCAGGTGACCAGGTATGCCGAGCCAGGTCGGTTAGACCACCGTGATATCGTTTTTCACCCGAGATACCCGAAGCGTTATCGAACCACCGCGATACGAGCTAATGGAGAAGGGTTGCTAACGAAAACCGGTGAAGAGTGGACGGGGGAGGTGGCTCTCTGGAAAAGCCTGCGACTTTTCGATAGAAAGTAGACGGTATTTTGCGCCAGAGTGCCGGCCATTGTCTACAAAGAGGCTTTCGTTCTGAGCTTCCAGCGTAGAAATGTTCCTCTTCAGTGAGACTGAAGGGGGTAGAAGAGCTGTAGACATTCTCACTCGCTGGTATTGGCTACAAACGGTTCTAGAGTTGTCTGCCGGTTTTTCTTCCGTATCGATTAGTTTGATTAGCAAGTGGCTTTTTTCTGGTCCTCAGAAATCTAGATTCCAGAGTACCAGGATTAATTGTCTTTGCGTTTTCCGATAGCCGAACTTTAGGACAGACAAATTCAACGAGCGATTTTAAAGGGGAAACGTCTTTCGATGGAATAGTATAGTTCAGGAATTTTTTCAAGTCGGTAGCATTGGTAATTTGGCCGCGGCAGATAAACATAACTACGCTAATTTTTGAAGGGCTACCCCCGAGTGGGGCTTCAAAAATGCCAGAACGATTTTAGGTCGCTGATCCTTCTGTAGTATTCACGTTCCTGGACGCGTAGCCAGTGTACTTGTCAAGTTTCAGGTCAATAGTAATTGAAATGCGGTAAGTCGAAAATCGAGAAAGTGGCCAAAATGGGCTTCGTGCAATGATTCTTTATGCCGGCCTCTGAAATGCTAGCCTCTTGTAACTTTGTGGGTGCTTTAAAGGATGTTTGGAGCAGGTTCAGGCGTTTTTTCAAGTCAGTAGCATTGATAGTTTGGTCGCGACAAATAGAATAGTATCGTTCATTTTTGAGGACGTAGCAAAATAGCCAAAAATATCTTTCACCGATTCGTCTGTAACTTCGCATATATGATGCAGGATTGATAGCCAGAGTGCCTATCAAGCTTCAACTCAATAACGATCGAATTGAGGTCGTAGCACGACATTGAATTTTCGTGGCGTGGAAAATCGATAAAATGACCAAAATGGACTTCATATAATGATTTTTTCTGTCGATCCCAGATGCGCTAGCCTCTTATGACGTTGCAAGTGCCTTTAAGGATGTTCGGAGCAGACTCAGCAATTTTTTCAAATCGGTAGCATTGGTAGTCTGACCGCGACAGATAGATATGGCATCATTCATTTTTGAGGATGTAACAAAATGGCCAAAAACATCTTTTATCGATTCGTCTATATATATGCATATATGATTCAGAATACGTTGGTGAATGTGCCATGTAGAACGGTAGATCCAATACAAACAAATTAGTAATCGCGATAAATCATTCAGATCGTTGAAAACACAGAAATCGCGAATAACCGAAAGAACATGTTAGTTACTTAAAAAATGCAAAAACAGCGAAATTGCAAATATTGTAATTTAGTGTAATAAAGTATATAGGTTGTGTCCGTTCATTCCGTGAGCCAGGTACGGAGAGTGTCATTTTATGCCTATCGGAAAGAAGTGTGCCATTTCCATCTTGCCACCATCTTACCACCTTCATGTACATATACGGGTTTCTTCTATATGTGCGTAGCTACACATGCATACTAGGCTAGCCCCTGCGTTAAGATCTTAGTTTGTTCATTAGTATTTCACAATGCCGTATTCATAAACTTTCGAAACATCGAATTTTTGCTTTTGCTTATTGCCAATCGCACGGTGCGCCGATCACTTACACGGGAACATATCCAGATGCGAAATCCGATTTTGATGAAACTTATGGGAGCGTATAGTTCTTTTAACAATATTTAACGCGTGTTTTTTTTATCGGCAACCATCCACTTTGAAGGGGTGAAAACAGCCCTTAAAATTGGGGTATTTTTGAGATATCTCGGAAACCAGAGGTTGACAAAATTTGAATTTTTTTTTAAATTGCGTGTTTTTCAATGGGAAATGTAGTCGCGCAAGAAAATGTTAACAAAAGTTTTTTGTTTAAACAATAAAGTTAGTTCGTTTCCAGTTAATTGCTATAAATACACGTCTAATTTGAATAGGCTGTCTACGGTGTCTAAGATATGCGAAGGGTTCACCTGTATTATCACATGGTCGAGCACACGCGATAGGTGAGGAGCGCGTTGACGCGACAACGGAAGCGTACTCGCACGCGCAATCGAGAACGCATAATTCCGTGTCTAGTTACGCGCCCGGTAATTATCGTTGGAGGAGGCGGTGAAGGGACAGGGAGAACAGCCGGCGCCTTATTTGCATTCTGCCGTCTCGAGGTAGCACGAGGAATTCGCGTTCTCGCAATACAAACCGCGCTGCGTTAACGTCTCGTACCCGGCGCGTATTCCGCGCGGAATCGCTTGTCACCGTCTGAGCCCTGAGATTTCGCTGCTCCTCGACGTTAACGCCGACCTCCTGGACGTTAATTACAGCGGCCGAGTTGCGGGGCGTTTTGCGGTCTATCTTCCCGTCGATACAGAATTACGCGGGCTTCCTCTCGTATTGTTCGTGTTTTGTTCCTCCGACGCCGCGCTGTTCCACTCGGCCCTCGCGCTCCTCGTTTTTCCTTTTGACACTTTATTGGCCACTTAACGCGTCGTTACGCGTCTCCGTGTACATTAATAAATCTCTCTCGTTCTTTTTTAAACATCCGCAACCGAGAATCCTCCGCGGATACATTGCTAATGTAACACGTGGTCGATAAACTTCTCGACATCGTTTCCTTTTTCAACTCTAATACGTTCCTCATGGCAAACATTCGCACATTAACTATGTCTACAGCGTTATCGAAACTGGATTATACAGGACGGAGCATTTGAAACGAAGTCATTCGAATAACTTGCTTTCTTTTGAAGAAGGAACACCAGGTTGTACTTACTCGGTGTCGTGAAACTCGCAATGTGATGTTACCGATTTCTTTGTAACTGCAGGCGTCAAGGAGATACGAAAATCGAGTTTATGTGTATGTGTGTGTGCGGTTTTTTAATGGAACGGTACGGTTTTCTATTTAGAGTTCGATAGTTCTATGTTAAGACAAATGTCATGATCATTTCTGAACAGATCGTTCAAGGTCACTCGAGGCCAACCGTAATAGAAAATAAATTACCTCAAAGCAATAAGATGACTTAAGGGGGGAATACACTTTAGAGCGCCTAAAAAATAGCGATCTTTAGGAATTTTTTTCTCAATAACTACAAAGCGAATCATTCTCAAACTTTCATGATATTATGCTCTATATTTAAACAATACAAAAAATTTTCTATTTTAATGATTAATGTATTTTTTTCGCAATATTTATAAATCTTCACAGCTCCGCGCCACGCGCATCGTCAGTTTGTGTACACCCTAGAGCCTCTAATTTTCATCTGAAACAGGAAAACAAAAGTTTTTTTTAATCCTTATAAAATTATATCGTCGATGAACTAAAAAAATTCTAACAAAAAGTACAAAAATGCAGAAATTTTGAGCTTTATTGAAAAAGTTACGATTTTTCGCTAAAAATTTCGACTTTATAATGTAAATTGAAAGAAAAAATGCAACTATTTAGGAATTTTTTTAGTTCATCGACGACATTTTATCATTACCTAACGAAAAATCGCCTTAGGAGCTCAATTGGTCTAATAGATCGTTCTGTATCGTGTACACAAGATTCAGAAATATGATATTGAGAAAAACGCGTTTAAAGTTTTTCGACTGTTAGAGTAGTAGTTATTGAACACTTACTTCTGGAGGAAACTAATCCGCTATACCAGGGCCATATAGTAAGCCTTCTGTGGATTCAAAAAATTCATTTTGCTCCATTTGGTGCATCCTATGAGAGATTCGTGCCTCTTTTGTGCTGCTTTGTCTGCGGCGTTCCTGTCTCGTTATGCGCTACGCGTCATACGTATCGGCAAAGAATTTGCATTGTTGCCCAATATTAATATTTAATACATTCATTATTTTTAATATAGCTGAGTAGCCCTCGTTAAAAACGCCAACATTAATCGTGTTACTGCTGCCATAGTTACCTATTCATGCGAGAAAGTAACTAAAAATTATATCCTTTAAGGAGTCTAAAGGCAAATCATGACCTTCTATATGCTGCCGAATGATTTATATCTTCGTGCCTATGTTGTCAGATGTACTGATTTAAAATTTAAAATTATAATTTATTGGTTGAAAATATATAACAGAAATTGGTGGAATATTTATATATATTGATTATACTGCTAACCTTATGCTTGCGCTTACTTTATTGCTCAAGTGCTGGTTACAAAAATTTCAGCATTTTACTTAGTCGTGAAAAAAAGCATATCATTTATATTTAGATTCTGTTTTACACTTTAGCTGCCCAATGAACAGCCTCAAAAATTCCACAAAATCAAAGTAATTTATTTAATGCAGCAACAGTTGAAAACTTAAAATGTCTGACACATAGTTATCCTTCAACCTTCTTGTAGTCTCTAGATATGAACTCAATAGTCCAATTACCCAAATAAACATGGACAAATAACTCTGTCACCCATATATGGGTGACATGGCAGTCAAAGTGTTAAACTGATCTACATCTTGTGTATCTACATCTTCATCTCACTTGCCACTCATCTTCTCATCTTAGTTGTATCAACGATGTCTGATAAACAAAAGATACTCGATTAACAAAAGTATCTCATGTAAAGTATGAAATAAAAGAATATATGGTATGAACGTATATGTACGCTCTTCGTACCTCAGCGCCCACTTTTCCAGAGCGTATATATACGCTCTTCGTATATGAATGTTCATTCTTCGAGGGCGTATATATACGCCCGTCGGAGAGAAAGGGTTAAGGTAGCTTTTCAAGAAAATGTGCACAACCTGGGATCACACATGTACAAAATAAATATCATTACGTGGGCGACTACGTAATGCAGCCATCATTAGTTTTAATAAAAGAGTCTGTTAAAGAAAACGATGATTCTTTTATGAAGAGAGTAAGGTTGTTAAGGGCGGTATATATTTATGAATCGAAGGCGGATGAGCTACTAGCGAGAAAGTCTCGTCCTGGTGTCCCCCTGTCGGTGAGCGCAGGAGTTACAGCCGCCACAATTCGTTATTAACACTTGTGTAATATTTTCAGTGGCTTGCTGTACTCTCATTCGTTCTCCTCTGAAGCAACAAAACCCAGTCAAATGAAATTCAATAAACTTCACGGTTGTGTACGACTGCTTTTACGCGTCACTGTAGAATTGATGTCGAATTAGCTGGATACTTGAAGACCACCCTTTGCATGCCTTTCATAATTAAATAAGGCCTAGATGAAAGAGTATTTACTTGGTTCCCGATTCGAAATATTTCGTACGAAACGGGATTCCATTGATCGTGACCCTTTGTTTGCTCCGCAAATACTTCACAGATTGAGCCATCCATCTTTGGATAGCATCAATCGGATTCTAATAACGAAATAGCTGCGGCCGGGTATATAGCTTGGATCACGGTGACAAATCGGAAAAATGATTCGAAAATTGAAATGGAGAGGGGAAGGGAGAAGGAGAGGCGACAGGAAATTCTGCTTTTGAAAAACAGTCACAGGAGGGAGAAAAAAAAAGATCAGTCACAGAGATTACTAGTACTCGGACCTGGGGAGCTTTCGTGCACTCTATCAATCGGGCCATCCAGGCCATCCGCGGGTTTCTTTCTGTCGATCCTAATATCGAAATGGCTTCAGCTGTCGGTATAAAGTATCGAGATGGTCGCATGTGAAATGCGCCAATGCTGAAAGAACTAGTCCTGCTCGATGAGGAATACCGTGGCTTTTAGCGACGGCAAAAAATTAGCTTAATCGTTGAAATACGATGAATACGTTCGACTTTGCACTGGAAAATTTGCGTGCAATGGTTTCGGCTTTCCGACAATCAACTGGTCAAGGTGTTAAATACCATTGAACAAGTAAGAACGAGAAAATAGAGGAAATGTCACACACATCATATACTTCTTAGAATATTTAGGACTCAGGCTGCTTTCCTGATAACTGTGAAAGAATACGTGTTTCCTCTTCGACGATCGGTACAAAATCTTCTTTCCAAAGAATTTATTATTTATGGGTTCAATGTTAAAGTAGCACGTCGCTCTGGCCGACCACTGAAAAAATCGATGAAATAGTGAAAATGGTTGAGCAAAGACGGCATATAAGCTGTCATGAGATTGCTAGGGAACTAAATATTCACCGTTCAACCGTTTTGGATCATTTGCAGAAGACTGAATACAAAAATAAGCTTGATATTTGAATGCCTCATGATGTAACAAAGAATAATTTGATGGATCGAGTTTCCATCTGTGAATCATTGCTCAAACGTAATAAAATCGAATCGTTTTTGAACTTGGCTGGGAAGTTTTGATGCATCCAGCGTATAACCCAGACCTTGCTTCATCAGATTATCGTTTGTTACAATTTTTTCAAATCTACCTTAATGGTAAAAAGTTGGATTCAATAAATAACTGCGAAAATTACTTGTTTGAGAAAAGGAAACAAGGAAGAGAAAGGCGTTTCGTCCTGGATCCGCTAGAGGAGTCGTCAGTAAGGCTGACTAGTGGACCCTGCCTTAGACACTGAATATGAATCGGAGACGGATCAAGTACTAGCGAGAAACTCGTCCTATTGTTCCTCTGTCGGTGAGCACAGGAGGTACAACCTAGTTCAGGAAGGGAAGAACAGGAAGTTCTATTCCGATGAGATTATGGGTCTACCCCAAAAAATGGCAAAAGCCATTCACGCCATATATGGGTGACGTTTTTCTTGTTCAAGTTAAATAAGATTTTCAGTTGCATTTTGAAAAGAAATTTAATGGAACAGGCACTGAAGTAGAAATATAGAATATACGGCATAAAAATATCAAAAATATTTTATATTACATTATTATAGATATTACATTATCTACGTCGCGTGATATTCGTCGAAACAGTCCAAGCACATCTGTGGCGATTTTGGGCAATTCGAACAATATGTTGTTGTTTTTTTAAAGGTTTTTTCTCGCTTGTTGGCATTCGATAATTTTCCTCTTCTTCTCTAACACAGGACGCACATCCTTCTTACAGGCTTGCCCTGCTGATTTTTGTGAATCTCCAAGCGGTGAGACACATTCCTTTTTTTGTGTCTATTAGTGTTGGGCCCAGTATTTTCCGAGCACAACCAATCTGTGACTACAAGTTCCCGGAATTTTCTTATCTCCATTTTTTTTGTGTAGCTCTCTGATAGACTATATGTATGTGCATTTACGATCGTTACTGACGAAAAATCGCCTTAGGAGCTCAATTGGTCCAATAGATCGTTCTGTATCGTGTATACAAGATTCAGAAAGATGATATTGAGAAAAACGCTTTTAAAGTTTTTCTACTGTTAGAGTAGTAGTTATTGAACACTTAATTCTGGAGGAAACTAATCCGCTATATCAGGGCCATATAGTAAGCCTTCGGTGGCTTCAAAAATTTCATTTTGCACCATTTGTTGCATCCTAAGAGAGATTCGTGCCTCTTTTGTGCTGCTTTGTCTGCGGCGTTCCTATCTCGTTATGCGCTGCGCGTCATACGTATCGGCAAAGAATTTGCATTGTTGCCCGATATTAATATTTAATACATTCATTATTTTTAATATAGCTGAGTAGCTCTCGTTAAAATGCCAGCCGCAATAAAGGCGGAGGTTTCGATAATTTTTGCTCCGAAATTTAGATGCTTTGGATTTAGGCGCCAAATCGTTGAATTGAAACTTTCATTGCAATTCTGTGTGTGTCCACCTAGACACCTGGTTAATAAATCCTCCTTTGAAAGTTCTTCATATATCGGTTTTAAATGTTCAAGGACATCTGGGTGAAGTGGACTAGGATGATTAAAATTATCTAATTCACCTTTCGCTTCAGCTTTGCGCCATTTGCACCTGACGTTTACCTGTTCGGCTAGCTGTATCTCCCAAAATACATAAAATTTTGCTCCGTAACTTTATACACGTATTCTAGACACATACTGGAATCAATTAGAATAAAAAAAAATTCGAAAATTTTCATCTTATAAAGTGTATTCCCCCTTAACACATTGAGTGCCATGTCAGCCATCAGTGGCTGACACTGAACTTTCCGTTTAGGCCGCGTCAACCACCGATGGCTGACATTGTAAAATATGATATTTAAATGATGAAAATTTATTTAAAATTTACTTAATTTTTATTTATTACGAGGTTACATTAAGACATTATACATTAAGTCCTAATATATTTACACATCTGTATCGAATAAATTTCGATCTGTTAGTAGTGCGCTTCACATTGCTATACTGCAATACTAAGCAGCGCGTGTGGCCTGACGAGGATTTCCTTACGAATTCGCGTGGCACTCAACGTGTTAATCAAAAAATGAGAAAAATCTCTCGATACTTTTCCAACTATCCAATACTGAAACCCAACACTGACCAAAGCAAGAGGATTCGAAGACCTTCCTCAGTCCCGAATCGCGTTTTCCGGGGTGAGCATTTCGCGCGTCGAGCGATCGGTCGCGCGACCGTTATCTGCGATGGAGATTGGCCCTGCGCGTCGAGTTGACAACGTTATGGATCACCGGGGTGCGTGCTGGCGTCGCAACCGCGTGCGTTCGTGCGTGGCCCGGTCCGCGTGCGTGCAATAACTATGTGCGTGTTCCTCGACACGGCGGTCGTGTAACCCGTGAGCTGTGAGCCATTCGCGTATAACGGACTGGTCTCGTCCCCTTTCGTCTTTCCTCGAGCGGCACCTCCTACGCGCCGAATCCCTTTTAGGAGCCAGGGTGCCGCCACTAGGTCAAAAGGAACAAACACGCACGATATATCTTGCAACACAGGATCACGGAACGAATCGCCATACACTTGGAACCTCGACAATTAGTTCTTTGTCTCGATTTCGGTGAAACAGAGAGAAAAAGAGTGGGAGTGCGGAACTGCCCGCTTTTCCGTGCGCGGTGGATGGCAGATTTGGCACCGTGACGAGAGTACTAACTCCAGGTCAAGGTTCACGGGTCTCCAAGAACGGCTACCTTCTTTTCAGGAATCGCTCTGTTGGGATCCCGGGTGAAGAATTTACACCAGTTATTATAACAATAACTTTATTTTAAGTGAAGTGTTCGTATACTCGGAATTAACAATAATTATTCGGAAAGACTTCTAAGATTAACGTGGTACATACAGTGAGTAACGAAAGTATTCGAACGGAAAGGATTCGGACGGATGAAAAGTTTGACGTTGAAAAAACATAAGTGATATTACGAATTACAAAATACTTTTATTTCTGTAATAACACATAAGTATCATGATTATACATGTTAAATTTGAAGTGTCTCTGATAACGTAAACAATACTTATAAAATGTTTCTTGGTAACAGCATCTAAATGAACGCCACAAAAGTATTCGAACGACTAAATTAATAGTACATATTTTAAACAACTATAGTGTTTTAATATTTTGTCGGATCACCGTGAGCACTTATTATGGCTTGCAACCGTCGTCGCATGCTATCAACCAAATTTTCAGTAATATCTTTTTTTATATTGTTCCAGACGTCCAAAATTCTGGTCTTTAATGCTTCCTTGGAATTAATACTATGTTTACTAAGTTGTTTGCCAATTTCTGCCCATAAGTGTTCTATGGGGTTAATGTACGGACTTTGTGGGGGTGTTTCTAAAACGTGGGGTACGTTCTATATGATCCATTCTTTAACAATACGTGCGGTATGTTTTGGATCATTGTCCTACTGAAAATGAAAATTGTCTACTACCCCTAATTTTTCTGCATTTTGCTTCAAATTGTCTTTCAATATTTGCATATATTTATATTTATCTAATATTCCGTCGATAATGACGAGGTTTCCAACACCACTGGCCCCCATACATCCCCATACCATTATCGACCCACCCCCATGTTTCACGGTTGGTCGTAGATTTTTAAGATCCATCTCTCTATTTGCTTTCCTCCAAATTTTATGACATCCATCTGAGCCAAATATGTTAAATTTGCTCTCGTCCGAAAAAATTACGTGTTTCCAAAAGTCCTTATCCTTGTTGACATAATTTTTAGCGAAACTTTATCTCTTCTGTTTATTGACTTTGCTAATAGATGGTTTCTTTCGAGGAATACGACCATGAAAATCATTTTTACGGAGAATTCTTCGACAAAGTTCAGGATGAACTTGTTTTCTGAAGCTATCAGCAACTTGTATAGCAAGTTTTGGTGCAGAAATTGTTGGGTCCTTTTTTATTTCACGCACAATTATATTCTCTTCCCTCTTCGTTAATTTCCTAGGTCGGCCAGAACGGACTTCATCCTGAAGGATTCCAGTGGTTTTTAACTTTTTTACTATGTAATAAATGGTAGATTTACTTTTCCCTAACAATTGTGCTATTTCGCCATAGCTCTTGCCTTCATTATGCCACTTAATTATCAATTTTCTATCAGTGATGCTTGTCTCTGATTTTTTTCGGTACATTATTAATATGAATTTTACAATCTTATTAACACTTGCAGCACTGAACAAGGGAAGTGTGTAACACCAATTGAGAAAGCCAATCTTTACTGTTTGTCAAATTCAAGGATTGTTTTGTACTACAAGTTTCGTCGTTCGAATACTTTCGTGACATCTGTTTACTCGACGTTACCAAGAAATCTTTCATAAGTAATGTTTACGTTGTCGGACACACTTCAAATTTAACATGTATAGTTATGACACTTATATATTACTATAGGAACAAGAGTATTTTGTAATTCGCAATATCACTTACATTTTTTAAGCGTCAAACTTTTCATTTCAGAGCGTTCGAATACTTTCGTGATTCACTGTACGTAAGGTACACGGTCCGTTCTGATCTGCTCTGCCGTGGGGTTTTCGTGGCCTTCATACATGTTATGGTAAACTGAAAAAGTGGAGGGGGAAATAACTAGCCCTTAGCTACGGGGTGACTAATTTGGGTTTCGCTTGGATTTTGGACGGATGACAGATAGAGAGATGGCGCATTAGAAAATAAGTGATTCACTCCTTATCGCATGAGTCGCTAACTAGAGATACTAATAGTTGGATGGGTAAACAGCTGTGTGTGTCTAACAGCTCGACGAGTCTACGGATTATGACACTTTCCAAATAATCGGGAAAAAAACCCTCTTACTCGCGTCGCAGGTCACCCCGGGCATCCGCGCGTCAAATGTCGACCGTTCGACGGTCCCAAACCCTCGTAATCGGTGACCCGAAAAATATAAAGATATTGAGTTTGCATGAAATCAAGGGCCGTTCTAAGGTTCTGGCCCCGACCTCGCTGTTTCGGATCATTCTGCAGCACTGTAAATTTTCGACGGCTTTAGGAGGGCCTCGGTTCTTTTCGACTGTGACGCGGTTCAGCGGTTCGAGGAAGTCGTATTGGTTCGAGAATGGGTTCTCCCGCGGGCTGGCAGAGCCACTCGACTTCGTTCGACGCCATCGTTGGTGTCGCAAGTCGAAAAAATGAAATTGACTTCTATATTTAGCCTCTTCCCTTACTCCCGTTGCAATCCGAGCGTTAATTAGCCCGAGGAACGCTCGAGTATCCTCCATGGAAGTACACGCTCCTCTTCCTCCTCAACCCGAGTATTTCCATTGTGAAAGTACCCTCCCTTACCGGCGTTATCTTTGTCTGGTGTTCTCATGCACTCTCCCGACCGCACTCCCGCGATCGAGTATTCAGACGTGTTCTTCAACCGTTTGTCAATCTCCTTCTGGAAAAAGTAACGGTCGATTTCGATTGCTTACTGCGACCGTCTAAGTGTCGGTGCTCGATCTGCGCAAGTTGCACGGCTTCGAGTCGATGTGCTGGTTTCGAGTGCTGCTTTTGTGGGTAGAATCTTTTGGCACGTTCCCGAACCGACAATCACGGAAATGTGGAGTTGAAGGACTTTGCTCGTTCAAGCAAGAAGTGAAATATTTATCGAGATATGGCCACTCTTCCGATAACCGTGCAGCTCGCAAGTGGCATCTACATTTGGTACACTCGATTTGATACAATATGTATATAAATATTAAATTTTAAGTCTGGAGAAACAAATGGATCCAAAGTATCATAATTTTAACATGTTTTCTATCCAGCACTTACGAGAGAGAGAAAGAGAGCGACTGACCGTTGCTTCATTTACAATTTCCAAGATTAGACGTTGCTAATTATACAAAGCTAGACAAAAGCGGGAGATTAGATTAGGAAGACGTATTAATTTATTAATACTAGATTGCCCAAGGAAGCCATTTTGACTGCTTTTTAATTTCAATTAGAAAAAAATTATGTATATAATGATACCAGATAACATACAAGTACATGTGCTTCTTGATTCCGTAGGTTAGGTGGAAGTTATTTTGATGCGAGCATCACAGCTTCGTCTCTTTCCGCGTACCTTCCAGCCCTATCCCTCCTACTTTTTTCGTGACGCTAGCATCAAAATCTTCATCGTGTAAATGGGCCCGTTGCTCAATACACTAAAGTAGTACTTGTTATTCGTATCTTTATGCAGTGATACTTGTTCTAACAAGTTTATTTTATATCATTTGCGCCCTAAATTCATGAAAGAAATGTCGAATAGAAGCGAGTTATTGGAAAAGCTAACGAACATAAGTGAAGAGTGCTCCGATATAGAATCAGATTCAATAAATTCTGAACTATCATCTGAAGATGAAACGGTTCATATTCAAATTGAAACATTTGAAACTGAAGATAGCGATGAAGAGTCGATCACCAATGATGAAAATGAAAGTGTCATCAATATGCCCAGGAAAAGGTGTAGGGTGCTAAGTAGTTCAGTCTCTGATGAAGAAACTGAAAACACCTTTCACGAGACCGAAACAGCTGCCGATGGTACTGTGTAGTCAAAATTTGACGAAGGTGGTATTCCTGGAAGGTTACCATCTACTTGTATTTTCAAGGGTGTGAAAGGGCCAACAGGTTACGCAAAAAGGAACATTATGGCAGATAATCTTATCAGTGCATTCTCGTTGATAATAGATAACCATATTATCAAACATAATAAGAAAGTGCACAGAAGAAGAATGTCGCCGAATTTTGAGGAACGATTCGACATCATTACCGGAAATACGTGCACTTATTGGGATTTTTATGCTCGTGGAGCTTACGAGGCAAAAAATTTAAAATTGAGTTATTTATGGTCAGCAAAGTGGGGTCCCGAATTTTTTAGAAAAACTATGGTCAGAGAAGTATGGTGAAGATGAACTAAGTCAAAAGTATGTTTGCGGAACATGTACACATAAAAAGATTTCCACTTTTATTTGCATAAAACGTACAAATAACAATGCATAAATTATTTTTTTTCCAAGTGAAGTAAATTTTTTGTATTGTTAATATTTATTAATAACCTGTTATATAACTGTAAATAATATAAAAAAATATTAAAAATTAATTTTAAATAAATTTCTTTACACATTAGTTATTCTTTCACAATGCAGTCATTTTGTCAGTCATTCAGTCTTTCTAGTGTTAAGTATAGAGAAAGTAAATTTGGAATTGTAAAGTAAAAAGTAATCGCGATAAGGAACTTTCAGAGAAGATCGAAAAATTTATTTAGTTCTACTTAGAGATTCGTCGGTTTCTCTGCTCTTTTGTAACAATCGAAATGCATTTGACACGGCACAGATACAAGCCAGAACCTTATAACGGTGTTACAAAATCTTTCCGGTTGTTCGTTACTGTTTCAAGAACGTAAAACCATATCAAAACTGTTTTGAACTTTTGATTAACTCCTTGACGTACAAATAAAATGGAATTTGACGCGTCCGAAGAATACTATTTAACTGGCTCGAAACAGAACATTTTTAATTCGAAATTTACATTGCTATATAATATTTAATCAGGTTGATGTATAATGTTAATGGACAGTAATCAACTAACATATAAAATAATAAATTAATAATTCTGTGAAGTATGATACATTTCAAAGCATTTTAGAATATGTAAAGGAACTAGACATTTTTTACACTGCCAAGTTGTTTCGCTTCTTACATTATATTTTACACACACACACATATGACATCTCTTTGCAGGATGTTCCTTTTTGTTAGTCGAAGGTATACTACATTATTATATTATTATTATTATGTTTCATACAATACATTTAACTCAGACTCGTAGAAAGGATTCAATATCTTTGTTACACTGACGAATGAATACTGCTTTCAATGTATTTCTTTCCGATTTACTGCTTGCCCGTGTGATTTTGTAGCGGTACTGTTGCCGAGGAAGGAGTGGAGAGCATCTTGAACATTTTAACACTTTGACTGCCATGTCACCCACATATGGGTGACAGAGTAATTTGTCCATTTTTTAAAATAAATTTGTACATTAATATAATCGTTACACTACATTTAGTTGAAATCTGGAAACTACGAGAAGGTCGAAGGATAACTATGTATCGTGCATTTTAAATTTTAAATTGTTGTTTCATCAAATAAATTACTTTGATTTTGTGGAATTTTTGAGGCTGTTGTTCTGGCAGTTGAAGTGTTAAATGAAACAGAATCGATGCGCGATTTTCGGTGTCCTCCAGAGACAGCTCTTGACATCTCGGAGACGTCAATTGTCTACAATAGCATATGAAGTGGGTGACGTCTAACAGATGTCATTGTATGCCAAGGGGTTAAAGCTTGACTGTTTTTATCCGTGAAGTTAACGAAAAGCGTGTAGAAAGGTAGCAGAGAAAAATGACAGGGTATGAATGTTGAAGCAACAAATGACTGCACCAAGGGAGTATCAGATTTTGAAGCTGTCGATTCGACATAGCAGAGGGTGGATTCCAACAGCTTCCTAGATAGCTGAAGATATCGTGGTACCAGGAGACACCGGTACTTTCTCAGTCGGTTTCCATCGCAGTGTGTCATCGTTCGCTTACACGGTCGCTGGCCCGCGTGCACTTGTTCATGCACGTAGCGTTCCATTTGCAAACGCCGGCCATTCACCATTGTTATATTACTTGCTAACACGACATTAATACATCGGCCGAAGAATTATGAGGCCGCGGCATGGCAACGACGAGGGGAGGCGAGGGAAGTTCGGGTCGGGACTTTGAAAAATCGTCTCATGCGCTAAAAGCATCAGAGATTAAAATTAAATCCGGCCACGTCGCCCTGCCTCGATACATCCCTCCGGCTGTGCGTGCTCGCCACCCCCGAACACCCTCGCTAGCCTAGCCTGTGAGGGTTCCAGCCGGCGATTTTTTGTTGATAATTAAACGACGATAAATTACGCCCGCTAATCTCGCTCCATCGAATTCCAAAGCGAGAATTTTTCGCCGAATATTTCAATTTAATCTCGCTCCGCTCCGCCCCTTTTCCTGCTCCTTCGCGTGTTCGTAAATTCTCGTGGAAAAAACGACGAGCGGGCTGCCGCGCCGGAAGAAAATTAGTTCCTCAAATGCCGGCTAATTTAATTGGCAGGGAATTCCGGGAGCGCGGCTCTTCGATTAACCGGTTACTGATTGACGAGCTTGCGCAGCTTGTACATTTTGAGTCGAGTTATTAGGCTTGATTGGGTTAAACGCATGGGCATTCCGAGCTTTCTTTTAATCTTCCACCGCCACCAGGAAGCCCTAAACACTGACTCAGCTTTTCGATATAGTACTTTTTTTTTTCTTTTTTCAATTAACCAATCTTCAATCGAACACGACAGATTCAAACGCTTCCGTATTCGGAGATATAATTCCACTTCATACGTTTAATAACTGGATTTGCGAATTTAATCATTCGTCGTCACATTGTATCATGCATTTTTAATATTCTGTAGCTTTAACACTCGAACTATCAAACCAGTCGAAATGACTGGTTCGTAATTTTTTCTTTCGCAATTCGAGAAATTATAAAATTATCTTCATTGGAAAGCTTCGAATGAATTTCTTCATTGAAACAGACATTGTAATAAAAATGGGACAAGGTCAGAATAGATGCAGTCTTGTCATTATACAAGACAATGTACACCAGTCGTGTTTATTACTCGGTAGTTCTAGTGTTAATAACGGGGGACAGATTACGATCATAAAACCAGAGACAAATGAAGTTCGTCGAACCGAAATAAATATGAATCAATTTAAAGTTTCTTCGAACTTTACGGGACAATCCGCGTCACAATGCGATACGAACGAACAAATAGCTCGATGACTGCTCTGCCGTAAAAGAGGAACAATTTTTTTGCCGTGGCATCCACAAATTGTCAGAGAGATAAGAAAACTGTGCAGCTACCTATGGGTGATACTTCGAACAGAATATTTTGTATAAATTTCATACAACAAATTTTTATTTTCTATACAAAAATTCCGTTTTCGTATTCACATACCACAGCTGACACCCGAAAGCCCCGACAACGACACTAACTTCAATCTGTGACACTGGCGGTTTCGTTTCGACGAAACGAAGGATGCTATTAACTTCTTAGGCGCGGTTGAATTTTGCACGGGACTGTTTCTCTGTACGGCCAGAGCTCATTGGAATTAAGTTTTTGATAAATAAATTATAATTTTTCTTAAAGATATGGACCGTTTATTTTGAAAGTGGTGCAAGTCCATTTTCTTCTGTTTCGAGAAAATTAAATGTTAGCAGATCTGACAATTAAAAAATATATGTTAATTATGTAAAGTCTGGGAATATTTGTACTAATTTATCAATATGTAATTTGATTATATAAATTTCTTTTAGGCAAATTTAATTAAAATAATATACATTTCCAGGCTGCAAATGGACTTACACCACTTTCATAATTAGTCAATTGTAAATATCATTTAATTTCAATTTTGAAATAACAAATATCACTTAAAATATATTTCATATTAATCCAATTTTGTTTATAAATAATAACAAGAAATAAAATAGAATTAGTATTTTTAATTTGAACGTTAATTATATTTATATATTGTTAAACTTAACACAAGATATTGGTATTATTAATTATTTATGCTCTTCATGAGGCAGTGTTTTGAAATATTCATGATGCACAGGAGGTATATAAGGTAATAGCTGCTGCATATCCTTATATTTTTCGTATGTAATAGGCCTGGCATCGCGATACAAAGGCGCCAGCGCGATTTTTTCAAATTTTGGCGGTCTTTCCGGACATGTAGGTGATAAATTTAGAGTTTTAAATTCTGTGTCCTCCATTGATGTTTTATATAAAATAGTATACGGTGCACTTTTGCAAAATCTCATCTAACATATTTGCAACCAATTTACTTTTTCTCCGTTAGTGTTTGTTCTTATCTGTTTTTTAATTGCGTTTTGTAGATTTTTCGTTGAAAAGAATGTGTACAGGAAATTCTTTTTTCGTAATGCCATTTTTTCTGTCTATGGAAATTGGACTTACATCACTTTCATAATCAATGGTTACGCAATTTCTTTTACCGGCCAATTTTAAATTGAACAAAGCATAGGCATTTTTTAAGATATTAAATACTAATTAGTTATAAACAAAAAGTTTACACTAAATTAAGCATAAATTACGTCATATCTCTTTTTTTTTAAATGACTTACACCACTTTCAAAATAAACGGTTCATATGATGCATATACTTTAACTCTAATAATTTAGTGTAATAATTAATAATGCAATTGAGTGTGCTCAAGCCACTATAGTGACGCATCGTAATATGAGATGACATCCGAAAAGCCACTATAGTGGCGCATCGTGCCTAAGAGGTTAAACGAATGGATCATCGTTCTTTTGTAGACGGTGGCTCGGAGGTTTTCGACAGAGCGAGAAGAGTCGTAGCGAATTTATTTACGGTATCGGTGTTAGCTTTTTAGGCGGGCGACCAGGTGAAATTTTCAGCGAAGCCAAAATTGCCAGGTCGCTCCGTGCGCGGAAACTGAGGCCCACGGTCCGATAATTGAAATGCATTTATCCGCCGGCTGGAAAGCACCGTGAATCGCTGTATTTAACACGGGGACCTTTTTTCTCGTTCAAGTAACACCGACACCCGTCGCCGCAGTCTTTTACCCCAATTTCCAGGGCTAAAAGCCGCTGCAGTCGCGCGACGCACCCGCTCGGTTCAAAGAGCACCTATCGACCACTTTTTCGCCGATGAATATTAATCCTCGATTTTTCCCTGGCAATTCGCTGCTCCTTTTTTTCACTCTGTACTTTTGCGAACGTTTTCCAAGATCCGATTCGTTTGTGTCACCCGTGTCATGCATCGATCTCTTGGCTGCAGATCCCTACGTTTATCATCCGCGCTGGACCCGCACAGTTTTCCGCTGCGCCGATGAAGGTGGCGTTAGCATGCCATTTCTTGGGAAAGGGGTTGAAGAGGTGCCGAGGGGTTAAAAGCAATTCTAGCGATCCAAGAAATGGTATAATTTCGACAATTTTTTGTGGCAATATAATAAATTCAACGGACAATTTATTTAACAGTATTTATTGTACATGTTTCGAAAAGTAGTTGCAATCTTTTATTTAGCTTTTCCTCACAAAGCAGCGGAACCAGAGATCAGCGAAGGAAACCACCCCTTCTTCCGAGTAACGCTTTGCGGAAGGGGAACGTTTCTTCATCAATTTTTTACATAGAACAAAATGACGATTTTTGAGATCGAGAGGGCCCACTTGACACAGTTAAATTTTGCAACAACTTGCCAGATTTTATACCTTCATAACTATTTGTTTGGAGACGTACGGTTCTTTTCAAACTTTTTTCTTCTTGATGAATAGGAGCTGCTAATTTAAAAATGTTTAACAACAACATTCTTCGTTATAAACAATTTCTCGGTAAACTTCTTTTACGAATATCCATCAAACCAAAGGTATAGATTCACTCTTAAAACGGATGTTCATTAATTTTTCTTAGATCCTGTGTACACCGTCCTGTCTTTCTAATTAAAGCAGAAAATGCAGTTATAATAATTCTGCACGTTAATTACAGAAAAATTGCTGCAAGAATCAATTCCATAACCGTGAGAACCTATAAGAACTGAAAGAGTGACTGTGTAAGCTAACATTAGATGGAAATTTCCGTTCTTCGTAACATGTGGTGTCTAATCGGTCACCTTGGAACAGGTGACATGGATTTTTATTGGATTTACGAAGAATGGTTGCACAGTCAAATGAGGAGAACGAACTCGTCTATTGTTAATGCGGTACGCTAAGATAGGTTCGGCTACGCTTAACACTAGAACTACCGAACAATAAATCCCACGATATACATTGCTTTGTAATAATAACGAGACCGCATCTATTAAAACTTCATATTATTCTTATTCTAACGTGTACGTTATTAAAGAAGTACATCAAAAAATTTCTCATGAAAACATTTTTATGTCTTCAATAATTGCTGTTGTGTGCAAAGGTGTTACTTCTGTGATACCTCTTCCTCAGCGTACAAGGAATGTCGCTGAGCACTTTGGGTCGCGTAATAACTACACGATTATAGTGGTTGCGATTTTCTTTATTTTCACTTCGGAATGTTCGCGATTTCTATGTTTCGAGTTCTGTTCTGTTCGCGGTGTCTGTATTCGTCTGTTTGCGATTTCTTATTAGTCTTGTTCGCGATTTCCGTATTAGTCTCTTTGTGATTTTGTGATTGGTTTCTTCGCGATTTCTAGGTTGTCTCTTTCGTGTTTCTGGATTGTCTTCTTCGCGATTTTCGTGTTAGTCTCTTTGCGATTGGCTTCTTCGCGATTTTTAGATTGTCTCTTTCGCGTTTCTGAATTGTCTTCTTCGCGATTTCTAGATTGTCTCTTTCGCGGTTTTGAATTCTCTTCTTCGCGATTTTTGTTTTAATCTCTTTGCGATTTTGTGATTGGCTTCTTCGCGATTTTTAGATTGTTTTTTTGCGATTTCTGGATAGTCTTCTTCGTAATTTTTAGATTTTCTCTTTCGCGTTTCTGGATTGTCTTCTTCGCGATTTCTAGATTGTTTCTTTGCGATTTCTGGATAGTCTTCTTCGCGAACTCTGGATAGTCTGATAAGTCTCGTTTCGTTCTGTCCGTCGTCACCTCGGTTTTGTCGTGATTGGTTGAGGGTAGTTTGAAGAGGAGGAATGTAGCGTTTTTTAATTAGTTGTAAAAATAATGGAAGGAGTGTGCTTGAAGGGGTGTGCCCGAAGGAGTATATCTGAAGGAGACGGAAACGGTCAATGAGGGATTGTCGTGATTTATTGCAGGGTTGTCTGGTTTTCGTGTCTTCCAGTGCGTCGCATGTGGAGTCCGTTCGTCGGGCTAAAACTGACCGCGTGCGGCGCGTGTCGTATTTCGTACTTCCTACCTGCTTTTCATTTATGTGTTACAAATTTCCGCAGACAAGGTTAGGCACGTACAACCTTCGGTGTTGCCGTCGCAACAATTGCAAAAGAAAAAACTAGGGATCAGTCAAAATCACTGGTTTGATAGTTCTAGTGTTAATGTGTTTAACACTTTGACTGCCACGTCACCCATATATGGATGACAGAATTATTTTTCCATGTTTAAAAATAAATTTGTACGCTAATATATTCGTTGCAGTCAATTTTGTTCATATTTGGAGACTACAAAAGAGTTGAAGGATAACTCTGTATCAGACATTTGAAATTTTCAATTGTTGCTGCATTGAATAAATTACTTTGATTTTGTGGAATTTTTTAGCCTGTTGGTTAGGCAGTTAAAGCGTTAAAGATGTAGAGAAATAAAAATGTTTCCGATGTCAAGAATGTTCTGGTTTGCTGCTGTCGCGAAATGTCTTAGGAAACGAAGGGTGTGATCTTCGGAAAATTGCCTACGATTGGCTATAGGGTCTGTCGGTAAAAGTGTGATGGAAATGTCGAAAAGTTGGAGCGGGAATAGAGAAGATCGAGATGGAGTAGGAGTAAGCACGCAAGGCTGGAAACTATTGTAACTGTAAAATTCGTCGCCTAACGCGAAACAATGGGTCGAAAAAATGTTTTCGGTTTTGGCATGAATGTAAATTCGGTGCTTTATAGTGTTTTATGGTCGGTAGATAGCTAGATGAATTTATCTGGCCTCGATCGCGTTTTTGTCTCGTCGCAAGGAGGGTTTTGGGACGCAGCATAACAATTATTCGAAATTTCGTAATTCTTACAAGAACTGAAGCTCTTGAACTATCCTAACAGTTCTGAAGCTCTAACCATAAGTTTCGAAACGAGAACTCCAATCTATATTCGGATCATTCGTAGTACCGATAATCGAAAGTTAAGCAACTCGACGGGGAGATCAGGGAACAAGCGCCATTTGGAAAATCTTTGCATTTCGAGGGCGTCTCGAGTATTTGTCAAAGCTGAACGGTTTCGAGACGTCGCTTTTCACGGAATTCGATTAATCCAAAACCCATGATAATTGCCGCAGTCGGTCCGTTAGACTTCCCCGGCAATGGAATCTGTTCGATGAGCCATTAAGAGGCGAGGCGAGCATCGATTGCAGAAAAAGATACTGTTCTTCCTTCCAATTCCGACGTTTCCGTAATTGCCAGTTCCTGTCGGTGAATCTTGCCGAGCGACGCGGGGGGGTGAAGGCGAGTGAGAGAAGGTGGTGGCAGGAGGTGGCTGAAGGAACTCGGGGGTTTGGGGGATCGAGAGATCAGCCGCGTGAGAAACGAAAAGAAGAGAGTCGTCGTCGTCGTGGGAGAGGGAGACGGGACTAATCCCCTAAGATGATCCGGCGCGAAAACAAATTAAAGATGATAATGCTCGGATAATGGGTTTTTGAGCATCGGGCCTGCTTCTGACTTCTCGTCGAACAGGCAATTTCGGTTTTTGTGGTTGCGATTCGGCAGCCATCGTTTACCCCTCCTCCGCGCGCGGAAGACGATCTTTCAGAAAGAGAAAGAAAAAAATGGGAAAAGGGAAACGAGGAAACGAAATTACCCAGGAATGATAAAGAGCGAGGCAAGGCAGACGTCGCCCCTTGCCACTTCGCCAGAGACAAATATTATTGAGACGAGATTAATCGCTTGAGACGAATCCGCGCCGGTTCTTGGCGTACCAATTCGCCTGTTGGTGCCCATCCCTTTGAACCTCTTCTCGAGACTCCTCGTATCGGATGCCCAACGCATCAGCATTTCCAATTTCGCGTACCTGCCCCGACGTCGGTCTCTTAACGCGTTATGTTAATCGTGTTGATACCTAGTTACATTAACCCTTAGCACTCTAATGGCGCTTCTGAGGCGCCACAAAAAATTGTCGTAGTTCTCTTTAACCCGTTCGGTACGGGCGACTTATCCGCCGCGGCACTTTCCCTGAACGCATTGCCGCGCCAAAAATGCGCACGGTGATCGAGAATGATCGTCAGGGGCCGCGTTTACGCCTCGATGCAACTTGAGTTGTTTTGATGGTTTTTATTGAAAAAATGAAACTTCCCTTAACCCTTTCGATACGAGCGTTCTGTCCACCGTGACACTCTCGCTACACGGGGCGACATGCTCCGAAAATGCACACATAGCACGTGGTTACAGTCTTCTTTTGTATGACGATTTTCCTGCCGGATATATCCGACGCTCGTACACACAAGTCATCGGATGGACGTCGGATATATCCGGCATCCGCGCGGCGACCTGTGCGTACGAGCGCCAGATATATCCAGCAACCATAATGATGTATATAAAAAAAACATGTCAACTGTAATTGGTCTAATGTTTTTAGAATAACTAATATAATTTTGTATAAGTCTTACCATACTAAAAATGTGAAGAATACGTGGTATATTGGAGCAACAATTGTTTTATTAACCACTTCGGTACGAGCGTCGACTATAGTCTTGCTTTGTGCATCGACAGTGAATCTGTCTTGCTCTTTTACCGATCTGTGATGAGGAAAGCTTTGAAACAACGAAAGCTTGTTTTACATTACAGACGGACATTACTTGTAATGTACATCAAGAGAGCATATATTTTTATTACGATATTTCTAAATGTTCACAATTTTATTTTGATAAATGAAAAATTAGAAAATTTAATTCAAAATTATTGTTTTATTTTATTCATATCATAAAAAATATATTTTATTCATATCGCAAGTTTTTTAATACATATTGCAATAAATGTTATTGTTTTGTGTGATACATTTCAAAGCATGGGACTACACATAAGCCAACATTGCATTGTTTACAATAATACCTAGTACTACGCCGTTTTTTTATCCTTTGAACACACGATACATCTTCTCAACGGATTTTCCCTTTTTGTTTTATCACTTTCGTACAGCGTTAGAAAATGTCTTTCTTCGAAACACCTAAGATTTGCTGACGGAGTACAAGAGTTGTATTCCCTCGATTCCGAGTACTGCTCTAGAAGTTGTATTATTAACGCTAAATGATATTCAGACATTGATATATTCTTTTTTGTATTAAATTTATACAAACAATATGCATTCCATATTGAAACGTCTAGTAAATGAAAAAAGAATTTCTTGTACCATTTCAGCGTTTTTCTTGTGCTTGAAACCGTACTAATGATTGCATCGCTTTTGTCAATTGTACCCATCGACTTGCTATAATCTATAACACATGAAGGCTTTTGAATATTTTCACCCGTTCGATAATTTTTCTTTTGACAATCGTTATATTCTGCTGAGTGACTAATGGACAACATCCAAACTTCGTGTTTGTCGTGCCATTTCATTGCGAGCAAATTTCCTAATGATCTAATACTAAAATCCCCTTTTTGTAATTTTTCTGGCATTTTCGGCATACCTTCACGTCGCTTTTTTACTGTCCCACATGTGTTTATTGCAAAGCTGTGCAAATATTCGAATAGCGCAGGACTTGAATACCAGTTATCTACAAATAATTGATAACCCTTTCCTAAATAAGATTGCATCAATGTTACGACAAGATTGCCAGTTTTACCTAATTTTGGAGAAAATGCTTGCACCTCAGAAGTTGAGCCGGTATAAACAATTATATCTAAAACGAATCCCGTTGAACAATCGCAGAATACAAATGATTTTATCCCAAACCTATTTCGCTTGGATGGTATATATTGCTTGAAAAATAATCGTCCCTTAAAAAGTAACAGACTCTCATCAATGCATAAATTCCTGAATGGAGAAAATGATTTTTTAAATGTTTCGCACAGTTTATCCAAAGGCAAGGTTTCGTGGCCGATGAGCACCGTACCGAAGCGGTTAAGCATAGTAATGGTTTAAGACTTAGAAAAACATATATACAAAAACCACGAGCACTGTGCACATTTCTGGCGCGTGCTTTCGTTCGGTGACAACGCTTCAGTGGACTGGACTGCCGAAGCGAAAGGGTTAAACAACTTTTACATCGCTCCCTTTACAATTAACGATTTACCAATCAGAAGCCTATTAATAGTTCTTCTAATAATTGCCCTGTAACAAAATGAGGCTTAAAAAACTGCTTTTACATTGTAATTTGTAACGAAATTATTAGATAACGGTTACTCGAAGGCCTTGTCGATTCGCATTAAAAATTGCTGTCGGCGTTGAGCGATCCATTAAAAAGTTTTCAGTGATGGATTATGAACTTAAAAGATTCTGAAATAATCGCCGGTCGGTAAGGGTTAAGAAATCGATAAAAATTTCAATGCTCTAAGTACGAAAGGACATTAACGGCGTACAATGGAGCTATTATAGGTAAAAATATTTTTTCGATTTTAGAATGGAATTGCTTCTAGTGCAAAGGGTTAATATTTTAGAAATACACTTCACCGATAAAATAATAACATCTGTGTCGAAAACCGAGGAAGAGCGTCACGGAAAAAAGTATTGTAACCTCGTGGATTCACCTGTTACGATTGGAGTGGATATGGCAAAAACTCATTCTTTGAATCCAGATGGAATTCGCTTGTGTATTGGCAGCCCGAAAAGATTAATTATTTATTTCGGCTAATATCAACTTTACAATGACCACAATAGAAATTTATTACAGAAAAATCCAAATTACTTTGAAGAAATAAAAGAAATTACTTCAATTTTTTAGTTGAAGGTCGATTCAAGGTCACAGGAGGCATTGAGTTCGTCTTGGGATTGCCTAAAAAACTATGCAATCAGACATACACGATGCGATTTAACATTTTAACTGCCCAACTAACTACCTTAAAAATTCCACAAAATCAAAGAACTTTATTTAACGAAGCAACAATTGAAAACTTATATCTACGATACATAGTCATCCTTCAACTTTTGTGTATCCTCCAGATATCAACTCTTGGAATTATGGATTCTAAGTACAAATAACTGCACCACTTTATTTCTAGTAAATGCTTTATTTTAAACCGGATGAAAAACGCGTCTTTATTGTTCGACTC
>CM052082.1:2822112-2870274 GCA_028453745.1 Agapostemon virescens | reverse complement strand
GGCACAGAAATTCGGCGTGCCGCTTAACGTGTTAAATAAACTCCAATAAAGTTTATTTATACCGAATAAAATGAAATTAAACTTTGGACATATTTGTTATATAACTTTTAAAATATTGCGCAAAGGTTTTTCAATATTCTATATCGCCCTGGGTTTCATAAATTGAAATAGATAATGCAAGTGCAATGACGATTTAACTCGTCATCGGTCAACAACGTTTGGGCATGAAAAGACGAGTTAACTCGTCACCGGTCACCAATATGTTAAGAAACAATTCACGAATACATTGGTAAAAGCTTCATAGAAGAACACATTCGAATAAAAGAATGTTGCAATAGTGTAATAACATTGTCCCATCGGCATATTTAATCCGATATCGTATTAAAATTCTAGTCGCTCTATATAGAAATCTTTCGCAAGTATCGTGCACGTCATTTTTCCAAGTACCAAGGTATTTCTGTATTTGGTTTGGGAATTGTTTCGCGAAACGTCGATAAATTATTCGCGTACATTCGGTACGTGACGAGACACATCGCATTTGCGTCGAACTCGTGTTTGCTCCGGATACGGGACCGGAAACACGTGTACTCAACTGAAAAGTCTAATATGTTTAATCACGCGGTCGCAAACGAGCAGTCTCGTGGAAGAAGCGCGATGCTATCGGAACACGAAACGGTTCGCCTCGACAAAAGTTCGGTGTGTCGCACGAAAGAAAAATTAATTCTTCGCCGGTGGAGCTTCCTATTATTTTAACAGCCTCCGTGGACGATAAAGCTGCCCGTGAGGGGCAGGAGAGCGAGAAAGAGGGAGAAAGAGCGAGAGAAGGAGAGAGAGAAACGCAATTATATGGCGGGTACGTGTTCGAAAAAGGGGAGATCGTACACACGAACGACAGATACGTCTGCTTGCTCGTAAACAGAATTTCTTGTCCGATAGAAACCTCCTAAAGAAGGGAAACGACTGACTGCGACTCGAGGAAAACTGGCAGCGAACGAAGGAAACGACCCACCTTAATCCCCGTACGCACTTACGCAAGAACGTGGCGTGAAAACCATCCGGGATGGCCCAGCCGAGGTTGGATCAGCCTCCTCCGGATATAATGGCCGCGAAATGGTCCCTTTAGTATGATTTACGTATCACTTACGCACGGCGATAATGAAAAGATCTATAGGCCCGAGAAATAACAGCCCCTAGTTGTACCTCCTCGCACAGAGAGAGAGTGTCTTTGTATTTATGGCGTTTGCTATGTTTCTATGCGAACAAAGTAAGCCCGAAATATACAACTTTTTTCCTTTCATGCTTTATTTCTAAAGAAAACGAATGTCCACAGTGTGTTCAATATTTTAGGCTTACCTTCTTTTACGCAGGCTTACTCTGTACGTTGTGGCGATGCTGTGAATAATAGGACACCGTATACGTTTGTTCGATGAATTTTCAAATTGCAAGGAAAATATTAAGTCTCGTAAGGTAACATTCGTGTTTCCATTTGCTTCCACCGATGCAGATTTATGTTGATGATAAAATGTAATTCTTGTTCGTTTACGATGTACCTCTACGTTCGTCGAATTACTTAAAATGATGATTTTCAAATTTCCCACATTTTGCCGGTTCTGAAATTATGAAGTAATTTTAATGGAGAATATCGAGTAAAATTGTTTGTCTGCAGCTTATGCTGTCATGGAAGTCACTCGAAGTATTAAATAAATGCAATTCTGTAGTTATTAACAATTGAGGCCATTTTAATCAATTTTCCATTGCTTTCTGCAATTTCGTTCGTAATGAAAGTCATCGCGAATAACATAATTTATTAATGTTTATTTCTGTTGTTCTGTAAAAGAACGTTATTAAAATTCTCTAAATAAAGTTAATTAAATAACAGTGTACCATATACCTTGCGTTAACATGTTCAATCACATATAATGACTAACCGCAGAGTTCCATTACACCAATTAAGAAATTTCTATGTCAATTGTAAAAGGGGAGATAAGTAAAAATATACGTATTCGTTCAGTAATTTTACTATATCGAAAATAATATTGTTATGTAATATAATCATTAAAATTTTTAAGACTTTCGTCGAACACAAATTATACTTGATGCATATTAGTAATTCAAGTGGAATGAGTAGTGATTGGTCAGCCAAGCGAAACAAGGCAGGCGCAGATCAGAGAATAGTAGCACTTTAGGTTTCTTTCGCTCACGATTATCATTTCCTATTAAATTAACTATCAAATTCAAACTCAGACGAATCCGGAATCAATTTCTTTAATTTCTTAATCATAAAGCGTCATTAAATTTATCAAGGAAAGCATCATGACTGGCTGGGAAGTATAACAAAATTGTTAATAACATCTTGAAGTCGTAAAAATAATGACCAAATGATTGTTTATTTTTTAATATTAACCCTGTATGAGCTGAATTTTTTTCATAAATGTAAAAAAATGTATGCAACGGGAAATCAACAATTACAAACCTATATATGCAGATTAAAAGAAATTTACCAGTTTAAACCATTTTATTATAATTTGTCACTTTGTAACTTTACGGCAACAACGGTTTACGATGTTTGCACTTCTGTGCATAAAATCACGGGAAAGTATTTCGAATACCGCTGAAATACCGATACGTTTAGGTTAGTAGTGTGTCCGATGAAACTAAATTATGCAATCCCCGGTATAACGCTAACTGCCAGGAACAACATCTTAAAAAAAAAAGTTACATGTTAGAAAGTTAACACATAGATAAGTGCAATGGTGCAATAGTGCAATTGCAAAGTACGGCTCGTTTTGTTTTTTCCAGCTCTTAGAAACAGCATTCAAGTAGTGAATTGATAAGTTGAAACCTCCGCACCGGAAACTTCAATTTTTAAAGTTTCAACCATGTTTGCGGGTTTTGAGTAGGATAAGTTTAATTTCTCGCAAATGGACTGCGTTAGATCACACAGTACACGCTCCGAAATCGTCGGAAAGACCTCCGAGTGCTTCGAAGTTGCGCGATTTCCATAAAACAAATGAAATCAGATAAATGAAAACGCGCGATGCGTGTCGCTCGCGAGCTGAACGAGTGAATCGGTACGGCGAAAGCAGCGTGCGCCATTATATCCGCGCTCACGCTAAATCATACTTAAAGGTCCACGCTCCCATGGAATTCTTCCGTCCGACCTTCCACTCTATTTCCAACGGCGGCTTTTACTCTCGAGACCGCGGCTCCGGTAACGAGCCTCCGCATCGAGTTGAGGAAAAATTGAATTCCTGAAATTTCAAGGGTGGAATTTTTTAATACGTCTCTGGTCTCTTTCGAAGAAACATCAAAGGGCACCCGAGGCCCAGGCAAAATGTCTGATAAACGAAAACGACCGAGGCGAAGGAGGGCTCGACTCCTGCGTCGTTTAATTGAGAAGCGTAATTTGAGCGACGCGTTCAACGATTCGCCGCTTATCTGTTTCGCAAGTCGCATGAATCTATCTGCAAGATGTTTTTCTTAGCGTGACTCTTTTAGATATTGTAATTGCGACAAGGCAAGAGCAAAGTTCGCGAAAAACCCTATTTGCAAGTCAAGCTTGTCAAACTCGCTTTGTTAACCTGATTACAGTTTAATTTTAAACCTACAGTTATAACGTCCAACTGGTGACCTGCTGCATGGCCCTGAAACTGCCGCATCAGGTACTAGCGGGAAATAGTGTTGAGGTAGATAATGTAAATAAAAGTATTCAATATATAGGGTGAATCACCAAAGGTTTGCACCTCAAATATCTATGTTGTTTCTAAAAATACGTAAAATATGGCAAGGACAAAGTTGAATGGTACAATGGGGCTGATATGATGCTATAAAAAAATTTTGTTTTCATGTAATTTTTTTAGAGATATCAAGGTCACCTTGACTTTTTTAAATGGAACCACCATTTTTTAAACACCTACAATGATAGTCCCTTTCATTAGGAATTCAGTGACTATATTATTCCAAGGTCATTCAAGGTCAAGGACAGAAAAAACGTATAAAACTAAAATATGGAAGCAGAACACCTGTATTTTAAAAATGTTCGAAATTATGGCCGTCTACGTCGATATATTGATGTAAACGAGCTCCGAAGGAACCTTGAACTCTGATAAGTACATCAGAGGTGGTATTTGTTTGTTTGAATGATTTTTAAGCAATCCCCATTGACGTTAATTCTATTTTGAAAATCATTCCCGTGCAATTCTTGATGGAGCAATATGTGGAACGGATGAAATTTATGTCGGGCCAGAATTCGTATTACACTACTTTGACTTATGCCTGCTTTCTGGGAAATTTTTCTCGTACTCACGTGAGATTTGACAGCTATAGTTGCTAAAATATTAATTTCATTGTCTCCATTGGTCGTGGGATTCTTCCGTTTGTGCTGTCTTGCATGTACACTTCCAGTACGTCGAAACAACCTGTACGTATTAATGAAAGTCTGTCTAGAAGGAGTGTTTCGCTCGGGGTACCTTTCTTCATAAACTAATCGAGTCTGCACTGCATTTTGTCTACATTCACAGTAAATCGTGATCATATCACACTTTTCAGTCATTGAATAAGATAGCGGAATCGCGTTTGGAAACATACTGATAGTAAATAAGAATGCTGAATAACAGTAACATTGAAGGACCTTGGTATGTTTACTTTAACTACGACCATAGTATGTTTACTATTTACTACAAGTCTCAACGGTGATAAACGTATTCTGCTTTCATATTTTAAATCTTATAAGTTTTTTCTATCCTTGACCTTGAATGACCTTGGAATAATATAGTCACTGAATTCCTAATGAAAGGGACTATTATTGTAGGTGTTTAAAAAAGTGTGGTTCTATTTAAAGAAGTCAAGGTAGCCTTGATATCTCTAAAAAAAAAATGACATAAAAACAAAATATTTTTATAGTATCGTGTCAGCCCCATTGTACCATTCAACTTTGTCCTTACCATATTTTATGTATCTTCAGAAACAACAAAGTTATTTGAGGTGCAAACGTTTGGTGACTCATCCTGTATAGGTATTATTTGTGAAATTAAGGAATAAATTTAATTTTTCATTAGAAGTATTCGATAATTACTGTATATTGGTTTAAGAGACCATATCTTTCTTTCAGACATGTAATGAAAAGAGTATTATGAAATTATAATTATTTTAAATTGACAATTTAATGTTATAAATTAACGAATTCTTTATTTTATTTTGTTAATTCAATGGATAAAATTTTTATAATTTGTTCTTCCGATAGTAAGTGGTATATATCTATGGTTAACTCCACAAATTTCTGAACATTGTCCAAAGAAAATTCCTGGTCGTTGAGAAATTAAAGTTATTTGATTAATTCGGCCTGGTGATGCATCTATTTTAATTCCTAAAGATGGAATTGTTCAAGAATGAAATTACATCAATAGATGTAACTAGTAATCGAATTGGAGTCAAATATGGGATAATGGCTCGATTATCAACATCTAATAAACGAAATTGATTGGTTTTGAGATAGTTGGAATTAATTATATAAGAATCAAGTGTAATATTAAAAAATTCAGGATATTCATAAGATCAGTATCATTGATGACCACTAGATTTTATAGTAAAATGTGATGAATTTCATAGTTACAGGGTAGTTATTGAGAAAAATCGAAAAACCAATTCTTGACCCATTTCCTCTGTTTATTAATTAACTAATTAATTAAAAATTTTGAAAAAATTCTGACATATTGCGGATACTAAGCCACATGTCAGGTATTATTTTCAGATTTTTCGTTGCAAACTCTGGTTGTAAAAAAATGCAGATTTCATACAGCAATCTTAAGTTGAACACCTCAAATTTAATTTAGCAGTGAGATATTATTATAAGTATTATGCTGAATCTTTTTCAAATTCCTGAGAGTGATGGGGTATAGTTAAAAAAAAGTAAAAACCACTTTTTTCGACATTTTTTTTTAGGTTATATTCATCCTTTCTCAATCTAAAAACATATTATGTTATCTTGAAGGTTACTGCGTTCAGAAAAAAATGTTCCAGATTTTTAAAATTGTGTAATGCAAAAAATTGATATATTCCAATATTTCCAGCAGCTATGTCTTTCGACTGCGGAACGGCTGGATACTTTTTGGTTCAGGTTCGTATCCCGGTCAGATCAATTTTTTTTTTTCGTTAAACAGATGCTTTTTTGCTTACTAGTCATATTTGACAGGCAGCGTTTGCAACGGAAAAATCTGAAAATAATACCTAACCTATCCGCAATGTGTCAGAATTTTTAATTGATTACTTAATTAATAAACAGGGAAAATGGGCCAAGAACTGGTTTTTCGATTTTTCTCAATAACTACCCTTACAGATGAGATATAGGGCTGAAACTTGGAAAACGGGGGTCTTTTTGGGTAGGCTCTCACATATTCCAAGCTCGATTAAAATCGGGGGCGAAAATCACCACCATTCCCGGCCATAGCCTTTGCGGCGACAAATAAACGATTTGCTTATTTCGCCCGAGGTTCGTATCGCCTCCGGCCGGGATTTCTCAAATGACGTTCCTCCCCTTGACAAGCGATACAACGATGTCCGACAACATCATTTGACACTCTCGAGCGTGCGCGAACGTTGGCTAGCAAGCCTGCGACCGTTCGCGCGCAGGCATCACGGACGAAAAAATGGAGAAAGATACAGAGTTTTATTAATTGGTCGCAGGAGAGAAGAGAGAGTCGCGCCGAGAAGCGTGAGAATGTTTCGTTCGGCGCGACGATGGTCGGCCGGAGGGGTCGATAGCTGGAGCGTGAAAATTCCAGCGTTAAAAGCTCGTCGCTTCGGCTAATATCCGTCTCGGTTCCCCGCTAGCCCGACATTTTTCTTCGGTCAATTTAAAGCCCGTCTACGAGCCGACCCGCGAGAGCTTCACGCGCGAATTATGGTCAGGCTCGCATTCCGAATTTTTTGACCGCACATTTCGACGATGTCGTCCGACGGATTTCGAGAAAGGCGGCATTGAGAAACATGCTGTCGCATCCGGCCTCTGTAATCTCGCTCGCGAGACGCTAGTTCAACATGGAACATGCGGAACACAGTTGTCTTAACGCCAGATTGTTCCAACGTCGAACTTAATCTCTGACAGTAACTACTCGCGCGGCTCGTTCTTCGAACGAGTCTGCGACGCGACCGTAGCTTCCGCTGGTGGCTTGTGTTTAGTTGTTGTTACTGCGTGTTGATTTTTCTTGTTTACGGATGCCGCGAAACTGTCGCTGTCTATTGTTAATCGAGAAAGCTTAGGCGCTCTGTTAGAATCACGGCGTGCACGGAATAATTGATCCTTTCCAACGTTCCGTGGCTTCGCGCGATTAATAGAAATGTAAATAGATTATTCGACAGCAATGCGTGGAATTTTTCAGAGTTCCGATTTGGCAGTTACAGTATTGTAGAATGTACATCAGCTAGATAGAGCGTGAGTCAAAGAGCAAGACTAGGTCAATGTATTCGTCCTGAAACATTTTATCAGAATGTACAGTAGCGCACGAAAATATTCAGACACTCTTCAAACCTAAATAAGTTTTTTAAGATTGGACCAAACGTCTTGTCTTTTCTTGAGCAATTAGTTGCATTGATTTAATAAATGATATACAAAATAAATTTTGTAAACATTGGAACTGATGTGATAAAGGAACTTCTTAAATATTTTTTATTCGGGCCACGCACAAAAAATTTTAAAGTCGCATCTGGTAGATCTATGATAGTTATACGCATGCAGAAAAATTCATTAAAATCGATCGACGTACACACGAGCTACGTGCCATCGAAAATGGTGAAAATCGCAATTTTTCACGATTCTTGATCAGTTTCTGCTTAAACTACAGAAATTCTTACATCTTCCTACGTGTGCCCTTTTTTCCGCGTCGATCAATTTCGGTGAGATTTTCAGCATGTGTATAACTAACACAGTTCTGAAAAACGCATATTTTAAATTTTCATTACGAGCTGAAATAAAAATGTTTTAAAAAATGTCTTTTCCACTTTCGCACGTAATTTCTACCAATTAGAATTATTTCAAAATTATTTTTGCATATCATTTAGTAAATCAATGCTGCTAGTTGCTCCAGAAAAGTCAAGTCGTTAGGTTCAGTTTTAAAACAGTTATTTAGGTTTGAAGAGTGTCCTAATACTTTCGTACGCTATTGTAAATAAAAAATCATACCGTTCCATTTAAAAGAAGAAACTTGAATTGACCTTCGTATCTCCTTGAGGCCAACAACTATAAAATAATTAACACAGTAAGGTTGGTCCGATGCATTTTTATGTATCTTCTAAAATAATAGTGTAATGGTTATTTGTGGATAAAGAGGCAAATTCTTTGAAAATGTCTTTTCCACTCGCACAGTCCACTGTGTAGACCATGCATCTGCCAGAAGATTAATTATGACGACTAAATTACTTTTGAGAGATTTTTAGAGATCATTCAGCATTCGAATAAGCGAGCATTTGCAGATTGTGTAACCTCATTGACTGCGACGCGTTTTTTGGAGGAATCCATCAATGTATACGGCGCGATCGTCACATGTCAACCCTTGTTGTGCCATAACCTTATTTGCGAACTAGTCTTCCACTTACGGGTTGTTTTCAAATAATTATGGTAGTTATTTCTTTGTTTTACAATGAAATTTACTAAAGATTCTGGAAACAATAATTGAAAATGATCTAGTGGTTTTGACGTTTTGTCCAAAGCTGCTTTGCATCCAGAATCTTTTTCATTAAAATTTTGTACTTTTGGATTTAAATTTTGGTGCGACCAACTGATATCCTCAAATGGCACGGCCGATGTTAATTCGTTCCCATTTATTTCTTGCGATTGTAAAGCATCTTGTTCCCCAGTTTCTGATTCTGAGTCAGAACTTAATAAGCGCAAAACGCGTTTTCTTTTTCGTCGAATTAAATTCTCTTCTTCAGACGAGGAGAACGATTTATCAAGAAACTCCATTTCTTTCTGTGCACTAGCATTTCTGTATAAACGTTTTCTTTTCTTCTGGCCAAACATTTATATGGGTGTACTATATTATTTAAAAAAATATCGAATGGATAAAATCAAAAATTAAACACAAAATTAAATAAATAAACACTTACTGAGCAGTATGAAGACAATTAACTGAAAAATATTGAAACAATTGCCGATACCTGATTGCTATGTTACTTAGAGTGTTAAATTCCATGTCGAATCAATTGGTAAAACAGTAAAAAGTGTTATGGTAAAAAAAATGCAGAAGGCGTAAATTTATGCCTTTCGTATAAATTGTTGGATACATGTGGACGTATATTTACGTCTTTCGTATACAGTGAGTAACTTTAATATTCGGATACTATAAAATTTTGACTTTGTCGGATTGTAATTTTGTTCATGATGAAGGAAAAAAACGGTTAATTCTAAATTACATTCCTACATAATGTCTTGTTAATAAAGGTATAAATTTTGTTTATATAATTACTAGCGTTTATAATATAATATGAAATGAAGATTCAGAATACATTTAAGTATTATGAAGATAATGATCCCAAGCATAAGCAACTATTAAAAGGGGTCATTCGTCAAGAAGAATATCTTACACGATATTGAATTGCTTTTCGTTTGTAAAAATTAGTACAAAAACTATCAGTTTTTAAAAGTTAAATTATTGTCACGTTAAAACTAGACATAGTTTCGTTTAAAATAGTATACTTAGTAAACGTTAGTAATTATATAAATAAAAATTATGCTTTTATTAACTAGACCCTATACAGTAATGTAATTTAGAATTAATTTTTTTTTCTTCATCGTGAACAAAATTACAATGCGGCAAAAGTGAACATTGTATAGGATCCGAATATTAAAGTGATTCATTGTATATTGATAGACTTGTGAAACCGTATATATACGCCTGTAGCAGTCAAAGGGTTAACCTTTTGTGGTCCGCGCTGCACTTGCGTATCCGCTTGGTACCGTTTACTTTAAAAAACATTTATGACCTTACTAACGCAACGTACTTATGATATGTACGTATAATGTGTAAGATTGAGACATTGTCGAGTGACACTCGACATAGGACGCGCCAGAACAAAATGCGATGTCGAGCCACACTCGACATGGGGCCGTAAAGGGTTAAAGAGCGATAGATCGTTTTCTGTCGTTGATGAGCTTTGGAAACGATCGATCGGCGTATCTTGAATCATGCCGGTGTTCGGCACGAGCAGCGCGAAATATTTCAGCGTAGCTGTTCGCCAGGACGAACGAAAGAGCACCAACCAGGTGGGGGTAATATACGTCGCCGAGGGCGGTAACTGTCCCCGTATATTATGTCGAGCGTGTCCATAGGGACATAGATTCCAGTCGGCTGTATCCACTGTAAACAATGTTCCGAGAGTCGTGCCTAAACGATTCCTCGTGTCTGCAGTTATTTTGGCAATTAATCGCCACCACCCCCAGTCCTCGACCCCTCCTCCGCCGACTGAAATATCACGTTTCTTGTTCGCGGACGAGTTTTTCGTTCCCTTTTGCTCGTGCCGTTCGTTCGTCTCAATTTTCCTCTTCTTCTCGACTTCTTCGCGATCCAACGCAAAGACGACAGAAGACCTCCCATACCTGGCACGTGCAGCGAATTTTCTGCGAAAGTGTTCCCTCCGCTGTCTTCTTTCTCGGCAGACATTCAACAAGGCGGATCACAGTCGAACAGTTCGACTTTGTCTCGATCGCTTTTCTCCGTGCGAATGTTCAACAACGCCGAGTTTTACGCGATGACTATGCCGTAAAGTTTATTATAGTTTTCGAAATGGCGGACGTTCGCTGTACTTTGTCAGTTTTCACAGAAATAGCGGTTTCGTTTGAAATAGCGAATCTGCGTTCAGCGATGCATTCAAGATCCGAAGATCTCTCGTTGACGAGTCAACGGTAGAACTGGTAAAGCGTGTTTATATTGTAGAGGTTGCTACATGTTTCCTCTAGACCATGTACATTCAACTTTTATAGTATGCTAAAGCCGCTATAAATGCCACCACCTCGGATCCGAGACGTTATACTTATCGCGTATAGACACGAGTTGGAACTCGTCGTCCCTCGAGGGGTGTACCCCGAAGCGAAAGGATAATACGATGACGATTATCACGCAATGCTTCAAAGGCGAGATCCGACCTGGCAAAATTTCCGTGATTTTGCCATTCTTCGTCGATGGCCAAGCACCGCTCTCGTCAAAACCCTACGCGTTTCGGATGCATTGGAAAGAGAAGTGACAAGGGCTTGCTTAATTTTTCAGAGCGATGAAAAATTAGTGTTGTGTCCTAAAACCCTTTGTGCGACGGGACAAGCGCGGGACCGAGGCCAGGTAAATTCGCCCGGCTACCGACAATAGAACACTACAGGGTGGTCCACGCAATTGTTTCAAGTCATAACTCCGTTATTATCGCATTTACGAAAAAATGCCAAAGGAGAAAGATAAATGGTTCGAAGAGCACTACATCTGTAGGCCTTTAAATTTTTTTAGATGCAGCAGTGCATGTGCAATTAACAATTGCATCATTTCTTTAAATAGAAATACATATTTTTTTACACAGATCGGTTCTTCTGTTCATTCTACGTAAAAGATGATTGGGGTACCATGGCAAAAAAATGATTAGATCTCGAGATATTTTCAAAAAATGTCTTTATTGAAGAAGATGCTCAAACGCTTCTCCCTTACATTCTAAACATTTCTGATAACGTTTTTTTATTGTTTGCATAACTGCGTTTAAATTATCTGCAGTTATTGCTGCACATTCCAGTATGATTCTTTCTCTCAGATGCTCTAGAGAATCTATGGGATTTGAATAAATTCTATCTTTCAAATAACCCCACAGAAAAAAGTCAAGGGGACTTAAATCAAGTGAACGGACTGGTCAACGTATTGATGTATTTGTTGCGATAACGTTATTGCAAAACTTATTTTTTAGAAACCGCATGGCCACTTGTGAGTTGTGTGCCGGTGCACCATCTTGTTGAAAGTATTTACAATTTAGCCTGTCTCGGAGAAGAATGTCGTCGAGAAGAGATGACAATTCAAATTCTGAAAAGTGCCGATATTTTTCTCCGTTTAGGGCACCATCGATGAAGTATGGACCAATAATATTGGTATTTAAAATCCCACACCATACATTAATAGTGTACCTTATTTGGCGATGTATGTTCCTCCTAAGGAATGGATTTCTTCTTGCCCATGTATGTTCATTATGACAATTATTAGGTCAATCGGAAAGTTCTGTCCATCTAACGTCGAGTAGCCGTAGCTCGAACTGTGGGTAACTATAACCTCTAAAGTAAGGCTAACTTTTTAGTTTGAACATCTGTTAATAAAACTCAGTACACAACAATTTACGCTTGCACCAATAACTTCGTTTTTTTCTACATTGAAGATGTCGGAATTTGAGCCGAATAAGCGTCATTTGCGCGAAATGTTAGTCTTTTGTTTCAATTGGAAGAAAACGGCAGCTGAAGCTCATCGAATGATTGTAGACGTTTATGGCGATAATGCTGTTTCCGATAAAACATGTAGAGAGTGGTTTCGACGTTTTAAAAATGGTGATTTTTCTTTGGAGGACAAAGAGCGTTCTGGACGGCCACGAGTATTCGAAGACGAAGAATTGCAGACATTGGTGGATGAAGATCCATGTCAAACGCAAAAACAAATTGCAGAAGCGTTAAATTGTGCTCAATCTGTCATTTCCGACCGTTTAAAAGCCTTAGGGAAGGTCTACAAGGAAGGAAAGTGGGTCCCATATGAACTCAAGCCAAGAGACATTGAAAGGCGGAAAACCATCTGCGAAATTTTGCTTGCTAGGCAACAAAGAAAGGGGTTTCTCCATCGTCTCATCACTGAGGATGAAAAATGGATTTATTTTGACAATCCTAAACGTCGAAAAATCATTTGTGATCCTGGCCAACCCTCAACATCGACGCCAAAGCGGAATATTCACGGAAAAAAGGCTTTACTCTGCATTTGGTGGGATCAGGAAGGTGTGGTATACTGTGAACTGCTAAAAACTGGTCAAACAGTCACAGGAGATCTCTACCGACAACAAATTATCCGTTTGAGCCGAGCATTGCACGAAAAACGACCACAATATGAAACGAGACAGCGTAAGGTGATTTTGCTGCATGACAATGCTCGGCCTCACGTCTCAAAAATTGTCAAGGAAACGATAGAAGCACTTCGCTGGGAAGTGCTACCACATGCGGCTTATTCACCAGACTGTGCCCCATCTGACTACCACTTGTTTCGGTCGATGGCACACGCACTTGCTGAAGAACGATTTAATTCGTACGAAGATCTCGAAAAATGGATCTCCGCCTGGATAACCTCCAAAGATGAATCATTCTTTCGACGCGGAATTCGCTTGCTGCCCGAAAGATGGGAAAAAGTCATCGCTAACGATGGACAATATTTTGATTAACGTACTTTTTCATTTTCTTTCATGAATAAAGCTATACTTTTTGTAAAAATACGTACGGAACTTTCCGATTTACCTAATAAAAATATCATTGTTGGTGAACGTACATTCATCCGTCCACAAAATCTGCCGCGGGAAATCTTCGTTCATCTGAATTTGGTTTAAAACAAATTGACAAAATTACATATGTCTTATTGAATCTCCAGCATATAAGGCATGTCCAACATTAAATCGATACAGATGAAACTCCTCTGATTTTAAAATTCGTTTCACACTACCGAAGCTTACATTGCATTCTCTCGATATTTCTCGTGTAGATGCTTGTGGTTTCCACTGTAAATAAGCGAGTACATTCACTCTGTTGTTTTCATTTCCTACTACTGGTTTTGGAACTTCTCTTTTGGGTTTGGTAAATGCACCATAGTGTTGCAAACTGTTATTCAATTTGAAAAACAATTGTCACGATGGTTGTCGACGGTTTGGATATTTTTCCTGGTACAGTCTTGCGGTGGTATTCGTATTTTTGTCACAAAACACAAAAGTGTCGTACATATCTTGTTTCTCACTGTTAGTAAAATACATTTTCTTGTATCTAGTGAAATACAGTTACACATTTTCAAATTCTTAGTTTTCGTACTCGAGTTACGAGAGTTTTCGTACTCGAGAATGATGAAATGCTTACTCGTACAAATCAGTTTCTGTTATGACAACAGTATCGAAAGGGTGGTTACCTTTACAACATAGTCATGAAGTGATTGAGTATCTTCTTCAATAAAGACATTTTTTGAAAATATCTCGAGATCTAATAATTTTTTTGCCATGGTACCTTAATCATTTTTTACGTAGAATGAACGGAAGAATCGATCTATGTAAAAAAAATATGCATTTCTATTTAAAGAAATGATGTAATTGTTAATTGCATATACAGATGTAGTGCTCTTCGAACCATTTATCTTTCTCCCGTGGCATTTTTTCGTAAATGCAATAATAACCGAGCTATGACTTGAAACAATTGCGTGGACCACCCTGTATAAAGTGCCAAAGGTACCTCCACGCTGATGTCGAGAAACCCGGAAATAGCTGATTAACAAATTTTTCAATCTATTGTTTCGATGTTTATGATGAGAGCGAGCGCAACCTAATATCTAAACTTGAAGAATTTCGACTTTAAAATTTTGGCGACTGCTAAAATAGGTGCGGTGGGGAGAGAGGAAGAGGGAGAGGAAGAGAGGAGGAGAGAGTTTTGCCCTGGGTCCGCTAGAGGAATCAGTAAGTCTGGCTAGCGAACTCTGCCTTAGACGCTGGAATACTAAAAGGCAGTTGAGGATGATGTACTAGCGAGAAACTCGACCTATTGTCCCTCTGTTGGTGAGCGCAGGAGGTACAGCCGCCACAGAATAAATGCAAAGGCGGCTGAAATCGCCGCTTGTAAATGTCTCTTAAAAATAGCAGGGTTCGGTCGCTCGCATCGTAAACATCCTTACATTTGTTTTAAAAAATCACTGTTCTCGTGTTAACACAATCGTAAGTGTGATAAAATACCGATACCGCGCGTTGCTCGTCGAGAATCGCACCCGACAACAGACGATTGGCTTTCGGAGGCGTGCGAAGATGCGGAAGTAACTAATTGCGAAAATGAAAGATGATTATACCAGTTTCCACGAGTCATAATTGTACCAGATATCTGCGTATCAAGCGAGGTCGACGCTTTCCGCCGTATTTCACGAAAATTCCTGGGTTTCGTTCGGGCCATTCTGTTCACGGAAAGAACACGACGAAGCGATACACGACGGAACAATGGTATTGTGTTATTTCGCCGAGTTAATTCTGAGTTGAAAAAGGTAAGCATTCGGTTTGTAAAAAGGGCGAATTCGGACCGCGTAAAAGTTCGTTTGAAATTCAAAACCTGTATCGAAGTTTATCCTGTCTACAGCTACGAAGGTGTATAAAATAAAAATCCCGTTATAACGTCGTTGTCTTTCTCGTTACCGGTCGCGTTTTATTTCTGCCGTGTTAAAGGAGAATTAAACAGAGGGTCGGTGACGTCGGAGACGCGGCGCATATGAAAAATCACCGTCCTACTCCTCGTAGGGAAAGGATATTACGATTGTTACGTTTTTTCTGCTGGAATCGTAAATCTTCCGCCACGACCCTGACTTGCTTCTCGGGGTGGGGGAGGGGGGTTTACAAGTCCCGGCTTCCAGTCTCGTTTACGCACAGAGTTTTCTCCGACCGATAAGGGGACCATCCCGTGGCCTGCCATTACTTTTTGATCCTCCAGTTAGACCAGGGAGCTTTCGTAAGACAGATTACATTACAGCTTCGGCAATATTCGAAACGACGCTGCTTTGCATTCAACGCCTATCGACGACCAACGACAGACGGATGACAAATGTCTTTCGGGATGGCTGATGACTTTCTTAAGATCCTTGTTCACGATTGATCGAACAGAGCAACCTCTTACAGCTCTCTGCTTTCAATTAATTCCTTAACATGGGGACTGTCAAACAATCGCTCTTCAAAAGTTGTTGAATACCGGGTTGCAGGATTCATAACAACACTTTTTGAAGAGGTTTGAGGTTTATTTAACACGTAACGGCAAGTTCCGCACCTTAGCACGAACTACAAAAATCTGAACTTGTTTTCCAAGAATGTGTGGGGTTTTTATAGGGATGGAGAAGAGTGATCTGGGATGCAATGATCAGTGGGTGGTTAAGGTAGTGGGGTACAGGGTGAGTAAGCTTGCTGAGCTTATCAATCCTGATCAAGCGGTACAGGGTGAGTAAGAAGGTACAGAGTGAGTAAGAAGGTACATGGTGAGTAAGAAGGTCTGGGATTTGCAAGTTATGTTTGGATGAGTCATACCATGATGTTTATGATGGCTATGACTCGGCCATACAACAAAGTTCCACAGAATCAATCAATGTAGAGTGGTACCAAATCCGTAAATATGAAACTGGAATTTATCCATACGTGCGCTAGTTGTCATTTTATTATTTTGATATTTGCTAAAGATTTTCAACTCGCATCCATAGAAGTGGTATGCTTGATAAAAAAAAAGTTTGTCGATCAGCCTGTCAAGAACAGTGTAATCTAACCAGATTATATTTCACAGTTCACCTTGTATAAGAGCTACGCATTGCTATTATAATCATTAATATTCCGTTGAACCACGAAAGGTAGAAGCGATCCATCTTTCTTGAGACCGACCGCTTCCTCGACCGGTCGTCGCCCAATAAAACGATACCCTTTCGAAGCCAATTAGGCGCTAATTGATTTTAACTGTAAATCTATGAGTCCGATTCCTCCGTCCTGGCCAGTTCCATGGGATTGCGGTTAAGACAGGGGCTGGGTACTTCTACCAAGCAGCCAGTTGTTCCCCGATAAATTTACGATGACTAAACTTCCTTTTCTTGCGTTGGTTCTTCCATGTTCTTGTTGCGCTGGCGACTCTCGATCGTACCGCATCATCTATCTGTTTTTCTCTGCGCTTCTCGTTTCTTCAAAACCTTCTTTTCCTTTCTTTCGTCTCCTTTACCGGTGGCTGCTCTCCCAGCCAATCGAAATTGTTTTTCGCTCATTAACTGGGGAAACGAATTCGTTCCGCGACGCATAGAGAAGAATTACAGCGTGTTTGCGATAAATGATACCGTGTACCGTTTCATTCATAATATTGAAAAAACCGTATATACATATACCTCCTTGAGATACATTTATTCTTCTGCCGCTGGCGACCGCTGGTGAAATAAATGATTTATTTAAAAACAAGCTATGATTGATCAATCATTGAAGTATTCGCTACTTTTCTGGCAACTTGCGAAATCCTTTCACGATGGAATCTTGGTGGTTTTCAGACAATAAATTCGTCTAAAGTATTTTCGAACGTCGTCAAGTGTTCTAAAGTGTGCATCCGCTAAATGATGTAAAAATTGAAATAGGTGGAAGTCACATCAAAAATAGGCTGCAGGAATTTCCAAAATAGACTGTCGAAACATTTGTTTCAGTTAAAAAACGTACTATTAGATATTTTGTACATTTTCTGCATGCAAAATTGAATCAACGCAGTACGAATCTGCGGAGAAACCTTCTCAGAAGTTCGTAGGCAATTCCGATTACTTTGTTGCAACTCGCCCACCGATATTTGGCCATCAGCTCTTTAGTATTTGTTCTTCGTGATCGAGTCGAACAGTAAAGACGTTTCTTTCATCCAGTTTAACCCTCCATGGGCGCGTGTAACTTTCAGGTCACATTTTAATTTATCGACATTTTACCAAATAATTACAGCTTTTTTCATGAGATGGCACATAAATCTTAATTCTATAACGTTGCCAAGACAACTAATATTAATATTTATGACCGTTGCTAGGCTCATCAACCTGAAATAACAAAATAAATGCTGTGCAAATTGTCTCCAGTAAAAATAAGCGAAACCATTTGATCCAATTGATATTATTTGTGCTTTTGTCAGTGATTACCAAACTAAAAATTGTACACATAATAGCTCTGGGTCCGTATATCAATAATAACCTATTTCTTTGCATTTCAATTTTCAATTTGTTACTGTTTTTTTATGATACAGTTTTGTAACTTTGAGGTTACAGTGGGCTATAATGGCAGATTTCGTTACATTTAGGATAAAGCTTGTGCTTTCTCCTGTTTTCAGATTTATACATCATATAACCAAAATATGAATACAAAATCAGATAGAAATAACAGAGGAATTAGAATTAGACGCATTAGCGGTAATAGATCCGATGATTCCTTATTAGATTCCGAGTCCGATGAAGATGTAATACTATTTCCCCGACGACGGATAAATGTCATTGGCAGTGACGAAGAATTTAGTACTCAATCCTCGTCAGATGAGGAAGATGCAGGACCACAAAGAATTGTTTGGCAATCACTATCCCAGACGAATAATAATAGTTGTTATCGCCCTTGGAAAGGAGAATGTCCTAATGTTCCCGAAGCATCCCATTCTCCTGTGACCTATTTTCGAAAACTATTTGACAAGGAAATTATAAGCAATATAGTCGACTATACAAATATATATGCACTGCAATGTGATCCAACAAAGAGATTTAAAAAATAAAATGTTTAACGTCAAGTGTAAATTGTTTTATGGAATTTCACGCTTAAGCTTTTATGCACAGAAGTGCAAACTTTATAGGCCGTTGTTACCTGAAAGTCACATAGTGAATATATTGCAATAAAATTGTTTAAACGGAAAAATTTTGTTTCATTTGCATATATAGGTTTATAATTTCTGATTTTTCGTTCCCCCAATTTTTTTTTAATTAAAAACAGAAATTCGGCCCATAGAGGGTTAAGATAAAGTATTTATTAGAAATAAAGAATAATCCCAATACATACTACTTTTAATTTAATTCTATTTTTTTATTTAATTATCAGGTATCATCTATGACAATTGCATGCGAAAGACGATATCTGTCAAATGACAACAACGAGCACGATACGTAATTTACGATTCCTGTCTTTCTTTAAAAATGTGGAAAAAGCACAACGGCTTGCGTTTTCTTATTGGGATTGGTAGGAAACGATTTCGAGAATAAGTGGTTCTTTGCAATTGTTTTTCAACGAAACCATGAGTTTATTGTTAGAGGTGCATACATGCTTATACTACGAGTGCCGTTTTCTCTTCGCTATGCTACGTTCAAAACATTGTAGAGCGAACGGTTGACGGAGGTGGTGGTGGTTCCCGTAAAAGGAGATGCTTCCGGTGGCCCTTGACTGCGAACACGATGCGAATATAAGAATGACGGGGTTTACCGGAAGAGCTCAGATTTTACGGTACTCACCGCAACCTAGAAACGGAACGCAAACCTTTCCCATAGTGCAGTCGTTATCCTTCTTGCAGAATTTATCCGCTTCCCGTTTGCGTCTGTTGTCCGGGATGTTCAAGGCTACGACCTCGGACTCGTCCTAACGTTTCAAGAAAATTATCCACCTTTAGACAATTTAATTCTACGGCGGGGGAAGATCTATCGTCGTTTCCGGGGTAAAGCAAGAAATAGGGGCCGTTGCTTCCCATCGGGAGATGAATACACATATATTTTCTGAATCAAAATTGTTGCACAGAGCGCCGTTTATTATTTCGAGACAGCTACTGATGTAGGTACTGAAAACATACGGATGTTCAACAATTTTGCTACTACCTCAGCGTAAATTAAAATCATACAAAATGTTCGGTTCTATGAAGAGTTATGCTCTGACGAAAACGGCAATCTTATTTTTACACGGTTATTATACTTGAGTCGATTTTACTAACAGTACTAACATCCATATATGGACGACAGAAATATTTGTCCATGTTTAAAAATAAATTTGTACATTAACCCTTTACACTTGAAGCTGCTTTTACTCGAAAAACTAAGCATTTCTTCTGACCTAGGCTGTTTTCATTCGACATGATTTATTTGAGTTATGTATATGGTTATTTTAACTGTTACTCATCCTTGCAACAGTTATATTTTCACGAGTTTTTTTTAGATAAGATCATTAGCGATGTAAAAATTGATTTGAACAGCGGTGTAGCTATTTTTCTGGCGCCTCAGAGTCGCCATTTGAACGCAAAGGGTTGATATATCCGTTGCACTAAATTTATATCTACATTTGTGTGTAATAGTTACCAAAAGAATATCACTTTTTCAATTATCTGACTTGTTATAGAGTTGAGTTTTAATAATCTTTTCTCCTGGTTCTAAATTTATTTATGTGTAGTCGCAAATGTGACTACGCGGTTCAAGGTATACCGGCATATTAATCTTTCTTCTATAAATCATACTTATCGTTCTTTTCAAGCGGAATAGAGAAGCGCTCGAACCGTCGGGAACATTTTTCATATATCTTGATAATTGTGCCATATTTCGATTTGTTTTCTTATGCCATTTCAATAGAACACACCAGGGCAACGTGCATCCCTCTAAAATTCTCAAAAAGTTGCGGTGGGACAACTTCATTCTCAGCAGTCATACATAAACGTTTATGTGCCCTCGGAGGGGACAACGGAGTGCAAAGGGTTAAGAAAAAAAACATACTTTTATTCGAATCTGATCTAATCGAAATTCACAAATTGGACAAAAAATGATGCAAAATATTCTCAGACTAGGATTTCTAAGAAGGACCTATCTTTCTGCAAGTATAATTCTGTTAGGCTAGAAATTCGGAAAATCTCGAATTTGAGAAACAACAGCTGGTGGATTGCACGCGAAAATTGGATTTAAAAAATAAACAGATACGCGTGAATCAAGTATGTATTCGACGCAGGATTTTTTCGAAAAGTCGACATTCCAAGCTTCTTCGATATCTTTTAGTCATTTTAACCCTTTTAGTGCCAAGCGAAAGTATTTATTTAACGAATTAGCTAAGTTTTGGGAAAAAGCCGATAAAAACCAAACTAAGAATAATATTTACAAAATTCAACAAGCAGCATATTCCGAAATAAAGAAAGAATAAAATAATGCGAATTGTATTTCGATATTTGTTGAAAACCATACGAATAACATCGATATCAAACATTATGAAAAACATAGAAATGAGTTTCTCTTCTACAAATAATATTTGCACATAAAAATAATCATCGTTTGATTACAGTTTTATATAGATCACGTAGTATGAAGTATAAACATTAAATTTTCGTAATTCGCATTGCCAAACTTTAGGGATTCGGATTTAGGTAAGCAAAATTACGTAAGTGGACTGTGTCGAACCCCAGAACCTTCATAGGGCGACCCTTATTTTCTAACAAGTTAACCCTTTGCTCTCCAAGCAATTTTAATTCCAAAATCGAGATAATCTTTTTACCTAGAATAGCTGGATTCTACATGCTTAATTTTCTTTTGTGCATACAAAATTTATGACTATTCTTTGTACGTGCAACACTTCAATTGTTATAGATTTCTTAAACACAAACATAGTAATGCAATAGTTATTTCGAATAATGGTATGTCAATTTTTAGTGTCGCCTCAGAGGAGCCATTGGAGTGCTAAGGGTTAAACCCCAAAAACAATATTGTTTAATTCTTTTGTAATGAGATTAGACCATTTATAGCGTTTTACAAATTTATTTTTGAGCTATTGAATACGCAACGATATATCGTCGTTGGCACTTTTCGCAAGTGTTGCGAACGACGATATATCGTCGTTGGCACTAAAAGGGTTAAACGGCACGGGTTAATAATCTTTTTTAATTCACTTCCATTTTTAATAAATCTTACACATGGAATTTTTCAAGTCCTGGCACGTCGAAAACAAATGGAAACGACCATTGGGAAGTTTAACTTTTGCTTCGGCAGGCAGACTAATGATCCCCCTGAGTCGCCAACGGATCTATAGAACGGTACAAATGTGGCGTCCCTAAGTTACATCCTAGTCGCTTTCATGCTTGGTTAAGGCTTCTAGAGTACGGTGATATCTCTTAGCAAAGAATCGAGTCGGTTCTGTTACTCACTGAATCTCCACTGCGATCCCCTAAGCGGATTACGTGAACCTCTGGTTCGTCCTGCGGATGGAGGACCAAGGACGATTAGAACGTGATCGCGATTTACAAGAAACGACTGAACAACGCGTTTGTTCGGTATGGCTAGCTCGTATCTCCGTACCTTGTCGTCCTTAATGATGCACCTGGTGGCCGAAACGGCACACACGAACAGCAGAAGGAGATACACCCGACTCATCTTCGAAAGGTACGCCTCGGGAACGGTTTGCCGATCGTGTGTCGCGAGCCGCCTCTTTATACGCGGGAGAAAAAATCGCGGTTTGCAAAACCTCGCCGCCGTGCGTTATCTTCGCCGTAAAGTCGGGGCCATTAGCGATGGAAAAAAAATTGAAATTCTCAATTGCATCGTAGATTATGCGCGCGGCTCGCTCGTGTTTCCGTGTTAACGAGCTGGTTCGCGGAATCGTCGGTGTTGTCAGGTGGTCGCGGGATTTTTCGCGCGGAGAACGGCTCTCTGTATTCGCGAGCAGAACGAAGATACTTAGTATCGTAAACTGCTGTCCGAGGAGCCGGTTCCGGTCGGTTCATTTTCGCGGCCGGTCTTTATCTAAATTGGAAAAAACAGAATAGCTCTGTAAAATGCAGCGCGGTGATTGCGCGCCACGGTTTATGAACTATTGTCAGTGGACACACGGTACGCGGTGCGAAATCTGCGAACCGATTCACCGGCGGTCCATACGCTCGCGAATCGAACATTGTGTAATAGTCTGATCGGCACGCGAAACGGTACGAATGCGACGAGAGCAAAGCGCTCGATCCATCCCCCCTGATCCTCCTCGCAGTTAAGCGTGGTAATTACCCGTGTTCATTAGGGCGATCGTGACAGGTGATCGATAACGTGACGCACTTTAAAATTAAAATTATGCTGGATTATCCTACCGGTGCTTTCGCTTTAATGAGAATACGCTCGACCCTCGCCGCAAATGGTTTTAGTGTTTTCTACCTGGGATTTTCGAACTCTTCGTGAAACGCGGTTATTATTTTTACGCGCGAATACTGTTTACCGTTTGTCTTTCTTTCAAGAATCATTCTTTCGTATCAGCAAACGTTTTGAGCGCACGAATAGTATATCGTTTTGTAAGAACGTTTTATATTTATCCTTGCGCTTCGAGCGCTTAACTCAACCCTCTATGGGCCCGTGTAACTTTCAGGTCACATTTTAATTTATCGACATTTTACCAAATAATTATAGCTTTTTCATGAGATGGCGCATAAATCTTAATTCTACAATGTTGCCAAGACAACCAATATTAATATTTATGACCGTTGCTAGGCTCATCAACCTGTAAGAACAAAATAAATGCGTTCGTGCCTTCGAACATTCACACCAAAACATGACATGTATCAATGTAAGCATTACTCAGAACAACATCAAAATTATTATCAATGAAATGAAAACAAACGTATTTACGTATTACTTATTCTGCAAGACAATCAATTTACATGCATTACCATTCTATGCTAAGCCTACGATGCATGCAAACATGAAAATCAGAATACGCGAGGCTTGTGCTAAGATAAATGTTGAAATGTTGAGCAAAGTTAGAGAATCATTAAGAAGAAGAATTGTTAAGTGCATTCAAGTAAGGGGTAATCATTTCAAACACATACTAAAGCACAAATAAAACAATCACACCTTATCTCCATTTTCCTGCAAGTTTGACCTTGAATGACCTTAAGTCACAGGTCGTTGAATTCGTCTTAAAACGCACTACTTGATGGTGGATAAAGAAACGTATCATTCCACTTAAAAAAGAAAGTTGACCTTCACCGCACCTTGGAGTATCCACCAGGAAAAATAAAAGTTCCACCACATAATGTCCTCCTCGGTATCGAACAACTTTTGTTTTGAGCGCATGAATAGTAAATCGTTTTATAAGAACGTTTTATATTTCTCCTTGCGCTTCGAGCGCTTAACTTAATCTTCTATGGGCCCGTATAACTTTCAGGTGACATTTTAATTTATCGACATTTTATCAAATAATTATAGCTTTTTTCATGAGATGGCGCATAAATCTTAATTCTATAACGTTGCCAAGACAACTAATATTAATATTTATGACCGTTGCTAGGTTCATCAACCTGAAATAACAAAATAAATGCTGTACAAACTGTCTCCAGTAAAAATAAGCGAAACCATTTGATCCAATTGATATTATTTGTGCTTTTGTCACTGATTACCAAACTAAAAATTGTACACATAGTAGCTCTGGGTTTGTATATCAATAAAAACCTATTTATTTGCATTTCAATTTTCAATTTGTTACTGTTTTTTTTTATGATACAGTTTTGTAACTTTGAGGTTACAGTGGGCTATTATGGCAGATTTCAGTACATTTAGGATAAAGCTTGTGCTTTCTCCTGTTTTCAGATTTATACATTGTATACCCAAAATATGAATACAAAATCAGGTAGAAATAACAGAGGAATTAGAATTAGACGCATTAGCGGTAATAGATCCGATGATTCCTTATTAGATTCGACGACGGATAAATGTCATTGACAGTGACGAAGAATTTAGTACTCAATCCTCATCGGATGAGGAAGATGCAGGACCACAAAGAATTGTTTGGCAACCACTATCCCAGACGAATAATAATAATTGTTATCGCCCTTCGAAAGGAGATTGCCCTAATGTCCCCGAAGCACCCCATTCTCCTGTGACCTATTTTCGAAAACTATTTGACAAGGGAATTATAAGCAATACAGTTGACTATACCAATATGTATGCACTGCAATGTGATCCAATAAAGAGATATCAAAAATAAAATGTTTAACGTCAAGTGCAAATTGTTTTATGGAATTTCACGCTTAAGCCTTTATGCACAGAAGTGCAAACTTTAATAGCCGTTGTTACCTGAAAGTCACATAGTGAATATATTGCAATAAAACTGTTTGAACGGAAAAATTTTTTTTCATTTGCATATATAGGTTTAGAATTTCTGATTTTTCGTTCCCCTATTATTTTGGATTAAAAACAAAAATTCGGCCCATAGAGAGTTAACAAGAATCGATATTTAGAGAAAAGTCATCTTTTTATCATAACTTTATATAGACCGTTTATTACAAAGTATATACTTTGCATTTCCAATATATTTTGTAAGAAAATAAATAATATTGCACAACAAATATAAAGAATAACTTCAAGACACATGGTAGGCGCCGGACGGATTATCTCATCCGAAACAAGTAATTGTTATAGGTAATATAACACAACCGAAAAACTATTTATTTTAATTCTCTCGTAATGGAATTCGACCATTTTTAACGTATTATAAATTTATTTTGAGATAGAGTTCTCTCGCAATGCGAATTGTAAAGCGCTAGAAGGTGCGGGCCGATATATCGGCTCTAGCACTTTTCGCCAGTGCAGTAAGGGCCGATATATCGGCATCCGGCACTAAAAGGGTTAAGGTGAAATACCCTGTGTATGAATCGGAGCCAGATCAGGTACTAGCGAGAAAGTCTCGTCCTATTGTCACCCTGTCGATCAGCGCAGGATTTCTCGATCGAAATAAAAACTTTCAGTTTGATACCGCCACCAATTTCCCGTTTCCCTCCATATCCATGATGTCGCATCAACCATGTGGCACATTTAAAAATCCCTCAACGGCCGCTCCACACGATGCCTCCATTTTCTGAAGTGTTTCGCGCAACCCCGAAGCGGTGCATCTGGTCGCAGCAGCAACGGGCAAGATCGAGCGAAGAATGTCCGTGGTATCGATCGCGTTTCGGTGGAAAATAAATATTGCTCGGTGGTGTTACGACGGTCCCTGTTCTACGTGACGCTTTACAGCTGGACGTCTTCGGAAACGGAATCAATTATGCATGCCCCGCAGTGGTAGTAGTCGCAGGACACGCGGACGCGCCGGGAAATTCGCGGTCGCTTTACCGGCACGTAATAGTCTCGGTATTGGAAACTCGTTCGCCCATTCTGGCAACGGCAACGCGATTCGACCCGGTAGCCTGTGTATGAATATGGTCAGTCGATTCACGAATAACGAAAGCGTAGAGGGAACACAGTCGCGTTTGCATAACCAGAGACGGAGACGTCGTAGTTATGGGCGACTCGAAACTAGCGGTCCTTCGACGGACACCCGACGTGACCGAAGGTTCTTTGTTCGCTTGATTACCGAACACCCTGCAAACTAGTCATTAGCTTGGCAAATAGAGAACCGTCTCGCTCTCTCTTTCTCTCATCTCTTATCGTTCCGAGGACCGTCGTTGGCGACCTTCCTGGAGAAAGCTGGCGGCGCGAATATCCGCGACGCGTTCCCTCGTTAACTAATTGAACACTGTTAATTTACTCGCGGCTATCCTGAAGGCATCCCTTGTCGTTGGACTTCGCTAACGTTGTTTGTCCGACGCCTCTCTTGTATCGCAGCAGCATAGCAGTCGTTCGTCTTTCTTGTCGGCGATACCGTTCACGAGAAGATCAATTTTTTAACCGACCTGCACCCTGAACGTTTTTGCGGACAGAACACTGAATTACTTCGAGCAACAATCGCGCTAATATCCGCGACACGTTCTCTAGTTAACTATTTTAACAATGTTAGTTTACTCGCGGCTATCCTAAAGGCATCCCTTGTCGTCAGCCTTCGCTGACGTTGTTTGTCGGACGCCTCTTATGTATCGTGACAGCATTGCGGGCGTCTATCTTTCTTGTCAAAGACAGCGCTGATAAAAAGATCGGCTTACCAACCGGGATACACTGCGAGCTTCTTTTTGGGCCGGCACATTAGACTATGTTTAACCCTTCTACTGCCGGAAGCTGATATATTGGCCCTTGCTACACTGGCGAAAAGTATCACAGCCGATATATTGGCCCGCACCTTGGTGTTATACTTTATGTTTGTTGTGCAATATTATTTGTTTTGTTACAAAATATATTGGGAATGCAAAGTATATACTTTGTAATAAACGGTCTATATAAAGTTATGATAAAAAGATGTATTTTCGTATGTGCAATTACGTTTTGAAAGAGGCAACTCAATTTTTCTTTTCTGTATGATTACTTATACCTTTGATATTTATGTAATTTTCAATGAATATAGAAAAATTAGCGTCACCGTTTTATTCTCTATTTCGTTCTTAATCCCTTGCCCTACGATTTATTTTATGGTAACAGTGACTAGATTTTCTTCACTCACTAAGGAACGTCAAAAAGAAATGGAAAATTTGTAGCTACCGCGAACGTAGCTATCCTCCAATGACTGCATACAAGTAACAATTAAATAGAATTTTATTTCGATTTAAAGGTTATTAAGTATGTACATATTGAAAAGATTCATTTCGCCATCTTGATCACGAGTCTGACTCGTTGTTGTACGGCAAGGGGTTAATACACTGCTTTTTGAATTATGTAAATATTGCTTTTCGTTTGGTTTTTATAATCCTTTTTCCAAACTCTAATAAAATTGTAAAATTCGTCTGGCACTAAAAGAGTTAATAGCAGGCCGCGCTATCGTTTCGGGGCCCGTCATTGGCGACTTTCCTGGAGAATGCAGTCGGCGCGAATATCCGCGACGCGTTCCCTCGTTGTCTACGTGACCATCGAAGGTCACTTTATTAGTTTTGTAGCAGAAGTGTCCGTCTCGCACATTTGGCGAACAAATGCTCTGAGAACGGGATTTTGTAAATTACAACCGGGAACGTAAAAATCCTCGCCTCGGGGATTAGGACTCGGGAAGTGTTTATTACTAGCAGCTGTTTTACACGTGCACCTCCAGGGTTTTACCTCCGAAATTTCCGTCTCCTCGCCCGTTTCAATAAACTCTTGTCATGCGTTACCGGACGGGCCTTACCTGCGCTGCGCGGTCTGTCCCTTTGTTTTCCGTCAACGCGGCTTGCCGAAAGTTACTTCTCTCTCTTCCACCATCAATTTTTCACCGTTTTCTTCGACCAGCGTGGGCGGCGATTGCCCTTAAAAATTGTCACGGCCTTCCGGAAAATATCTGTTGCTTATTGATCAATTACAGTCACACCCATTTTGACGACTGAACTTAAATACCGGTATTCGGCAAACGCACGGCAGATTAGCCAGATTAGCGAAAAATACCGAAGTCATACACTTCTCTAACGGCACTGAATGTACAGTTCAGATCTCACGGATTTTTCAGACAAGAATACTCTTGTAATATTCAAATCGCGCTAAGTCTCACATACATTATACAGTCCACTAAGTTCACATATTTAAATAAAGTTTGTTCCACTCGTTTTCTACAAAGTTAATCCTGGTGATCAGATTCATTTCACAAGTTACCCATCCCGAACAAATCTCGCATCACCATTCGGCGCGATCACTCGTTAACCAATTAAACACTGTTAATTTACTTGCGGCTATACTAAAGGCATCCCTTGACTTCGACCTTCGCTAACGTTGTTTGTCCAACGCCTCTCTTGAATCGCGGCAGCATGACGGTCGTTCGTCTTTCTTGTTGGAAGGATAAGCGCTGGTCGAACTTCTATGACAGGAGGTCACTACTGTTATCCTGGGCCTTGGTTCTTTGACTTTAGATACTTAGGGCTAGGGTGTGGGCCTGTCACCGCCACATCTGGCAACCATTACCGGCCGACCCAAGGTACAGGGGCTGTACCTTCTTCGACTCGAGCAACCCTTAGGCCATAAAACATCGAAGACTGTACAAGTGACCACTTTAACTACGCTTTTTGAGACAATCGGGTTTTTTCCACCACTTGGCCTAAATAGTTTGCAGATGTGGGTACACTTCCTGGTTCGGCAAATTTGGTCACCCCTGGAAATGCCCCAAGCATCCCCACTATCTATCCCCGATTGTCTTCACTTGTACAGCTCTCCCAGTGAATCGTGGGGCCCAGTACATAATTCGTAGATTTTCGTTGGTCCATCCACTCCTTCTGAGAGAAGGGATGATCAACGGAAAGAAGAGTAGAGACAAGCCTCTATCAGGGCGAACTCGCGGCTGTCTCAAGGCATTTAGATACATAGTCATTTACATACATGGGCAGTTACATAGAAAAAAGATAGTTATAGTTACTTAGATAGATACGAACTTGTCATGTTTCATGTTATACGTTGTTACGTTCGCGACGGTGTTCTAATTTACGGCCGATCGCGACACGATATATTTCGTCCTTACTTTTTGGGTCAAGCCACTTAAGGAATTTACCCGGGTTCGGGACTCGGGTAGTGAAACGTGGAGTAAAATAAGTGTTAGAACTGTTTATTGGAATTCGAGTTGTACAAGGGGTGTTGACGGTTCGGAATTCGGAACTAGAGTGTCTGTCGGTTTTTGCTTAGCTTACGAAGTGTATTTTATTTTATTTCTATTGGTTGTCTGCGTTTTGTGTGGGGATGAGTGTCTATTTTCCTGATTGGCGTAGGTGTAGCTGTGGGTATGGTCTGTATGGATCGTTGGAGGTAGAAGTTTTGTTATTTATTGGGTGTTGTAAATATTGTTTGTGATTTATCGCTCGTACGCGTGCCTAACCGTTCCGAAATTTTTAGTAAATTACTTTATGACGGTTCGGCAAGGACTCGGCCAGTTGCGAGCCTTTTTCTGGCCGCTCGGGTCGCCAGGTCTGGTACGCACGTGACAACGTCGTCCTTTGTACATCACGATAGTTTCAGTCAGTACTTCTATCCTCGTGAATATTGTTATACAGGGTGGTTGGTAACTGGTGGTACAAGCGAAAAGGGGGTGATTCCACATGAAAAACTAAGTCGAAAATATAGAATAAGAATTTTTCGTTTGAGGCTTTGTTTTCGAGAAAATCGACTTTGAATTAAAAATTTTCTGACTTTAAAACAATAGAATACGTTAGAAAGTGTTCATAGAAATTTAATTAAACGAGCAGAAGTATGTGTTCGGCAGAATGGGCAACATTTTCAGCAATTTTTGTAATAATAAACTTTGTGATTACTTCGTAATTTACGTGTCCCATCGAGACAACGATCTACAGTGAGATCCGTTAAAACGAGGCATGATCAAGTGCACGCGTACTTTGCGAAAATTCAAAGTCGATTTTCTTGAAAACAAAGCCTCAAACGAAAAATTTTATTGCATATTTTCGACTTAGTTTTTCATGTAGAATCACCCCCTTTTCGCTTGTACCACCAGTTACCAACCACCCTGTATATAGTCCTTCCTAAACAGGGAAGGTAGTCCTTCGAGAAGGTAGTTAATCATTAAAATTAGTCGGCACACCACGTGCAAACGGCCAAAGTCTGACGGATTGAAAAATCCATCACAGACCGCAACACTTGTCAACGATATCGCTGACGAGAAGATCGGCTTTTGAACCGGTCTGCGCGCCGAGCTTCTTTTCTGGCAGGAACGACGAAGTATTTCGAGCAACAGACCGCGCGATTAGACTCGATCCCACAGCCGCGCGAATCTAAATTCGTCGACGAAAGACTCGAGAATGTCTAATCCGGGGAAGAAAAAGAGACGCGTCTTCGGGAAACCATGCGCGGGACAGGTCAAACGACGCCTGGCGATAGAACCTGTGGTCACGCGTTAAACGGTCGACTCAGCGTTGGACACGCGCTCGAAAATAAATCCAAGGAAAAGGCGTCGAATTCAGCAAGATCGTTCGTCAGTCGTTTATATTTAGACCGTGACTGCGCCTCGCGTACGCGACGGCTATTTTTCCTGTCTTGCTTTTCCCGCAGTTCCCTTCGCCTTCCGAGGCGGTTGTTGCATGCTTCTTCCGCTTGACGATCCATCTTCTTCGCGTCGCATCGGCGAACTTATTTTCTCGATATTAATGTCGCCGCGGAATGCTGATGCGAGGAGACGATCGAGATAGGCGACGTCTCGCGCCGGAGTTTAATAAGGTTGGCCCGCGAACTTTCGTGCAAAGAAAAAGGCTAAACGGAAGATTGCTGCGAAATGTACAGGCTGTCTAAAAAATCTCCGAGCTCCTTGAAAGGGGTGGTTTCCTAGGTGATTTAACCCTTGAAGCTCCAATGGCTTCTCTGAGGCGACACTAAAAATTTCCATACTATTATTCAAAACAAGTTTTACATCACTATGTTTGTATTTAGAAAATCGGTAAAAGTTGAAATGTTGCACGTACGAGTAATAGTAACAAATTATATATGCACAAAAGGAAATTAACCCATGTATAGTGGAACTATTTCAAGTGAAAAAAAGTGTTTCGATTTCACAATTAACCCCGTAACTTGTACGCTCGAGTTAATTCGACCGCGCTAAACAGGCCAAACTGTGCACCCTCGAAATAATTCGAGCGGCATTGTATTTTATGCTGCTATAATTTTTCACACTCGAATATAATCGAGAATTGAAAATAACAATGTGAAAGTAAAAAAAAAAAAGATCGTTTTATTGATATTTATCATTTACATGGGATTGTAAGCTATAACACTTATTTATTCAAGAATAAAATACAGCCTTTTTCCATGGAACAAAATCGCATTATATCAAAATTCTCCATCAAAAGAAAAGTTGAATCAGGGGCGGTAACAAATGGAAACCTTTGAAGATGTGGATTTGGTTGATATATCACGCAAAAGAAAATTTTGAATAATTTTTTAAAATAAATACTAGTATGTTATAAAAGTATAAATAAATATTTTTACTGATAAAAATATGTTTTTTTCCGAAATAGCAATTTGAAAAGAAAGATAAAAAAGTCGATGTACGTGTAACATTGCAATATTCGGCTCTTTTCTGCAATGTGGATCAAAATCCAAAATTAAAATTAAAATTTTGATTATTTTTTTGTCAAGACAATGTTCTAAATTGTTTTTTTACATTAAAAAAATTGATTTTTTTTGGCCGTTTTTTTTTTAATTGTGCCTTAAGGGGCTAAAATTGCTTGAAGTGCTACGGGTTAAATGTGTCTTTTGTTGCAGTCATTATAAAGGGTGGTTCACACAACGTATACACCGTTACAACTTCCAAAATTACAAACTTCCCGTTACAACGTCCCAAAGGGACGATCGTAAACAAATCCCAACCGTCTAGGGCCCTTAAAAGTTTTAGTTAAAATTGCGAAAAGACCCATCTGACTCCAAAAAGCCTGGACAATCCGGAATCCTATTATTACGACTTTCGATAGTTGTACTGTACCAACATAAAGCCTAACAAACTACTTTTACATAGAAATTTGTAATTAGATTATTAAATAACGTTACCGAGGATGTCGTATTGATTTACAATAAAAATTGCTGTCAGCGTTGAGAGATCTATTGAAAATTGTTCAATCATGGACAATGGACCTTGAAAAATTCTGAAATAATCGCCGGTCGGTAAAGTGTTAACACCTTTATTCCGTTATAAATTGCGGCTGTTGACCAGAAGTCGAACAATAACAATAATAAAACATTTTAACTATTTTCCATGGAGACGTTCGGATCTACGATCCACGGTACCATTTGTATGCTTGTTCCTCTCGATTAATAGAATACGATGCTAAAAAAGAACGAGTAAATAAATAGCATACGATCACAAGAAAAGTGAAGGGCAATTTTGCAACAAGATTTTTCGACAAATCATCATCGATCGAAAGGCACAGAATTTATTACACCTAATGGATCATCGTGCGAGTCCATCGAGCAGGCCCAGGGCAAAATGCCCTCCTCTCCTCTCCCTGCTCTCGCATTTCAGCCTCCGCTAAAATTTGAAGGAACAAGGGCGTTTGTTGGCCGCGCTCGGTTGGCTCCGGAATTAATTTTTCATGCGAGCATGAACTTCATCCGTGACTGTCTGGTCAACGAGCGGCGAGCGAAATCGAATAATCGGTTACAATTTCGATCGTCGGCGTAATCCGGATCGCCGGGGATTTTAAGTTAAAATTTTACAGACTGATTACAGCTGTCTCGGAAGGCACGAAATTATTTAATATCGATGCCTCGTGCAAAGTGCCTGGACATCCCTGTGGTCGCGATTCATTCGAGGGGCGAGGCGGCGTGTACGCAACGTGTGGCGTGGCTGTTGTTGATATTGATTTCGTTGGAAGCGTGTACAAGTCGGCACGATTCGAATCGTGGGAAAGTAGTTTAATTGGGACGACTATCTCCCCAGTCAAAGAGATAGCGACCAGCATTTCATGATGCACTTACATAACGATTAAACCGCGCGCATAGGCCACGGGGATACGTTCGAGGCACGTCGTTAACGATGAAACTAATGCGGGACGGAAATTGAGCGGGGCCTGGTCGATGGGATTCCCTCATCACGTTCCGAGGAGACCAGGCCTCCTTCGCTGTATGCCTCCTACCGCCTACGTGCGATATCTTGCCGCTCTAATAAGGAAACTGCCTTGTCTTGCCGTTTATCAGTACATTGTATCGAAAGAGCACCGCCGTGATTGTCTCTAATCTGTATTACGTTATCAAATCGATTAAATCGAACTGCCAGGCTCCATGGCTGGTTTAGCCTTTTGTCGGATTACTAGAACCTGCTCGGATAATTGATAACGTACAACGGTTTCCCTGCTCGCGCACGTTTCAACAACAACAATACTCGTGCATCGTCGCGCAGTTGCTTCCGTTCGGCGTTCGTTCGCGCCGCAGAAACCCCGTTTACAGGGCTCAAACAGGGCTCGTACGAAGTCGACGATCACTCTCTAATGGTAACTCGAAATAGCGCTTTGATGAGTTACAGCGAACGTCGATGATCGGAATAATTCGTTTCTTAGGTGCCAAACCATTTGGGAATTATTATTACTGAAACGCAGACGTTTCTTTTAGAGCGGTTTTAGCATTCCTCCATGAATTTACCAGGTCTGCAAATATTCTTGCTATTCAGCCATTTTCTTGCATCGACATCTGACACAGATTTTCAAATCACAACCATACAAGTTTCATACAACAGCATAGTATAATATTTAAGCCTTTGCACTCGAACGGCGACTTTGAGGGGCCAATAAAAATTGAGGCGCCAATAAAAAAACACCCGTATGCATAAGATAAAATAAATCATGTGGAATGAAAACATTCTAGGTCAAAAGAAATGCTGAGATTTTCGAGTCGAAGAAGCTTCGAGTGCAAAGGGTTCCTGAGGTGCCAAACCTTTTTGAGATTTACTATTATTGATTCGGTGAAGAATGTCGAAATACTTGATTTGCAATTCAAGATTATTTAACGGTAGAAATATTCAGGAACGAAGACGTTTCTTTTAGAGCGGTTTTAGCATTCCTCCATGAACTTACCAGGTCTGCAGATATTCTTGTTATTCAGCCATTTTCTTGCTTAGACATCTCACAAAGATTTTCAAATCATAACCATACAAGTTTCATACAACAGTATAGTATTTAATAGCGTTGAACGTGTCGAATTTTCTGCTTGGAATCACGGCGCTTTGGGTGGTTTAAAAATTCAAAACTGACGATTTTCACGAGAAACGTGGAGGAACACCGAAAATGTTTGAAGACAGCGAATTGCAAGCATCGCTGGATAGAAATAACGCTCGAATGCGACAACAACTTGCTGATCAATTTAACCCTCTATAGGCCGAATTTTTGTTTTTAATCCAACAAAAAATTGGGGGAACGAAAAATCAGAGATTATAAACCTATCTATGCAAATGAAAAAAATTGTTTCCGTTTAAACAATTCTATTGCAATATATTCACTATGTGATTTTCAGGTAACAACGGCTTATAAAGTTTGCACTTCTGTGCATAAAAGCTTAAGCGTGAAATTCCATAAAACAATTTGCACTTGACGTTAAACATTTTATTTTTGAAATCTCTTTGTTGGATCATATTGCAGTGCATACATATTGGTATAGTCAACTATATTGCTTATAATTTCCTTGTCAAATAGTTTTCGAAAATAGGTCACAGGAGGATGGAGTGCTTCGGGGACATTAGGACAATCTCCTTTCCAAGAGCGATAACAACTATTATTATTCGTCTGGGATAGTGGTTGCTAAATAATTTTTTGTAGTCCTGCATCTTCCTCATCTGACGAGGATCGAGTACTAAATTCTTCGTCACTGTCATTGACATTTATCCGTCGTCGGGGAAATACTATTACATCTTCATTGGACTCGGAATCTAATAAGGAATCATCGGATCTATTATCGCTAATGCGTCTAATTCTAACTCCTCTGTTATTTCTATCTGAGTTTGTATTCATATTTTGGGTATATGATGTATAAATCTGAAAACAGGAGAAAGCACAAGCTTTGTCCTAAATGTACCGAAATTTGTATCATGAAAAGAACAGTAACAAATTGAAAATTGAAATGCAAACAAATAGGTTGTTATTGATATACGAACCTGGAGCTATTATGTGTTCTATTTTTAGTTTGGTAATCACTGACAAAAGCACAAATAATATCAATTGGATCAAATGATTTCGCTTATTTTCACTGCAGACAGTTTGCACAGAATTAATTTTATTATTTCAGGTTGATGAGCCTAGCAACTGTCATAAATATTAATATTGGTTGTCTTGGCAACGTTATAGATTTAAGATTTATGCGCCATCTCATGAAAAAAGCTATAATTATTTGGTAAAATGTCGATAAATGAATATGTGATCTGAAAGTTACACGAGCCCATAGAGAGTTATTGTGACGCGAGAAGCCGTCTCCGTACGTTTGAAAGCCATGGAAAAGGTCCAGAAGATAGGAAAATAGGATTAAAAGGCAACGCAAAGTGATTTTGCTTTATGATAATGCACGATCGCATACAAGGAAATCAGTCAGGAGAACGATTTACGCGCCACGACAGTCGCCGATGACTAACAGTATAAAATACAATATACAACTAAAACAATTACGTTCTATCAATACATAAATAAATGCACCGAAATATCGGCGAATACCTAAATAAGGCAAAATCGGTTTGGCGCTTAAGGTGTTAATAAACGCAATGATGTGCCAGTCATCGGTGACCATCATGGCATTCAAAATGTTAGTAAGTTTGAAATAGTGCAACAGCTGTCTGAAATTCTTGCTGATGTCTTTACAGTCCAGTTCGTCTTCTGTTTGTTGTCATCGGAACCGCATAAAATCTGGGATCCAGTGATCAACATTGTAGGCGAACGGGGGTCTCCTAAATCCATTAGGCATATTTGTGGCGCCAACAGATTCGTGTGTACCGTTGGAATGTTAGTCTTGAAGCAACGCGTCTCTCGAAGAGGTTTGCTCGAGATCTAATCGACAGGAAGGGATCTTCTTCTCCCCGATGATACCAATAGACGGCCATACGTCTTCTTCGTTCGTCGGGAGACGTCGCTTCGACAAAAACAAACTTGCCTTGTATTGGAACGTGGTTTGTCACCCTCGAGCATCTCTCTCGCCGGATACAGACTAATTCCAACTGGCATCCCCGGTTTGGTGATGTCTCATGGGAACAATACGGGGCTCGAAGGAAAACTGTTCGCTCGACGGTGCGATTGGCATTGAATTCTATCCGTCTAGTCGACTAACCCACAGAGACGAGCCGCAGGACTCCTAATTTCGCCGTACGCCATCGACGCCCTTTTATCGCACGAACCCTCGAACCGCGTCACGTTTGGACGCTCGGATGTTTGTGACACCTGTTAAGTGCTTGTATCCGGTGAATAAGATATTAGGTGTAAAGTTTAAACCAATGCTCCAATAAATTTCAAGGCAGAACCTCGTAAGACAAAAACAATGGTTAGAAACTTTAAAATACATGCATTACGTTTCTTCTTATAATTTGAATTTCATCGGTTTACAAATTTAACCCTTTGCACTCGAGTGGTGACTCTGAGGCGTCATGAAAAATTGCCATACTATTATTTAAAACAATTTTAACAACACTATCTTTATATATAAGGAATTGATAAAAATTTAACGGTTGTAAGGGTGAGTAACAATAAAAAAAAACCGCATATACATAGGGTGAAATAAATCATGTCGAATGAAAATATCCTAAGTCAGAAGAAATGCTTTTGCTTTTCTAGTTAAAACAGCTTCGAGTGCAAAGGGTTAATACTTAACAAATCTTGATATATTAGCGCCGAAACATGCTGTACTTAACATGAGGAACAATATCCATTTTACAAAATTGAATATAATGAGTTCGAGAAAAATTTACTCGATTTCCACGTTGCACTATCGCCCACTCTCACGAGAAGTGATTGCCCAACAAATTCAAAGTTCCGAGTGCAATTGCCACACTAAAAGTATGGTTCATCTGGTTCTCCCCATTCCGTAGAGGAAACGACCCTTCGCAGATTTTTTATTTTACAATTATTCAAGTTATAAAATTGCCTTCACAGGAATCGCTTCAACAGAACTCTTTGTTCAATCGTACATTGTAATGAACGTCGCCCATGATTCAAATTATATCTTGACGCTTTTATGAGACAATACACGCTAGACAATGTTAATACTCGGTAGGTTTAACGTTAAAGTTGCCAATCCGCAAGTTAATAGTCTCTTTACCGAAAACTTCGATTTTTGTAGCATCAATTTTAACCCTTGGCACTCTAATGGCTCCTCCGAGGCGACACCAAAAATTTACATACTATTATTCACAACAGCTATTGCATTACGATAAAAATTGCATGTACGAATAATAGTAATAAATTTTGCATGCACAAATGAAAGAGAACCATGTAGAATCCAACTATTCCAGGTAAAAAGAAATGTCTCGATTTTGGAATTAAAATTGCTTGGAGTGCAAAGGGTTAATACCACTGTGCGTCGTTATCTTCTCGAATGACACTCCATGTAGCGAATGGCTCGCTTGTTTGTCTAGTGTTTAAACTATTAACTCCGAAGCATGATCGATAAGAAACCGGACTAAAGTACCAGGAAATTGCTGTTGTAAACGGGTTGCGATTCTCGATAGCGATATTTTTACGCGACCCTCGATTGTTTAGGGTTCACAGCATCCCGGGACGAAACTCGCTCGGTAGGAAGCTCAACGTTAATTGGTATTTGCGAATCGTGATAACAGTGAAATGCTGGCGAGGGTGACAAAACGTTAGGAACCTAGTTGACAGTTGGGTGACAGAGGTAAGCTTTTGGTAGGGGGATGTTCATTAATAAGCGTCACTGGATTACAAAGTAACGGACAGAGATTCATTCTCATAAAATTAATAAGTTCTATCTTTAGTCACTCGTTAATGCTTCACTGTCATATCAATCGTTTCGCGTTTGTTACGTTTCGATGACAATTCTGACTGTTCCAGTTGTATAGGACGTACCGATTACAAAACTTTTACAAGATATTTATAAAAAAAATTGCTTAACACTTTAACTGCCAGAACAACAACCTCAAAAATTCCACAAAATCAAAGTAATTTATTTGATGAAACAACAATTTAAAATTTAAAATGCACGATACATAGTTATCCTTCGACCTTCTCGTATTCTCCAGATTTCAACTAAATGTAGTGTAACGATTATATTAATGTACAAATTTATTTTTAAATATGGACAAATTGCTCTGTCACCCATATGTGGGTGACAAGGCAGTCAAAGTGTTAAGCAAAATATGCTTTTTTCAACTAATATATTTTTTTTGTGTTATCATATCTGCCTTATTTCTTCCGTGTAATTGTTTCAGTTCACCGTTACGGTGCTTCACGATGTACGTTCATGAATAGCATTTGTTTTGCTGATTTCGATGTTAGCAAATAAGGTTCACTTCATCGTGGGCATGTGGTTACATTGCAAACGAGACCATTAAGTGATGTATCGTTATGTTGCCAGCATGCCACCACGACATCCATTAACTCATTAATGGCTATTTGACATGAGATTTTCGTGACAATATTTTGTATAAAATTTGGTTGGAAAGCTGGACGAAATGCGAGCGTAAAAGGATAATTCAAAAATGTATTTTTACTTGATTTAACGTGACAAGTATAAATGTATAATTTAAACAAATTCTAAACGAACGAACGAATACAACGTAAATATATTCACAACTAATCTGCTATCTCAGGACCATAAAGACGACCGAAACCTAAAATCCTAATCCCAAGAATCTGCATTTTTTTTGTTTCTTCTCTTTGGAGAATCCAAGCACCCTTTATAACTTTCGTATAGCGTCCTATCAAACAGTTGCAACTTCGTTTATTTTAAGAATTCGAGTAAAAATTCTGCACATACAGGGTAAGTTGCCAAACGTTTGCACCTCAGATATCTTTGTTGTTTCTAAAGATACGTAAAATATGGTAAGGACAAAGTTGAATGGTACAATGGGGCTGATATTATGCTATAAAAAAATTTTGTTTGTATGTCATTTTCTTAGAGATACAAGGTCACCTTGACTTTTTTAAATGGAACCACCATTTTTTAAACACCTACAATGATAGTCCCTTTCATTACGAATTCAGTGACTACATTATTCCAAGGTCATTCAAGGTCAAGGACAGAAAAAACTAAAATATGAAAGCAGAATACCTGTATTTTACAAATGTTCGAACTGATGGCCGTCTACGTAGATACATTGATGTAAACGAGCTCTGAAGGAACCTTGAACTCTGACAAGTACATCTGAGGTGGTACTTGTTTGTTTGAATGATTTTGAAGCAATCCCCATTGACAAAAGTTAATTCTATTTTGAAAATCATTCCCGTGCAATTCTTGATGGAGCAATATGTGGAACGGATGAAATTTATGTCGGGCCAGAATTCGTATTAAGCTACTTTGACTTGTGCCTGCTTCTCGGGAAATTTTTTTCGTACTCACGTGAGGATTGACAGCTATAGCTGCTAAAATATTAATTTCATTGTCTTCGTTGGTCGTGGGATTTTTCCGTTTGTACTGTCTTGCATGTACACTTCCAGTACTTCGAAACAATCTGTACGTATTAATGAAAGTCTGTCTAGAAGGAGTGTTTCACTCAGGGCACCTTTCTTCATAAAGTAATCGGACCTGCACTGCATTTTGTCTACATTCACAGTAAATCGTGATCATATCACACTTTTCAGTCATTGAATAAGACAGCGGAATCGCGTTTGGAAACATACTGATAGTAAATAAGAATGCTGAATAACAGTAACATTGAAGGACCTTGGTATGTTTACTTTAACTACGACCATAGTATGTTTACTATTTACTACAAGTCTCAACCGTGATAAACGTATTCTGCTTTCATATTCTAAATCTTATACGTTTTTTCTGTCCTTCACCTTGAATGACCTTGGAATAATATAGTCACTGAATTCCCAATGAAAGGAACTATGATTGTAGGTGTTTAAAAAAAGGTGGTACCATTTAAAAATGTCAAGGTGACCTAGATATCTCTAAAAAAATGACATAAAAACAAAATTTTGTTTATAGCATCGTGTCAGCCCCATTGTACCATTCAACTTTGTCCTTACAATATTTTACGTTTCTTTAGAAACAACAAAGATATTTGAGGTGCAAACGTTTGGTGACTCACCCTGTATACTACCGCAGTGGTGTTCTTTAATGGAACACAGAGCAAGTCAATTTTTTTCAGAACCTTCACACTAAACTATTCTCCTGACAACCGTCCAAAGAGGTCGCTATAGCGGGTGTACTAATGGATTAGCAGACTTTCGGTTTCGTGACCGCGAAAATGTTCATCTGTCATCGCTGCGAATTTCCATAGATCACCTACACACGGGGGGTAGAGGGGCAGGGGAGACAACGGTGGAGCACTCGAAGGTAACCATAAATATACGCGAGCACCATAACTGTGTGCCACGGAGCTCGTGACTTAATCTGCAAGGGTATCTAGGCCGTAGCTTGGTCGCTGTTGCTGGATTTATGGGCCGATTCGGGTCTCGTGCTTTTAGATCTTTACTCTGTTCCCGCCCTCGCTTGCGATATTGCGGATCCGTGTGTCGTTGCGTAATATCCGCGATACATCGATACAACCCGAGGCGCATTTGCGTAATTGCGCTCCACGTTTCCATTTTACCGCGCGATTTTTCGTGAACCGTCCCGCCGACCGACGTTTCCAGCTGATGATCCGAAATAAATAAACAACGGACGAACCGAGTAATCACGAGAGTGGACGTAATTTTACGGATGCTCGCCTTTCGAAACTTCTCTCCAGAGATTTTCAACATCCCTTTCGAACCTTCCCACCCTTGAAAATCATCATTATTATTACTGCACGATGCAAGGGGATTCGGAGTATTCTCTCCGCAACTGTCGGAAAGACCTCCACTGTAATTGTCAACGTAGCGGACAGTGTTGAGCGACGTTTTATGGCACGGTTTCGTTGTTGTTATTCTGGGCCTTGGCTCCTCGACTCTAAGGCTTTGCTTAGGATCTGTCACCGCCGCATATGACAACCATTGCCGAACGACCCAAGGCACAGAAGAAACCCTTAGGCTATAAAATGTCAAAGGCTGTACAAGTGGCGTTTTGTGGACCTCGCGTTTCGAGGCATTCAAGTTTTTACCACACTTAGGGAAAAAGTTACAGACGGACGTGGGTGCATTTCTTGGGTTAGCAAATGTGGCTATCCCCGGAAATGTCGCAAGCATTCCCACTATCTGTTCTCGATTGTGTTGACTTGTACAAGACTGAATTGTAGGGCCCAAAATTATGCTGCTGTACGAAGCTTGTATGGTTATAAGTTGAAATTCAGGTGTCAAACCAAGAAAATGTCTTCAATGACGCGGTTTTACGGTAACTACATTGACAGCTAATGCCACATATGGACATATTCTGGTTTCGTATTTATAGACCTGGTATGTAGAAATCGAAGGCGGATCAGGTTGGACCATGGTCCAGGTAGGATGTAGAAGAGCCGCCTCACATATGAGGCGTTCTTAACCCTTTAAGCGCTATGAACCCATATATGCCTTTTCACATAACCATTCGATTTTGGCTATGAACTCATATACAGTGGCTGACGAAAGTATTCGGACACTCTTTAAATCTAAATAACTATTCCAAAATTGAACCAAACGACTTGACTTTTCTGGAGCAATTAGAAGCATTGATTTACTAAATGATATACAAAAATAATTTTGAAATAATTCTAAACGATAGAAATTACTTAGGGAAGTAGAAAAGACATTTTTTAAAACATTTTTATTTCAACTCGTAAAGAAAATTTAAAATATGCGTTTGTCAGAACTGTGTTAGTTATACACATGCTGAAAATTTAATCGAAATCGATTGATGCAGGAAAAACTGACACGAGGAGAGAGATGTAAGAATTTATGGAGTTTAAGCAGAAATTGACCAAGAATCGTGAAAAATTGCGATTTTCACCATTTTCAATGGCACGTAGCTCGTGTGTATATCGATCGATTTCAATGAATTTTTCTGCATGTGTATAACTATCATAGATCTACCAGATACGTCTTTAAAATTTTTAATACGTGGCTTAAATAAAACATATATAAAAAGTTCCTTTTTTATTGATCATGTAATTTATACCAATTCCAATATTTACAAAATTCATTTTGCATATCATTTATTAAATCAATGCAACTAATTACTCAAGAAAAGTCAAGATGTTTGGTCCAATCTTAAAAAAGTAATTTAGGTTTGAAAAGCGTCCGAATACTTTTGTGAGCCACTCTACTTTTGTGAGAGAAATACTTTTATGATTTTGGCTATGAACGCATATGTGGGTTCTCACAAAACCATTCAATCTGGGAAAAAGAAATCTATGAACAGATATATGTGACTGGTGCTCGCAAGCCTATATAGATACAAAAAGACAATAAACGTTTAAATGTGCTTTTGTACAATCGTTTATCAGTATTGTTCGTTAAATTTGTATATACATTCATTGTGCATTAGTTAACATGTCGCTACCAAGGACTTTTGAGGTTAAGTTGTGCTACTTTCTGGAAATTTGTTCTTTGCGTTTTAAAACTTCATTTTTAATTACCCCTAAAATGTCTAAGAATGAGCTTGACTACTTTAGTAAAAGTGGTAGTGACATGGACTATGACCATGAAATTGAAACTGTTGAAATTAAAACATTTGAAAGAAAAAGGATGTGGAATTCGTCTTTGGATTCCGAGGAGCTCTATAAGAAGACCAAGATATTAAAAATAAGCAGTGACGCAAGCGGTAAATATAAAAACAATAGGTTGGAAGTTAGAACAAACATAATCATACCTACTTTTGTAGCTTCGGAAACCGAAGAGTCAGTTCCATTGTATAAGCAAAGGAGAAGATGTCTTCGAATATTTAGCTCATCTTCTGAAGAGGATGAAGGTCTACAGAAAAATGTTAACTCGACGTCTAATGATACGGCAAAAAACTTTTCATGGTCTAAGAAAAATTTTGTACCAAAATTATATAATTTTGATGAATCAAATTCGGGGATAAGGGTACACTTATCGAAAATATCCACTCCTTTTGGTGCGTTTAAAGTATTTTTCTTGGAAGAATTAATTACTGGTATCTGCGAAAACACGAGTAATTTTCATAAAAATCTAGCGCAAACTAATATACATGCAGATCATTCACACGTAAATACCTGGACAGACACTTCACCTTCGGAAATATATTTATTTATTCCTATTACTATGCTAATGTCCAAAATGAAAAAAACATTTTTAAGAGAATATTGGTCTACTGATAAAGTTATAAAAACTGACATGCTTTCAAAACTAATGAGCAGAGTTAGATATGAATCATTGCTAAAAATGTTGCATTTTAATGATAACAATAATATGAGTTCGCACGATCCTTTGATAAAAATAAGACTGGTGGTTACTGAACTTAGAAACTCATTTTCTAAATCATTCTATCCGTGTGAATATTTATGCATAAACTAAAGTCTTTTACTTTATAAACGAAGATTATTTTTCAAACAATATATTCCGTCAAAAAGGAGTAGATTTGGCATTAAATCATTCATTATTTGCGATTGCAAAACCGTAACCGAAATAAATGGTTATTAAGACTTTTGAGGTCATCACATAATTTATTTCAGTTACAATCAATATACCTTGCAACGAAAATTCACTCTGCTCAACTTGCGCTCTTTTGTAAAAGGTACGCAGCCCACGGTAGGCTTTTTCGTACGGAGTGGGCAGACAATGGCGCACGCTTTGCGTCGTGCAACTCAGCGCTCAAAGGGTTAAATACTCGGTAGCTTCAGTGTGAACAAAACTTGAATTCAATGCCAATAATATTCGATTTCTCGAACAAGCGCGCGAGACAGCATCGGGGCTTAATCCAATCGGGGTAGGCTGGAAGCAACGCTTGGACATTCGACGATAAAACGTCCGGAGATATTTTCTTGTCCGACGGTGACCATTTGGTTAAGTCCTCGTAATCCTAGGCGTACTCCCACGCTTCCGTTTCCGCTGTCTCGCTTATCTCCCTCTTTTCTCGTCCGTCTGCTACAGCCCCCGCGACGCTCAAATAAATCGTCGCGGTCAGAAGCTTCGGCCGGATTAATACGTGGCCCAATTAAGGAAGAAAACGCTCCCTTACAGGTCTTTGCCTGCCTCTGGGGGTTGGAAGAAGCTGTGACGAGTATGAAGGCGGCTCTGATCTGTCCGTAGATCTTTGTGGACATTCCCTGGCAGTCTTTTTATCGGGTCAAACGAAAATTGAGACAGTTACGAGCAACTTATTGGACTTCTTTGGAAGTCGGAATTATCTGGCGACTGCATCCTGCGAAGCATGTGTTCCGTGCCTGAACAACACCTTTCTTGCCTTTCCCTTTGTGTCTACGTAATCAAAATTAATTATACAAAATCTTTCAAAGCAGCGGCAACTTATTGAACTTCTTTGGAAGTTGGAATTATCTGGCGTCTGCTTCCTGCGAAGCATGAGTTCCCATGACCTAACAACACTTTTCTTACATTTTCTTTTCTGTCTACATACTCGAAATTAATTGTATAAAATCTTTCACGCAAAGCAGCGACAACTTAAATGTCTAAATCGAAGATGATAGGATAATAAAATATCCGAAGTTTTACCGCCTCGCCTGTACCAGCGACCTCTAATGCCACTAAATCGAAAAATGTATAAAAATGCAAACCTTTTCCTGCCCATTCCAGTGACGACGAAACCCTGCTCGAGCGAACACCAATGTTTGCAGTACGGTCACTCGAACAACATTAACGCAAACGACTCTGATAAAACCATTCCTTGTACTCATTAACAATTTCGCAAATTCGTTTATATTCGTATACAAGTACTCCGTGGCAATTACGCTCAAGGACATGATGCAGCAGCATATGTTTCTTTCAACTCTTCGCCACTCGAGTGAGCAATTTGTACTTGCAAGGAACGCGCGGAATAAATATTATACAGAACGATATTCAAACTGTTCGTAATATGGGATCTATTTTTAATTACACATTTCCTTATAGCTCCTCAAGTAACGCCGTACGTCTGTACGACGTTCGTTTCACGTTTGGTTTCTGTTCAAACGTCTTACATCGATTTTTTAAGTCTATCGAACGTCTTTAGGCTTTAAATTTCGCGTGTTTCAAGTATATACGAATATATGCGGATCAAATGACTCTTTTCAAACTATTCGCGTCAGAATTATCCAAATTATAAAAATCTTTTCAAGGAAAATAATTCGTTTATTTGGCTGTTCAACACTTTACCGACCGTGTTAAGACGCGACAACGTCTTAAGAATACTTTAATTAACGAAGAGGTTTATGGTACGAGCGCCGACGTTCCGCTATTTTTGAGGACCTATTCAAGTGACTGCCAGATGTGCTAGGCAGTATTTACCAAAATTCGAAAGGCACATTTATTAGGGTTGTCCTCGGCGGACACGTACGCGGCCGAGTCGCCGACTTCATACTCAATAGCAATTGCCGTACCATAAACCTCCAGATGTGCATCACCGGACACAGCGAGCGCGCGGCCACCCTCGGGACGATACCTGGGACAGTACCGTCCTGGTGAAAATCAGCGAGCGCGCGACCATCCTCGAGACGGTACCTGAGATGTACCGTCTTGTAGAAAATTCGGTGCTAGGCTCACCCCACCAGTGCAGGGTGGGCGGCATGCTAAGACTACGCAATAGATTGGTACATGCTCATTGGTGGTGGATGTTTCCACCCCATCAAGAAATAGGTATAAATACTTGTGCAGTGCGAGGCTCGCGCTGCTGTTTTTACGTTTACGCGATAAGCGCTGTTTGATTCAACCACGCGTTGCGACGCTGGTTATACATAGTCTAAATTCAGAATTATCAAGTTACAGGCAACATTTGAACATAGTGTATCGGTCTAGTGAGGAGTGTAAATATATTATTAAAGTCCATAAGTGTAACTCAAGCTGTGTATCGGTTGTTTATTTACGCCTTTCTTATTACTCACGACAATTTACAACTGTTGTGAGACGGACGTCAGACCACGGTTCGCTATCGCTGCCGAGCCCTGTCAAGACGCCGAACAGACCGGAAGCCTATTATTAGCACTTTCAATAGTTGCACTGTAACAAAATGAGTGTTTTACATTGTAATTTGTAACAAAATTATTAGACAACGTTTCTGAAGATGTTACGTTGATTTACAATAGAAATTGCCGTCACCGTTGAGAGATCCATTGAAAAGTTTTCAATCATGGACAAATGGACCTTAAAAAAATTCTGAAATACTCGCCGGTCGGTAAAGTGTTAATTATTGTAATTTTTAAGAGACTGCGTATACAAGTCGCTTTTATAGCTCGGTAAGTTTAGCGTTAACCCGCAAGCATTTCACAGTTCCGTGGCCGTGTCATGGTAAGCAGCGCAGCAGCGTCAAGCGGAAAGTTTTGAACGGAAAGTAGCAGGTTGCTCGATACCGGAGCAATCGCAACTTTCGCAAGATTCACGGCAGCTTGGAAAGCTGCGATGAACGGGCAAAAAGACAACGAGCCTCGCGATAAAAGAAGGGTGCATTGCGGGGTTTAAGCTCGCAATAGTAGCCGCACTTTCTGCGGCTTCTCCGAAAACTTCGCGTTCAACGCCACGCGAAAGACATCCAAACACGATACTCTACTTCGCGAATCGGCCGTATCCATCGACCCGGGATTTCCGTTTCAGACCGCGTACAGGGATCGCGGGAAAGTCGGAGGCCGCAACCCATAAGCTAAGTGAAATATATCCGCAGCCGTACAGCTTTCGTTTCGCGACATCGAGCCGGAAAAATCCCCGCCAGGTTTCTTTAGAACCTAGTCGAGGTACGTCTTTCTTCGGAAAACGCGCGATGTCTCTCAGGTTCTTCGCCGTCCGAATGGCAGTGCGCGACCGACTATGTTCATGCTTTCGGCTTTCATGTATCATCGGTTCGAGTGGCACTTGTCGAACGGTCGGCTCCTTCCAAGCTGACTTAAGTGATTGCTTGCCTGCTTTTCGTTTATGCGTTCTAAATTGCACACGACAGGATTAGGCACGTACAACCTTCGGTATTGACGTTGCAACAACCGCTTTAACCCTCTATGGGCCCGTGTAACTTTCAGGTCACATTTTAATTTATCGACATTTTACCAAATAATTATAACTTGTCTCATGAGATGGCGCATAAATTTTAATTCTATAACGTTGCCAAGACAACCAATATTAATATTTATGACCGTTGCTAGGTTCATCAACAGATCTCCCTAACGTTATATTAATCTCTGCACCTTAACAATAGTCAAAACTTTCATCGCCACCTTTCGTTCTCCACGAATGTCCAACATCTCAACACCCCTAAATCCACTTCCGGTTTCCAAGACGCATGCGATCACTCTTTCAGCATAGCAAACGCACAACGTGCTCCGAGAGCGAAGACGTGCAATTGCTCTGCAATGTTGCAGAACAATGACTAGCAACCTACAGGTTGCACATTGAAACAAACAAAGAGGAATTTGCATTAAACAATTCAATAGCAATTTTATGCCTAATACAAACGGTTCTTTAACCCTCTATGGACCCGTGCAACTTTCAGGTCACATTTTAATTTATCGACATTTTACCAAATAATTATAACTTGTCTCATGAGATGGCGCATAAATCTTAATTCTATAACGTTGCCAAGACAACCAATATTAATATTTATGACCGATGCTAGGCTCATCAACCTGAAATAACAAAATAAATGCTGTGCAAACTGTCTGCAGTAAAAATAAGCGAAACCATTTGATCCAATCCATATTATTTGTGCTTTTGTCAGTGATTACCAAACTAAAAATAGTGCACATAATAGCTCTCGGTTCGTATATCAATAACAACCTATTTGTTTGTCAATTTGTTACTGTTTTTTTATGATACAGTTTTGTAACTTTGAGGTTACAGTAGGCTATTATGGCAGATTTCGGTACATTTAGGATAAAGCTTGTGCTTTCTCCTGTTTTCAGATTTATACATCATATACCCAAAATATGAATACA
>CM052082.1:2796111-2822012 GCA_028453745.1 Agapostemon virescens | reverse complement strand
TTTATGATACAGTTTTGTAACTTTGAGGTTACAGTGGGCTATTATGGCAGATTTCGGTACATTTAGGATAAAGCTTGTGCTTTCTCCTGTTTTCAGATTCATACATCGTATATCCAAAATATGAATACATAATAAGATAGAAATAACACAGGAATTAGAAATAGACCCATTAGGGGTAATAGATCCGATGATTCCTTATTAGATTCCGAGTCCGATGAAGATGTAATACTATTTCCCCGACGACGGATAAATGTCATTGGCAGTGACGAAGAATTTAGTACGCAATCCTCGTCAGATGAGGAAGATGCAGGACCACAAAGAATTGTTTGGCAATCACTATCCCAGACGAATAATAATAGTTGTTATCGCCCTTGGAAAGGAGATTACCCTAATGTCCTCGAAGCACCTCATTCTCCTGTGACCTATTTTCGAAAACTATTTGACAAGGAAATTATAAGCAATATAGTTGACTATACAAATATATATGCACTGCAATGTGATCCAACAAAGGGATTTCAAAAATAAAATGTTTAACGTCAAGTGCAAATTGTTTTATGGAATTTCACGCTTAAGTTTTTATGCACAGAAGTGCAAACTTTATAGGCCGTTGTTACCTGAAAGTCACATAGTGAATATATTGCAATAGAATTGTTTAAACGGAAACAATTTTTTTCATTTGCATAGATAGGTTTATAATCTCTGATTTTTCGTTCCCCCAATTTTTTGTTGGATTAAAAACAAAAATTCGGCCCAAAGAGGGTTCAGTGATTTCTTGCCTGCTTTTCGTTTATGCGTTCTAAATTGCCGAGGACAGGGTTAGGCACGTACAACCTTCGGTGTTGCCGTTGGAACAACCGTTTTAACTCTATGCACTCCGAGCAATTTCAATTCCTAACTCGAGACACATTTTTGTCCTATAATAATGCCATTGTACATGCTTCATTTCCTTTCGTGCGTATCAAATTTCTTAATATTAATTGTACGCGCAAAATTTCAATTTATATCATCTTTTTAAATATAAACATTGCAATGTAAAAATTGTTTTGAATAATAGTCTGACAATTTTTTGTGTCGCTTCGGAGGAGACATCGGAGTGCTAAGGGTTAACTTCAATCAATGCTTTATTTTAAGCTGAAGTAAATAGAACGTCTTTAATCTTCGTCTCGAGCAGAGTGAGAGAGAGAGAGAGTGAAAACTTAGAAGCTATTGGCCGAATATCACTGAATGCGTTGCAACAAAGTAATCGACGTCCACGACGAGCGGCCGGCGGTTTATGGGTTTATAGCTGCCAGATATGGCAGGAGTCGCCGAAATTCCGAATTCGGAAAAAGTTGTAGGGGATCAGAGCTGGAGGAAACTGAAGATGACTCGGGACAGGTCATCCCCGTGCACGTCTGCAAGACGTTAACCCCATCCTGGAAAAGCTCCGCAAGTTACACCATCACCATCGGACGCAAGTTTGAAGTCACTCGTATTTGAACAGTCGCAATACAACCTCGAAGGCAACGCCATCTCTTCTAGTCACTGCACACATATATATAGTTTACAATAAACCCTGTTAACACGTTCGACGCTCAGTGTGATTCGGTTGAGTTTCTCGCGGGGCCCAAATCCGACTGTCGGAGCGCCAGAACGTAAACAGAGTGATCAGTAGGAATAGCAACGATGCAACTCGAGTAGACCCGTGCGTTTTGAGTGATCTAATGTTACAGAATCTTCGACCCATTACAAAGACTAAAGTGTTCAGTTTACCGACAAAACACCCATCATGACTCCAAGCTCGGACTTTACACATCGCGGTCGTCTTTCGAAAATGAAACCTTTGGCGATAGAGGCGTACAATATTGAAAAATCCGGCATCGACAGGAGCGACCAGATGGCGTCATATGCAACAAATATACGGAAAAGCATCAAGTGGTATCGCAAATTAGCATTGCATTACTTTTGGGAAAAACGATCGTAAATGCAGATATAGTGTATCAAAGAGCTACACAAACAAAATGGAGATAAGAAAATTCCGGGAACTTGTAGTCACAGATTGGTTGTGCTCGGAAAATATTGTGCCCAACACTAATAGTCACAAAAGGAGGAAAGTGTCTCACCGCTTGGAGATTCGTAAGAATCAGCAGGGCAAGCCTGCAAGAAGGATGTGCGTCCTGTGTTACCAGAGGAAAAAGCAAATTCTCGAACGCCAACAAGCAAGAAAAAACCTTAAAAAAACGACAACATATTGTTCGAATTGCCCAAAATCACCACAGATGTGCTTGGACTATTTCAACGAATATCATGTGACGTAGATAATGTAATATCTGTAATAATGTAATATAAAATATTGTTGATATTTTTATACTGTATATTCTATATTTCTACTGCAGTGCCTGTTCCATTAAATTTCTTTTAAAAATGCAACTGAAAATCTTATTTAACTTGAAGAAGAAAAACGTCACCCAAATATAGGTGATGCGGCGCCGAACGTGTAAAACATAATCCTGACTCTCCCTCGGTTAAGTCCTACATGTGCAAATCTTGTGTGAAATTTTTGTGTGAAACACGGCGACGAAGTTTTGATGGCGCGACAGTCGATCTTCGAAATACCTGAACGACCGAGCCGTGGCCGCATAGTCTTCTTAATAACAACTAATTACTTAATAAAGTCGGATCGGCGCCACACGCTTTATTCGCGCCGTAAAATTGGCGCTGGTAAGCTGCGCGGATTCGAGAGAAAATATTCGAATATAATTAATGCCCGCGCCACTTTGACGTTTTATCCGTTTCCAGTCCCTGCTGCGTCGGCCACGGTTAATTAATAATAAGCGCTTAATTAAGCGAATGGATGAGTGCTTTTACTGACTGCGCTTGTGTCACAAGCCAGCCCGTGTCGCGCCTATCCATACGGGGTGGATCGGATCAACTTGCCACTTAAGACCAGCTATTTTATCACTGATCCAATTCTACCGAGCAACGATAAAACTGAATTTGTGAGAATAATGTTCGTTAGTTTCCATCTATTTCCGGTTGTAGAATCGTGGATTCGATCCGACGAGATGAGCGAAGTACCATGTTTTCTTCTGGAACGCTGCGCGTTAGAAGATACTATTATTGAGCCGAGTGTCTTCGTACAATTTTTTTAGATTTCTAGATCAGCATACTGTACTCGGAGGAAAATAGAATTTTATTTACCCTATGCGAGGCTTAAGACGCAATTATATTACGCTCAATATTGCTGCGCGTTTTGCGCTCTTTGTGTGGCGAACGACGTGGCATCTCGTTTATTTGATAATTACGTATTTAGAAATCAGTAATTATTTGCAACAAACATGCAATGTGGATTAACGTGATCAACTTCGTTGTCCAATCTGTTCTACTTCGATTATACTTGGTTCTACTGTTCTACAAACTTCGATTGTACTCGGTTGTCTGTCGGTTCAACAGTTCCGTGACAACCCGTATTTTCTATTATTTTCTTAAGGGTTGTTCAAGTAATTCTTCATTATGGCGACTCCATATGGACAACAGCCGTAACAATATTATATTACAATATATCTTGATTCTCGGTTTTTAAAATTTGTTTTTCAAGCAGTTTTCCATTTTATCGCATTAATCACATTCTATAAATGTGTTCAGAACTGCGAGGAGCGAGATATCTTCAATTTTGCATGTCAAGTGTCATTCTCTCTCGACACAATCTCTAAATACGTCGATGTTCAGAACTTGAAGGTGTCTGTTACATTTGTAGATGATTCGCTGACTGTTTAAAAGCTTATACTCCTCTAATAAATATCATGAAACTGAAACTCACTAATTTATGACAATTTGCAATATGTATCAGGACGGTCACCTGCGACGGTATAACTTATTTTCGCGTAGCTGTTTCATGGGAGAATTTTTCAAAAGCGGAGATCTAATGTGAAATTGCAATGATCAGAATCGATATTAAAAGATAACGAACGGGGTTCAAATCGATGGGATTAAATGACCGGTTATTAGGATTTAAGTGACGCACCCGGTATGCAACGGTGTTCGCATGAGCGCACATTTGCGGGGAATTTTCATGCACACTCGCGTCCGTGCGTCCTCCCGTCCGTGTCACTGTCACAATGCAATCTGCCGTTGAAACATATCGTTCAATTATTCGTAAACTAATATTTATCACCGGCAGTCGGCTAGCGGCGGTACGTTTATTGTGGCATCGAACGCACGCGTTCGCCTCCGCGCCTGAAACATGAATGAGAAACGTTACGACTCGGCGAGATTTTACGAGCGGCGGTAACTTTTCGCGAGCACGAAGGAGAGAGAGAAAGAAAAACGGGGGAAATCGGTAGGAAATTAGCCAATTAAAATTAAAGAGGCTAATTATCTAGAAAATGGGGGTTTCCACTCTGATTTCACCGATCTTTAAACATGTTCTAATGACCATCGTTTTCAACAACTTCTTCTTACACGCGTTATGACCTTTCGATCTTAGCTTTTTAGATATTTCCAAAAAGAAAACTGTTAAGCGTCGAGACCACATGATTTATTTTGCCTTATGCATACGGGTGTTTTTACAAGTCATCGTCCTTGCAATAATTATATTTTTACGAATTTCTTGGATACAAATATAACGATGTAAAAATTGTTTTAGACAGTGATGCGGCAAGTTTTATTGACACCTCGAAGTCGCCGTTCGAGTGCAAAGGGTTAAAAACTATGCTGTTGTATGAAACTTGTATGGTTGTAAGATGAAGATCGTTATTAGATGTTGTTAAGAGTCGTGACAGGGCTCAGCAATATTAGTGAGCCGTAATCTAACGCAAAGCTTCGACAGACGTTCGATGCGATTTTGCAGTGCTTTTTTCCAAATGCTAATGGAAAATCAATGCTGTCCGCAAATTGTAGTTTCTAGGCAGAAAATTCGACATGTTCAACGCTATTAAATACTATCCTGTTGTATGAAACTTGTATGGTTGTGATTTGAAAATCTTTGTCAGATGTCGAAGCAAGAAAATGGTTGAATAACAAGAATATCTGTAGACCTGGTAAGTTCATGGAGGAATGCTAAAACCGCTCTAAAAGAAACGTCTTCGTTCCAAAATATTTCTAATGTTCAATGATCTTGAATTGCAAATCAAGTCTTTCGACATTCTTCACCGAATCAGTAATAGTAAATTTCGAAAAGGTTTGGCACCTCGAGAACCTTTTGCACTCGAAGCTGCTTCGACTCGAAAATCTCAGCATTTCTTTTGACCTAGAATGTTTTCATTCCACATGAGTTATTTTGTCTTATGCATACGGGTGTTTTTAGAAGTCATCGTCCTTGCAACAATTACATTTTTACGAATTTTTTGGATACAAGCATAGCGATGTAAAAATTGTTTTAGACAGTGATGTGGCAAGTTTTATTGGCGCCTCAAAGTCGCCGTTCGAGTGCAAAGGGTTAAAAACTATGCCGTTGTATGAAACTTGTATGGTTGCGAGTTGAAGATCTTTATTACATGTTAAGCGTCGTGACAGGGCTGAGCAATATTAGTGAACCGTAGTGTAACACATGTCTCACCGCACTTGTAATGTGGTGCGAGGAAAAAAAGGGCGATGATCAGATGACCGGTTCACGAACTTGTTTTTAAGCTTGTGAAGTTTAATGATTATATACGCTCCTGACTAGACCATTACCATATGTTACAATGTTACTCTAAATTATTAGGTCAATCGGAAAGTTCTGTCCATCTAGCGTCGAGTAGCCGTAGCTCGAACTGTGGTTAACTATAACCTCTAAAGTAAGGCTAACTTTTTAGTTTGAACATCTGTTAATAAAACTCAGTACACAACAATTTACGCTTGCATCAATAACTTCGTTTTTTTCTACATTGAAGATGTCGGAATTTGAGCCGAATAAGCGTCATTTGCGCGAAGTGTTAGTCTTTTGTTTCAATTGGAAGAAAACGGCAGCTGAAGCTCATCGAATGATTGTAGACGCTTATGGTGATAATGCTGTTTCCGATAAAACATGTAGAGAGTGGTTTCGACATTTTAAAAATGGTGATTTTTCTTTGGAGGACAAAGAGCGTTCTGGACAGCCACGAGTATTCGAAGACGAAGAATTGCAGACATTGGTGGATGAAGATCCATGTCAAACGCAAAAACAAATTGCGTTAAATTGTGCTCAATCTGTCATTTCCGACCGTTTAAAAGCCTTAGGGAAGGTCTACAAGGAAGGAAAGTGGGTCCCATATGAACTCAAGCCAAGAGACATTGAAAGGCGGAAAACCATCTGCGAAATTTTGCTTGCTAGGCAATAAAGAAAGGGGTTTCTCCATCGTCTCATCACTGAGGATGAAAAATGGATTTATTTTGACAATCCTAAACGTCGAAAAATCATTTGTGATCCTGGCCAACCCTCAACATCGACGCCAAAGCGGAATATCCACGGAAAAAAGGCTTTACTCTGCATTTGGTGGGATCAGGAAGGTGTGGTATACTATGAACTGCTAAAAACTGGTCAAACAGTTACAGGAGATCTCTACCGACAACAAATTATCCGTTTGAGTCGAGCATTGCACGAAAAACGACAACAATATGAAACGAGACAGCGTAAGGTGATTTTGCTGCATGACAATGCTCGGCCTCACGTCTCAAAAATTGTCAAGGAAACGATAGAAGCACTTCGCTGGGAAGTACTACCACATGCGGCTTATTCGCCAGACTGTGCCCCATCTGACTACCACTTATTTCGGTCAATGGCACACGCACTTGCTGAAGAACGATTTAATTCGTACGAAGATCTCGAAAAATGGATCTCCGCCTGGATAACCTCCAAAGATGAATCATTCTTTCGACGCGGAATTCGCTTGCTGCCCGAAAGATGGGAAAAAGTCATCGCTAACGATGGATAATATTTTGATTAACGTACTTTTTCATTTTCTTTCATGAATAAAGCTTTACTTTTTGTAAAAAAAACGGACGGAACTTTCCGATTTACCTAATATAAAATGATCAAACAGCGTATGAAGTATAGTTGAAACGGCTTATGTGAATCCCATAATCCCTCATTGACAGTTTCTCACTCCCTCAAGTACACTCCTTCTGGCACACTTCTTCCATCGTTTCTACAATCAATTAAAAAACGCTACATTCCTCCGCCTCAAACCACTCTCAACCAATCACGACAAAACAGAGGTGACGACGGACAGAACGCAACAAGGTTCAAACAGACGAACCTAGAAATCGCGAAGAAAACGAACATCAGACTAAATCAGAAATTGCGAACAGAATAGAACTCAAAACCTAGAAAAATCGCGAACCGACAAACGAACAAGTATTGCAACGCGAACCGATAGAAACATAGAAGTTGCAACACAGAAATCGCGAACATTCCGAAGTTGAAAATGAAGAAAATCATAACCACTAAAAATCGTGTAGTTATTTCGCGACCCAGGTGCTCAGTGACGTTCCTTGTACGTTGAGAAGAAGGTATCATCGACGTAACACGTCCGCACAGCATTTACAATGTTACTTTAAATTATAAAATGAACAAGCAGGGTATGAAGTATAGTTCAAACGGAGGAGCACTTTACGGCATACATTTTACTTCTTCGATTTTGATTTCAGTCAATGTCTCATTTCAGTTTTATATATATTTTGTAGCTGCTAGTTTAGCAGTCAAAGTGTTAAAAGTATTCTTAAGGCGCTATTCGCGTCTTAACAAAAACTGTTAGGTTTTGAACGGTGGAAAAATGAGGAAGTAGGAGGAGAGAGAAAGAAGTTCGTTCTGGGCCTGTTAGAAATCTCGTCGGTAAGGGTACGACAAGAATTACGAGTTCTTCAACATACTTGAGTTTCATAAAGATCATGAAGATACGATTGCCGGTTTTAATCAAGACATTGATCACATGGTCTGGCAGTGTATAGGCAAGTACAGTATGATCGATGAGTTTACTTTCCTTAACACTTCGACTGCCACATCACCCATATTTGGGTGACACAATTATTTATACGGTTTCTAAATAAATTTTTACGTTAATATATTCATTTGTACTAAAGTAAACGATTTTACAGAAAGTGCAAGAAGGTGAAGAGAGCACTTGACGGCATACATTTTATTTTTTCAATTTTCATTTCAGTCAATATCTCATTTCGATTTTATAGAAATTTTGTGACTGCTAGTTCGGCAGTCAAAGTGTTAAATAGTGTGGAAATAAAAAACTTTAATCAATTCTTCGCTTGAAGAAGGCTGGATGCTCTCGAGGATTGCAGAGGATTGTGATAGACACAAAATGCCCGACAGCGATTATTAACCCACAGTGGGTTTAGGGAAATAAATAATAGTTATCGAAAATTGTAAACCTTTTTCCGCTTTCTTGAACAAAACCCCGTCTCGCGGAAGTATCATGGCGAATCGCGGCGGGATAGGCTCATTTTCCAGGCGATTGGTGTTTTGACGTTTCACGTACACCGTTCGGAGGTAAATACAATATGTCGTAGTATCGTAATCGAGCGACAGGAAGGTTCATCCGAAGGGAGCAAGGAGGTGTATCCGTCTTAATTTTCGAACGTGGTCGGTAAATAAGCTCTCGTTGACTCGGCCTTTATCGCTATCCCCATGCGTCTCGGCCGGATTGAGGCGCGTCTAACCGAATTATGGGAATTAGCGTGCTCGGTGATTTGGCAAGGGCGGCGGAGATTAATGAAAGCATCTCGTACCTAACCCAGACGATTCGGATCGTTCGTCTCTTGTCAACAAGTTGCTCCACGACGGTTTTCGCTAGGCTTGATTCATCTTGCCGCCATTTGTACACGCTCGCCTTGGCGCGGCAGCTGCACTCTTCAATGCACATTTGGATTTGCAAATGCACGCGCATATAGATTCATCGAAGTCGGTTCACGTATAGAAAAGCATTAGTTTTCGCTCTTAGGAATTATTAAGGGGGGAAATCCAATTGAAAGCCAGAAATTTGCAAGATTTTGCGGAATTTTTTTCAACAGAAAGAAATGATGGTACCGTTTTGAAACTTTGGAACCTATTAATATCTATATTAGAGTACAAAAATATATATTTTTTAATGTATAAATTTTCAAAATGGACGTCTTATTGCTAACATATTTCAACAGGTTCGCGCGGGAGGTGAAAATCGGCGTGACATGTAGCGCCTGTTCTATCCTTCCGAGTCACTAAAAACAGAAATAACATATTATTCGAATCAATAATTTCTAATTGTACCTAAATCCAAATTAAAAAATTGAAAATTGGAAGATTTATATGCGTTTGAAAAAAATATTCATTTTTCAGAGGTTTTCTTGTGTACTTTTTATATATTTTTTGCAATAAAAAAGTACTTTTTACAAAAACAATTAGATTTAGCGACAAGGTAATAGTGTTCTGAAGTTGTGATACAAATTTCAGAAAGATTGGTTGAATAGTTTTTGAGTTACATTTCCCCCCAATTTGAAAAATCATGTTTAGAGAAAAACGCGTTTAAAGTTTTGATACGTGAAACTGTATAATATTTACAACTTACCGGTTAATCGGCAATTCCAGAACCATATAATAGCCCTTCAGCTTCCTCGAAACACTCGTTCCGCAGAATTTGTTGTTCTTTGCCTTTTTCGGGTCTCCTTAGAGATTGAAAGGCTACGCCGTCCTCGTCTAACCAGCCGGTGCTCGTTCATTTTAGCAGCGTACTCCTTACGCTGTCTTCCTATTATTAGTTGCAGTTCTGCCATAAGTTGCAATATTGCAGCGTGGCCCTCATTAAAAATTGTAGCCGCAATTAAAGCGGCTATTTCTACAATTTTTGATCCTGAATTTAGGCGTTTAGGCGCGAATCGCCAGATTGTTGCATTGAAACTTTCGTTCGCATGCTGGGTATGGCCGCCTAAACACCTTTTCAATAGTCTTCCTTCGACATATCTTCATAAATAGGTAGAATATGTCTTTGAACTTCTGAATTGAGGGATTCAGGATGAACAAATTTTTCACCAGTCGCTCCGCTTTTCTGCCACTTACACCAGCTGTTTTCTCCTGGCGGACAGTAACGGTGTTGTGGATTTTTGTTTGTGGAGCACAAGTGGTAGAACGTAGCCATGACCTCTCTCTTCATATCTTCAACACTGTGAACATTCCTTCGTATAGCTAAGCCATAATAGACGGTAAGTTTTTTTTGTTAACATTTCTATTAACTTACCCTTCCCACCGAGTTTTTCCTTCTTTTTAACGGCTCGGAGTCGAGTGCCCATTCTCTTTTCGACATGACCGATGCACTCACTTTTTATAACGATTAAATCGTCGCCATATGGATTGCATTGCAATTGTAATAAACTGCAAAATTATCAGCGCGTTGCTTTGCCTCAGCGGCGCTCAAGAGGCGTGTCACGCTTGGTGGTTATAGCTTCAAAAGTACTTCGAATTTCTTTTTCAAATATTAAGATTATATTCTTGACATATTAAACTAACCATATATTAAAAAAAAAATTGTATTTTTTTTAAGTTTTAATTGGACTTCCCCCCTTAATGGTTGTTCACCATAAGGTAATTCTTCATTATGGCGACTTCATATGGACAATCACCGTAACATTGCTCCCCTCTTTCAATGAGCGATTGTCCGGGCCGTGGCAAGTTTCGCTCCTTACCTCCATAATCCATGGAAATTTTCCAATATCCACTTTGCAAATCAGTTGTCGAAAACCAACGGGAACCATCCAAAGCATCCAAACTATCTTCTATTCATGGAAGAGGGTACGAATTTTTTTTTGTGATATTATCCATTAGTATGTAATCCACTTAGAATCTGATAGTACCATTTTTCTTCTTCACTAATACAATAGAAGAAGACATTATCTAAACGACATTTAATTCTAAAGACTTCTAAAGAAATTAAATAAACGATAGTACAAAGTGGAAACTTCATTATTAACGAATTGTTAATAATTTTCAACATTCAGTTGTCAATAACTCTGATCGCTTACGAAAATGAAATAAACAAGACTTGTATGAACCACTCAAACTTAATAGAAAAAGTTCTCGAAGTAAAAGGATAAAAAAAAAGTAAATTCACTATACATAGTACACGAAAATAAAATAGAATAACAAATTTCCTTAAGAGTTGAGAGAAAACGTTTGCGAAAAGGAGAACAGCTGAAAACAATTTTTCCGGAATATTTTGAATAATTTCTAACGAAATCGAGGCTATTCGAGTCGAATACTGCATGATTTGTACAAAGCATCCCCTCGCTACTTTTATAGTAACGAAACCACGATATACGCACGATAGCCATTCTTCCGGATAATCTCTCGCGTGATTAAACGACGACGGATCGTTGTTTCGACCGATCGACCCTTCGAGACCTTCAGGATTTCGTAAGACTTTCGGAGATCCTGTATCAGCTCGGCGATTTTTCATAGGTTCTTAAGGGCCGGACGATAAAGAAACGCGTCGGCGATACAAGTTTTACAAACGACGCTGTCGTGCGTATTCCAGCAGGTTCGTGCATCGGCCGGCGATCCCGATCTTTAGATTAAGATCGAATTTCAGAGTTCGCCGTGGGAGCGGTGCGCGCTCGCGGTGCGATAATTAATAAACAAACTCATAGATATGCGATAGCACGCTGGAGGGCGAGCAGGTCGCGTGAGATTTACGACGAGGGTTGCCACTCTTATCGGTGATTAGAAACGCGAAAGCTTGCTGGGAACGATGCCCTTCGATCGCGATGCTCCCTTCCACCCTCCCTTTCTCTCTCTCTTTCTCACCCCCTCCGGTCCGATCTCCTTTCTGTTCTATTTCCGTTTCGATTCGAAAGAGCGACACCACTTAAGGGATGAAAAGGTTTTAACGGGAAAAGTAAGGAGAAGAGGGAAAATGGTCGAGCTCGGGACAAAATTCGCGGTGAAAGTCTAGTTGTATCGGACAAAAACAAGGGTGAGTTACGATCGGAGGGTGCGTCGTCTCGCCACCCCTCTCTTTTTCTTCGTCTTTCTCCCGAACCTTTGTGCCCTTCGAACGGTGGATAATTCGAGCGATACATTTGAATTTCCCACCATTACCCCTTCCTTCGTCCTTTCCTTTTACCCTTGTACCCCACCCTCGCGAATCCCCACCTCTTCACGGCCATCAGGAATTTCCATTAGCTAATTACCGACTCGACGGATAGCCAGTTCCGACATTTTTGCTCTTCTTAACCCTCTCTCGATGGCTTGGAGGATTAGAGTATTCTCGTGGCGGCCAAAAAGAAATGAGAGACCCAAGGTCGGGTCAATTAACACTCGATTAACACGCGCGTTATTTCGAACGTGTTAAAAGACGCCACGCCTTGCCGGGGAACGTTAACCGCGTCTTCGGGGTTCAATTTTCACGATGTTTCTACGATTATCGCGACGCAGGACTCGAGTGGAGGGCAGGTTTTATCATTTACACTGTAATTAACGCCTGTGCAACAATTAGTCGCGAACGGGCGGCAGTCGCGTGGAATAAATTAAGCCGCAGGCGGAACGCCGTGCCTCGGATTTAATTTATTGTCGAAATTCCTCGCAACGATTTACGTTCACCACCCCCACTTCTAATTGGTGTTTTCTCATTTCTGTTTCAGGTAAACAACGCGACAATGCGACCAACATTCAAAATCGAAACCAACATGGTAATTATAAGCTAACATTTTGTGCGACTAAGGCGACAATTGTGACGCAAATGCGGCTGAAACTGCAAAAGTTAACTTTTCGTTGGGGGTTCATTGTAATCCTTTCGATGAGGTTTCAATTAAAACAGACAACCTGGATATCTCGTTTACTATTGGAATATGGGTATACAATACTGTTGCGAAGACTTCGGCTTCGCCTCGCCGGAGAACACATATCACAACTCTTAAGCAATTCTTTATTTACAAATAATACCTCAAAGAGTAATAACAGTGCGTGTTCTCGCTCCAACGGCTCGAGAGATTCTGTCGTCTTTCTTCTTATTATAAACAACACCGTTGGCCGGATACCACAATATCGATACGACGGCCAACTTCTCTCGATCTCCACAATCGACAGCAATCGACTTGATATTCCATGAAGATCGTTTCATCTCGATCTCCGCAACTGACAGCTCCCATCGTAACAATACAATTACACTCTACTATAGAATATGAAATAAAATTTATATATTTTTATAGCTTCTCTAGAAGCACGTTGTAAGACACGTCTTTTCACTTCGAAAGAAACTTTACCAATGAAAGATACAAGAGATCGAAACAGAGGAACAGTCAAATATAAACAACTGAGGATCGAGGGTCCCATGCCGAGGAAAACTTACAATGTACAGTGGCTCAAAGTAAAACTCGGACACCTATATATTTTCACTTTCTCAGGTTATTATTCGTATAAGAAAATAAATTAAATGAAAAAGAATTATTTTCAATAATTTACACTTAAGGTCAAATAAAATTTATTAAGCAAAGACAAAAATTATTCACGATAATTCAAAACAAAATGGAAATGTTAACCCTTTGCACTCGAAGCGATTCTACTCCAAAATCGAAACAATATTTTTATCCATAATAGTTCCATTGAAATTAATTATTATGACTCGTATTTAGAACATTAACAGTTTTATCGATTTCTCAACTGCAAACCTAGCGATGTAAAAATTGTTTAAATAATAGTATGGCCAGCTTTAGTGTCGCCTTAGAGGCGCCATTCGAGTGCAAAGGGTTAAAAGTCATGGAAACTAGCCTCAAACTCAAACTCAGACAGTTGATAATCTTGTGGGAAAAACAAATGAAATGCGGGGAATCACTCTTTATTTTTTAATACTTTCATTTTATATAGGTTTTAGTTGACGTAAATCGTTAGTTTCTGTAAAATTTTATTTTAATTTCTCAAAATGGCTAGACAATGTGGACAAACGTCATTAGAACTCCGGGAACTTGTTATAAGTCAATTTAGAGACGATTTGTCTGTACGAAATATTGCATCAATAGTGAACTGCAGTCACTCTATAGTTCATGATATTATAAAACATTTTAGATCCAGAAATAATATGGAAAATAAACCAAAACTAAGTAAACGGAAGATCTTCACAGAATCCGAGGAGCGTTGGATCGTACGACAAATTAAAAAAAAAATCTACAATTAAGTGCTCCGAAGTTAGCTACTGAAGCTAACATACATTTAGGAAAAGAAGCTAATCCAGAAACAATGAGAATTATATTAAGAAAAAATAATTTTAATGGAAGCGATGCTAGGGAAAAACCATTTGTGGGCAAAAGAAATCGTTCAAAAAGATTGCAATTCCCGAAATTGTACAAAAATAAAGATTTTTAATTTTGGAGGACAGTTTTATATACAGACGAGAGTAAATTTAACATTTTTCGATCCGATGGACAAACTTATGTTTGGAGAAAACCTAATGAGGAGTACAAGGAAAATAATTTACGACCTACTGTTAAACATGGGGAAGGTTCAATAATGGTGTGGGGATGCATGTCAGCTGTTGGACTAGGAAATCTCCACATTGTTGACGGAATCATGGATCGGACAAAATATCTACAGATTTTTAAGAACAATTTAAGGGATAGTGTGGAAAAGTTAGGTATTGCAGATTCTTACAGTTTCTACCAGGACGATGACTCAAAGCATCGGGCTCATAATGTTCGTCTATGGTTACTTTATAATTGCCCACATGTAATCGAAACTCCCGCTCAATCACCTGATTTCAATGTAATCGAACATCTATGTGTGTACGTAAAAGAAAAATTACAAAGCCAAATTATTTCTAATGCTAAAGATTCAAAGAAAGCATTAAAAGAGGAATGGTCAAATATTGATCCTTCGTATTGCGAAAAACCAGTACGGTCCGAATGCCGAATCAATTAAAAGCTGTAGGAGCAAATAAAAGACTACCAACAAAATATTAATATCAAATAAAAATAGCATTAAACATATGTACATATCTACAAGAAAATTTTCTACTGTCCGAGTTTTATTTTGAAGTCAAATTCCATTACTTTTTAAACTTCGTTTTTTAATGACTTAATGTAAATAAATTTTGTTTTTGTTTTTAGTAAATTTATATAACCGTGAATAAAGCTTACTGAAAATCGAGGACTTAGCCATGCTTTCTACTATCGTGATCGTATCGATATATCGTGAGAGAATCGTAGCGAAAGAATATTTGTCTACCACATGCAGCTCGAATCTGAGAAGCTGATCTTATCGGGCCGAGGAAACGCGTGGTCGAACAAGAGTACAGTTAGCGCAGTATTTCGGTAACAAGCGCAATCGGTCGCTGAGATGGAGGTGGAAATGAAAATAAAGCGGAAAAAAGAATCGGTAGCAGCAAGGGGCTAAGTGGGTAACGTAATGGGTCTCGGTTAACGCGAAAGCGTTCGCTACCGACGGGGGAAGGTGTCGGCGACGGAATTTTCTCTATTTCCTACGGATTGTCTCAGGGACGTATTTCTCGAAGGGTGACCGCGCGGTGGGATGGGCGGTCGCAAAACCCACCGTTCCCAGTAATCTTGCTTTGCAATATATTTTTCCAACTGAAAAAAAGCTGCTCCTTAATTCGTATAGGTGTGGCAGGAGGTGAAGCTTGTCCGCGCGTGTTTCATTGAAAAATGATAATACTTTCAGCGTATTCGGCTTTGTAACTTTAGCCGCGCGATCCGTTCAACCCCGATGAGAGACCGTGACCGAGAGTCATGTCCCGACTGGAGAGAATAAAGAAGATTAAGAGAACGAAAATGTTCTAGATTCAAAGAAACGTTTTGATTTTGAAATTCCAATAGCTTCGAGTACAAGGGATCGATTCGATCAATTGCGTTTTCGTCGTTACCCTTGGTGGCAAAGTGATAACAAAATCTTGCAATATTTCAAATTGACTTCGGGTTAATTTTTCCTTTTGAACATACCACGCGTTCGTTTATCTTCTGCTTTTGATAAAAAGACAAAGCTCGTTTTTCCAACGTCACGCTCGCCATCCGTTTCGATTTATTTCCGCAAAGTCCAGTGTGTTCCGGCCCGTACACTTTGCAGCGAAGCGCACGTTGTTCACGATAAAGGTACTATGCAACTTTCCCTGGCCGACCCGTGTATCTACATGCGATCCGCGATCGGCCAACAGGGTTGTAAACGTTCCACTCGTATCCCGTTCGACGGGCGCGCGCTCGATAAATTATTTTTTCCTCCTCTGTTTCGCGTTTACGACTCGCAGCCGCCGGCCCGACACGAACCGCTGCCAACCTCCCCGTTGTATCGCGGTGGCGACGGCGGCTCCCTTAAAGTCGCGTATTTCACGGAGGCCGCTGATCGTCGTCGCACACAATGCGCCCCTCTTCTCCTCTAATAACGGGAACCGTTAGGCCCCCGACTGACTTACGGCGCAAAGTTTTCGGCCACCGGCAATACGAGCCGGCGCGAAAACAAAGTTTTTGGAGAGACTCACGGAAACACCTTCCTTGGCTCCTCTCTCTCTCTCTCTTTCTCTATCTATCTATCTATCTATCTCTATCTCTCGCCCCTCCCGCCCCTGCTGCCGCTTGTACCAAGCCAGAAGCCGTTTATACCTAGTTCCTGCCTCGCCCCAGTTTACGGTGGTTTAATTATCGGCTGTAAATCAGGGGGTGCGCGAGCGGCGCAGGACGAGGGAGGCACGTCGATAAATCTCCGCGACTACTTTGCACCGAAATAACCGAGAGTGGCTGGCGAGACCCTGCGGAAACTCGTCCAGAATTGACTCGTACTCTTCTTAATTAATTTTTGTTAATTCCGAAGTTCGATTGATTGCGCCCAGGATCGTCGGGGCAAGAGGGGATTTGCGAGTGTCGGGACGCGCCAGGATTTCGCGACCAAATGGCGCTATTAATATGCACCACGAACCGCGCGGATGGAATCGCGCTAATAACTTCCTAAGTAATGATTGGGATGTGGAGTTTTCGGCAGACTCGTGTTCAATCGTTTCAAAAGTGAAGTGGAATTAGGGAGCTCAGAAGCCAATTAAGGGATAACGTTACTCTAGCGACCCAAAAATAAAGTAATTTCCATTAATTTCAATGCGAATGTAGCAAGTGGAATACAAAATCTGTTTAAAGGTTTTTATTCTACATGTTTCGAAGAATAGTTACAAGTTTTCATGGAATTTTATTTTATATTATGGCGGAACCAGAGCACAACGAAGGAAACCTCTCCTTCCGAGGAGCATTCTGACGACCGAAAAGTTTCTTTTCCAATTTTTAACTTGGAATAAAAAAAAACAGGAGTTTTTCAGTTCTAAGTAAAGCTATCTCGATAAGTACATAGCAAAATTAAAAAGTGCAGAATAGAACAATAGAAGTCTACTTATGATTTAAGAATTCCCTTAATATTCAATTATTATCCAATGGCAAGGAAGTCATTGCTTTAACGAAAGGCAAAAATCAAAAATACATTTTTCACTATTTAACTTCCCCAGTAGCATTTAGTAACAACCAATTCATTTTTTATAATATAGGTAAAACTTCATTCTTCGTAATGAGATGAAAGTAAACATTGGTATCACCGGATTCGCATTTAAAAAATTGAATGAAAATAGAATATGTTCAATTAGGTATATTTCAGAAAGAATAAAAAATATAAAACTGTAGTTTGGCATGTGAGAGAAACCTAGGATGATCATGGCATGTGTGTACGTGAGGATGTGCCGTCCATGTATAAACAAAAAAAAACACAGAATACATATTACGTATCGCAGTAGGCATTAGAAATTGACGAGCGTCGTTCATAGCCTGTTCACATTTCGCTGTGCTCTGTGTTGTACTCTATATTATATTATATTATTTCTTATATTAATAAATACCCTGCTATCAGCATGGTACAGGTACACACCAAACATACTTAAATCTACCGTATATTGTTTAATATAAAAAATACAGGAAACCATAAACGACGATTTTAACCCTTTGCACTCGAAGCTGTTTTAACTAGAAAACATTTCTACTGACGTAGGATATTTTCATTCTACATGAATTATTTCATCTTATGTACAGTAGCGCACAAAAGTATTCAGACATCTTTAAAACCTAAATAACTTTTTTAAGATTGGACCAAACGTCTTGACTTTTCTTGAGCAATTAGTTGCATTGATTTAATAAATGATATACAAAATAAATTTTGTAAATATTGGAACTGATGTCAATTACATGACCAATAAAAAAGGAAGTTTTTAAATATTTTTTATTTGAGCCACGCACAAAAAATTTTAAAGACGTATCTGGTAGATCTATGATAGTTACACGCATGCAGAAAAATTCATTAAAATCGATCGACGTACACACGAGCTACGTGCCATCGAAAATGGTGAAAATCGCAATTTTTCACGATTCTTGATCAGGTTCTGCTTAAACTACAGAAATTCTTACATCTTTCTACGCGTGCCATTTTTTCCCGCGTTAATCGATTTCTGTGAGATTTTCAGCATGTGTATAACTAACACAGTTCTGAAAAACGCATATTTTAAATTTTCATTACGAGTTGAAATAAAAATGTTTTAAAAAATGTCTTTTCTTCTTTCCCACGTAATTTCTACAAGTTAGAATTATTTTAAAATTATTTTTGCATATCATTTAGTAAATCAATGCTGTTAGTTGCTCCAGAAGAGTCAAGTCGTTTGGTTCAATTTTGAAAAAGGTATTTAGGTTTGGAGAATGTCCGAATACTTTCGTGCGCCACTGTGTATATGGTTTCTTTTTTCTGTTTCTCGTCCTTACAACCGTTACATTTTTACCTATCTCTTAGATATAGAGATAGCGATGTTAAAATGGTTTAAAATAATAGTATGCCAATGTTTTGCGGCGCCTCAGAATCGCCACTCGAGTGCTGAGGATTAATTTTCAATGATTTTAAGCCTGTGACTATGTTAGAAATTAATAAATGACTGTTTTCGCTTGTGGGGTTGCCCACTGTGAGTCGTTAAAATGTTTTTGCACGAACAAACCACCGGGCCGGTGGTTGCCACCGTTATTTTAAACCGTCCTCCACTTGTTTCGTCCTCTTCATCGGGAAAGAATTGCTCCATTTTGAAACCCTCGTTTCTCGCTTGCGAGGCTAAATATACGCGCGGGTGCGAATAGCAAGCAACGATCTCGTTTACGTTCTGAAAAACTGAGAGGGTTGATTCACCGTTACGACCAACAAAAAATTGATACGCGTGTATTAGGTATGTAATTAAGCTGTCGCGGTAAAGTTTAGACGACCCTGGCAGGATGTCTGAAAGAAAAACATGGCTCAGACACAACACGAACTTGAAGCGTCCCTTTGAATGACTCAGGTCGCCATTTTTTATTGGTGACTTGCGATCGGAAATATCCAAGACGATTAAAAATATCTGTTGCCGGTATAATAATGCGTATAACGTGTGCATGTATAGAATCTATAATATAAAGACACAACCACAGAATTTGGACTAACAACCATAATTAATCAGTGTGACTAGTACAACTCGAAAATATAGAATAAAATTGTTTCATTGGAGACTTCGTTTTCGAGAAAATCTATTTTAAAAATCGATCCTGTACATGTACACTCGAGAACAAATCTATATTATTAAATTTATCTCTGTTTTATAAATTTTTTAAAATATCACGAGAATAACTAATTCTAATTAATTATTAATACTATAATTACATATTTATTGCATTTGAAACAGTTATACATCGAATTCAAAATTTTTTAAATATTTAGAAGAAGAATTTTGTAGAAGCCTTTATTTTTTGAGTTTGCACAAAATGAATCAAATATAAACTTTTTAATTTTATTTAACTGAATAATTGAACAACGAATGCGCGCAGTACCAAGTCCAGTCATTGGCACTCAAATGTCCCATAACTGTCCCATTACTGAGCCATCAAAAGGATGTCACGTTTTTCTTGCAATTAACACTTTAACTGCCGAACTGGCAACGTCAAAAATTTCACAAAAGCAAAGTAATTTGTTTAATAAAGCAACAATGTCAAAATTCAAAATGTATGACAAATGGTCACTTTCAACCATCTTGTAATGTCCAGACATCAACTAAATTGAGTGCAACGAATATATTAATGTAAAAATATACTTTTAAACATGGACAAATAATTCTGTCACCCACATGTGGGTGACATGGCAATCAAAGTGTTAAATGGTTTCATTCCATACAAAGGTTTCTTTTGACAAACGTTTTGAAAAGTAGAAGACCCACATTATCAGATAAATCTATCCACATATAAATGTAACTCTTCGTATATGAAGGCAGCAACTTGTTAAAATTGACTTAGAACGGACATTTTTTCCTTAACCCTTTGCAGTCGTATGTCTACTTTCAGCCACCAAAGCCTTTTTATCGTTCTGGTTGCATGTCTGCTCTCGGCCACCACAACAAGAAACCATGCTAATCTTATACTGAATTTATCCATGTATCAGTTTACAATTTATTTGCATAAATATAAATATCTACTGGACCTATTCACGAACTATTGCGGCGCTCCTATCAATTGGAGATAACGAAATCCAGTGCGAGCCAGTCGCCTCTTATGCGTGAAGACATCGACACGGTTCGAAAATACTTCCTAAAATTCCAAATAATATTTCACAAATTGTATTTAACTGTAATTAGGCATTCCCACTTTTTAAAATATTTAAAAAATATATTCCAAAATGGCCAAAAGAAAGTTACCGATAGAAGTTTACTGTGAAACTGAAAATAGAAATAAACCAGGACTGCAAATTGGAGTCTGTTTTCAAAAATTCCACACAATGGAGAACTATAAAATTTAATCTTTACATAAAAACATGACATTAAAACATATTATTGTATAAACATGTAACTAAACTTGTCAAAAGAATTAATAAATCTTGTTTATTCTTCATAATCTTGCATGTTATGTATCACTGCAATTTCAACGGAAATTAATTCCGACCAGTACGACACCCATGTCCAAATTTAATACATCCGAAAAGGGTTAATTGTCCAATCGTTGGGACGTTCACCTTAACGATAGATTATTACATTAAACTTGACGGAATCAAAGTGAAACCGGCGAAAGTGCAATCCGAATAACTCCATCCAACTTCATCTACGTTCCCTCGGTGTTCTAACGGAAGTGACAATAAAGCATCCTATCCGAACGTGTTCTAAGATTTCCGTCGATTATAATCTCGCAGTAAACGGCGGGTCGTTGATAGCGCAACCTCGAGAGCTTGCAAGTGCATCGCGCGCGTCCGATGCGTTTCGGTTTCATCCTTGTTATCTACGGGCCAGCTATAACACGACCAACAACCGAGATAAGGAAGAGCACTGGCGAGTGTAACTTTGTTTTTACGAGCGAAACTTCATCCCCGTTGTTCGCGGGCAGAATCGAGGCGATTATTTTTGGCGTAAGAGGTTACCGCGCCCGGCTTTGCGAAAACATCCTGCTTTCGCGGAAACCCGGCGCGCGAGTTTTTAGCGGCCACTTTAAATACACGCCGACCCAGTAATATTCTACATCGGCTCGATGCGAATTCTCTACGCGAATTCTACTATCTATTTCTACTATCGAATTAGTCTAAAGCGGTTAAGTGGGTGAGCAGAAGTTGTAGTTTTTTGTATTGATTTTCTTTCAAGTCCTCTACCGTTAGGACTTGCCACGAAGTTACACTGCTCAATTATAATCCCATTAGTGTAAGAGATTCGGGAGTTCTATTAAAATAGATTGAGGACGAAAAGTATTATCTTTATTCTTCGATTTCCTCGTCGGTGCGTCGACTTCGTTGGGCTTTATAAGACTAAACATCAATAAGAGTCCTTTGACTTCACTCGATGCTTTCCGATAGTTAACTAAATACAGTAACTGAAATCAATAACTGTCATAATCATAATCGAATCAATCATAACTGAATCAATAATCACAAGTTTTGTGTAAATCGTATGTTGTATGCGAAGGTGTCACTTCTGTGATACCTTCTTCTCAGTGTACTAGGATTGTCACTGAGCACCTTGGGTCGCGTAATAATTACACGATTGTAGTGGTTGCGGTTTTCTTTATTTTCAACTTCGGAATGTCCGCGATTTCTGTGTTGTAACTTCTATGTTTCTATCGGTTCGCAATTTCTAGGTTTCGAGTTCTATTCATCTTTCCGTTTCTTTTTTGAAAAAGATTATCGACGGTAAAATCGGAAACAACATATGACATCGCATGGTTACAATATATATCTGAATCAGATTCTGTGGGTTCTACCAAGTCTGTAAATTTGAAACCGAAATTTGTCATTACCTGCCGCTAGCTGTTAATGTAGTCACCATCAAACCGCGTCGTTGACGCCACTTTCTTCTTTTGACATCTCATCAAGATTTTCAACTCGCAACCAAATAAGTTTCATACAGCAGCATAGTTTCTAATAGCGTCGGCATGTCGAATTTTATGGCTAGAAACTACGATTTTCGGACAGCATTGGTTTTCTGTTACCATTTGACACTTTAACTGCCCAACCAATATCTTCAAAATATCCACAAAGTCAAAGTAAGTTAATTAACGAGTAAAAGTAAAAGTAAGTTAAGTTTCGAGTTCTATTCTGTTCGCAATTTCTGATTTAGTCTGATGTTCGTTTTTTTCGCGATTTCTATTTTGTCTGTTGTTCGTGTTATTCGCGATTCCTAGATTCGTCTATCTGAGTCTTGTTACGTTCTGTCTGTCGTCACCTCGGTTTTGTCGTGATTGGTTGAGAGTAGATTGAGGCGAAGGAATGTAGAATTTTTTAATTGGTTGTAGAAACGATGGAAGGAGTGTGCTTGAAAGCGTGTGTCTGAAGGAGTGTACCTGAGGGAGTGAGAAATAGTCAATGAGGGATTATGGGATTCACATAAGCCGTTTCAACTATACTTTATATGCTGTTTGAACATTTTATAATTTAACTCTTTTAGTACCGGCGAAAAGAACGTACCTAAGCGAAGAATACCGGGCCGAATCGGCGAATTTGCAGAGGTTTGCGAAAATGCTCGTAAAAACGAAAGTAGAAGTGATATTTACAAAATATAAAAAGCAGCATATTCGGAAATAAAGGGAGAATAAAACGATACGAATTGTGTTTCATTATTTGTTGAAAATCATAAGAACAACATAAACATAAGACATAACAAAAATCGTACAAAAGTGATTTCTCTTTTTCAAATGGTAATTGCACATAAAAAAGTCATCATTTGGTCAAAGCTCTATATACATCATTTAGTATAATGTATAGACATTGCATTTTGCAATCATTTGCAATACAATAGCAGAAGTCGGATAACAAAACGGAAGGATAACGCTATGATGCACGGCAAGCGTCAGACAGATCTACTACACAAGTGGATCGTGCAGCTGGTAATACGTCACTAAAAAAAATATAAGTGTTATTATAGATATTTTAACAGGGTATAATTTTTTCAAAAAGGTATCGACAAAACTGACAAAATTTTCTACTGCTAATTGTGTCTCTATGAAAACGTTGACGGTTTTTGAATACTGACTGCACGTTAGAAGGATCAAGAAAGACTGAAAAAGATTTTAGGCTTGCCGAGTCGATGCACGCATGCCACTTGAATACTCCGATAACTATCATAAACACCGTAAAGATTGCGATTACGGTCCAGAGAAACTATCCCGTATCGACGAATATCCGAGGGATATCCCAGGTCCCGTTTCTATCTTATCGCTCTAACATATACAGACCCGCGGTACTAATCAGCATAAAATATAACAAAAAGTTAAATCTAATAACCATTTTTTCACTTGTGTTGTATCGAATATGAACCATTTTAACATTTTATAAAGTTATTTTGAAACACAGACCTCTTGTGATGAGTTAAGAATCGTTAAGAAGTTATCGAAGCTAAAAGTTTACAACATTGTAATGGAGCATAACGTAGGTACTCCGGAACACTTGCCGAGAGGCCGAAATAATTCAGAGAACTTTTAGCTTCGATAACTTTTTAACGAATAAGTTTAGGGCATAAGTATGTGAGTACTTTTATGTAGAGCACAAGAAACTGCATCGATTGGTGCAGTCAAAAATATAGGTTTCTATTTAAAAAAAATATGCAGTTGCATTTTTCTGATGCACCGATGCACAAAAGTGCAAAAAATTAGTTGCATATTATGCACCGTCTGATACCATTTAACTTCTACTTATAACATTTTCTTCTATTCTCAACCATTTAGGAGGTACAGCCTGTTCCAGTTGCGTGGGACACCCTGTATATACACTCATGACTAGAGACCCGTTACACTTGTTATAATGTTGCCTGTAAACTTAGTAAAACGATTTGTAATGTATCGAAAACCAGCGTCGCAACGCGTGGTTGAAATCAGAACAGCGCTTATCGCGTGAACGTAAAAACAGCAGCGCGAGCGTCGCGCTGCACAAGTATTTATACTAATTTTCTTGATGGGGTGGAAACATCCACCACCAATGAGCACGTACAAAAATCTATGTTGACCATGGTTGGTTTCTTAATTTGTCGCCCACCCTGCACTGGTGGGGTGAGCCTAGCACCGAATTTTCACCAAGACAGTACCGTCCCAGGTATCGTCCAGAGGCTTCCGCGCGCTCGCTCGAATTTTCACTAAGACGGTACTGTCCCAGGTATCGTCCCGAGGTGACCGCGCGCTCGCTGATATCCGGTGATGCATATCTGGAGGTTTATGGTACGGCAATTGCTATTGAGTATGAAGTCGGCGTCTCGGCCGCGCACGTGTCCGCCGAGTACAACCCTAATAAATGGATATTCGAAATTTGCTAAATACTACCTGACGCATCTGGCAGTCAGTTGAATGGGTCCTCAAAAATAGCGGAACGTCGGCGCCCGTACCATAAACCTCTTCGTTAATTAAAAGTATTCTTAAGGCGCTGTCGCGTCTTAACAATATGTTTGAAGGCGTGTGCCTGATGAAGTATGTCTGAAGGAGTGGGAAATGGTCAATGAGGGATTATCGTGATTTATTGACAAAAGAAGTTTGTCCTCACCTAAGTTTTCAATAACTTTATTTTGCACATCAACAAGTTCTCTTTACAAAACAGTAAAAAATCTTTGGTGCGCCTACTTAAAAGCTAATCTAAAATCTGTCAGCCTAACCTTTCAATGATCCATTTATGCTGGTAGGTTTGCCCATGTCCTCAATGAGTTCACTAAACAAAAACTTTCCATTAGTTGGTGCATCTTCGATGATCGCTGCAAGGTGCAACAAAAATACACATTCTGCCGTAGAGAAACTATTGATAAAATTTGTTGAACAAATACAAAAAAAGAAGCAACAGCACGCGGTGTTCCCAGGCGGTCACCCATCCAAGTACTAACCACGCTCATCGCTGCTTAACTTCGATGATCAGACGAGAATCGGTGTATTCAGCGATTTGATTGTGATTGTAATATTGTTTATTTTTCAGGCTTATACAAATTTAACAGTTCTTAAAATACTATGAAAATAAACGAAAAGTCTTTTTTAACATTAATGCTTATATCTAGAGGTACTAATGTATATAGGCACATTAGGGGTCGAAAAATGGTTGCTTTTTACCAAGGAGTGGTGTACGCCTCCCCCTCGTGGTTCTTAGTCGTATTCTTACGTAGATATGCCTTTCACAGCCGCATATTTGGTTTATTACATGCTCCCGAAAAAGCCTTTGGTAAAACGGGAACTCTTATGGCTTCGTTCTTAATTCTACATTCTAAGTCTATGTCTTAAAGTTCTAAATATCTAAATATATATATACACGCAGTGGATGAGGGTGAAGGATGAGATGATGTGACAAGATGGCGCGATAGTGCTGTCGATACAAAGTTGATATTATATACAGATGAGTGTGTTATGAAGGCGATATGAATATGCGAAGTGGGGTGATGACGCTATGGTGAAATGAAGAAATGAATTCCGTAGTACATTTTTCTTGCGGTTACTAATGACTACTTTACAATGACTTTGGT